>OZ008367.1:290630221-291070221 GCA_963931995.1 Phaonia tiefii
AACGAGTTAGTTTTGAGACAAGTACGCGATGTGACGCATAGTGACGGCGAGACTATCGAGTATATAGCTATGACAATGCTTCTCAAAATACCGTTCGGAATCGGTGTAAAACTGTAGGTCCCATTCAGTGAGTGAAAACTGGAAAGCGCACAGCTCAGTGATTGTGAGAAGCTCTCCCCTATCCCTTCATGGGATGTAATGGGAAACCATTTATTTATTTTTTACGGGATGGTCGACCGTGTCAAAAGCCTTTGAGTGTTCAAGTAGTACTAGTATGGAAATTAGATTTTCATCCAAATCATTTCTTAAATCTTCCGAGACTATTTGTGGTGCGGTGGTGCAACTGTGCTCAGGTCTAAAACCAGATTGCATGTTTGTTAATAACGAATTCTCTTCTAAATGTGTCGTGATCTGTTTGTTGATTAATTTATTAACTTTCGAAAGAAATGGCAATATAGCTATTGGGCGGTATTCACCCCTTCCCTTCGACAATGGTATAATTTTTGCGTGTTTCCAAATCTTAGGAAAGTATGATTTCAATATAATAGCGTAAAAAATATGAGTTATGTGTGGTAGTATGAACTAGATAATATTTCGTAAGAATCTTGGGTCAACTCCATCTAAGCCAACTGCATTTGATTTTATACCCATAATACTTGCTAAAACTTCAGAGTTGAGTTACAATAAAAGAATGTTTCGTGTAAATCAATTGCCTCACTATAAAACCTAGGGTCTGGGGTAACCATATTTATATTAACAAATTTGCTATTCAGGATGTCAACATCTAAATCATTATTAATTGAATTTGTGTCCTTACCAATACCTATACAACGAATTTTTTTCCACGTTTCCTTTGTTGTTAAGGCCCGATCAAACTTTAGTGTGTAGTAGCTTCTTTTCTTGTAGTTTATGGTACTATTAACCTTATTGCGAGCGCTCTTATATAGTTCATGCAGTTCTGGTGTTTTAAACCTTTTCCATCTCCCATATGCAATATTCCTCAAACATATTAAGTATCTAATTTCCGCATCAAACCATGGATTCTGATCTCTATTCAAGGTTTTAGTCTTTATAGGAACATATTTATTATAAAAAAAAAATCAATGAGTGTTCTAACTCACGGATGATGAGTTGTAACCCCCTTTTTGCTACACGGTACCTGTTTGATTTCTATGAACACATTAGTAAATGCTACATTGAAAAATTAAAAATAATAGTTTTTTTGTATACACCGGACAATGCTGAACATCAAATGACTCGCTTTGTTTGGCCATAGCAACAACAACGAAACAACCAAACACACAACATCACGCATACTTGTCCGAAGTAGCTGACGTATACGTGTGTCACACAACCACATGTTTGCCATATCAACAACAACGAAACAACCAAACACACAACATCACACATACTTTGTACGAAGTAGCTGACGTATTAGTGTGTCACCATTACGTCGACTGCGCAAGCCCATGCAAATGAAATCTTGCGTGGCTATGCGTTATATCTCCGTTCGACAACAGCAACAGACACATGTACATACATACATTATTATGTTAATACATACGCTATAGACACAATTTCGTTTGCCTCACCCCTGCCACTCCACTCTTTCATTGCTCTCTTGCTCGCTCATTTTTGTTTAACACGTCATTATTCTCTTTCGCAGTCGCAGAAAATCTGGGTTTAGCAGCAGCATAAAATCTGGTTTTAGCAGCAGCATAAAATCTGACTTTGATAGCTTTAGTCCCTATACGCCGCTATAGATGTTAACACATCAAAAGTTAATATGATCCGTTAAAAATTTGACTTGCTCATCAATATCAAGCATATAAAATATATCATTCCACATAGTTAAACTAATATCCTGGTGAAGTGATTGAAAATTAATATTCCTAAAATCCCGAAAACAAATCGAATCAAAAGTCGTATCTAAGTAAAAATCAAAGATCAAAAAACAAAGGTCATATTTTGAAAATACGGGAGCCGAAAGCTGATCACAGAGCAAAACTTCCTGCCTGCAGCTTACAAAAACTAAATCGATTAAGGAGTCTCCTGTAGAAGAGTAATGAGTTGGAACCGTATCGTTTGCCAATTTAAGGCCAAGTGATAAAAACTCAGACTTAAGTCTATTTTCCCGAAGCACATTGCTGCTGAAGTCAGCACAGATAATGATATCATTATATTGTAGCGAAAGTTCATCAACGATTTCCATATGAACATTGTAGTCAGTTCTATTATTAGGTCGATATGCTGTCCCAATAAGTAATTTCCGGCTTCCATTTAATATTTCCATGAATATAAATTCAATTTCAGAGTCATGGTCAGATTTCCTTACAACTTTACAGCTGATGTCCTTTCTAATGTACATTGCAACACCTTCAGCGTGACCTAATCTATCAGCCCTGTATAATTTGAAACCATGTACTGAAAATAACAAGTCCTGTAATTCAGGTCAAAACCATGTCTCAGATACACATATAATATCTGCACCTGAGTTTGAAAAAATATGACGAAACTCGTCTATTTTGTTCTTAATACTTTGAGCATTAATATGAGCAAACATTAGAATAAGATCTATATATAAGACGAGTAACCGCAGTTCGAATATTTTTAAACCTAATCAGCGAGAGAAAACAAAAATTCTCGTAATATCTGAAATCAGTAACATAACATTTGCCAGTTCGGATAAATTTTCGAAAAATAATAGTCTTACATTGATTACACTGTGATAGTTTTTGACTCGAAAAAAATGAACTTTGATGAATCCTTTTCGAACTATTAGGGGGGAGTCCCCTGAGTGCGAAAGTACATTTGGAAGTGTCAGATTGGCTCCAGTTTTTGAGAAATCGGTATATATGGATATAGCTAAGTCTGCGCTATTTAAACAAATTTTACCGGCCATAGGCAAATTTTTTTTTGGCCTAAAATGGCTTAAAAAGCTTATTAAAATAGAAAAAACAAATGTTTGCGCTCGGTCCAACTTCTTGAGATATAGGCCTTTAAAGCTTGAGTATATAATTGGCCATATCTCACATATTTATGGTCCGATCTGGTTCCGGTGAATATAATTACAAAGACCATTAAAAACTCTTTAAATCTGCATATAAATATATTACATTTTATTAACCCATTGGGGACAAATTTAAAAAATACGATTTTTTAACCTCACTTTTTTGCTAAAAATCAGATTTTCTCAAAAAACAGCCCTAGTAAACCTATTTTCTACTTAGACTTAGGTTGTAGGCAACACTTCAGGCTTTGTTTTAAAGTATAATACTTCGCATTAACCCTTCCAAGACCGGAGTTGGATGATGAAGATTAGCATTATATTTATGTAACGGTTATTTTTAAAAATTTTTTTTCTTTGAATTAATTAAGTTAAAAAAAAACGAAAAACATATATAAAAGTCCAATATTTTGATTTTGAAGCTTAACTTGAGGCCTATGCTAGGAAAATAAATAAAATTTTGGAAAAAAGTAAAAAAACTTTAATTTTTTCTTGTATTTCAAATTTTGAACATAAATATCTCCGGTCTTAGAAGGGTTAATGCGAAGTATTATACCTTAAAACAAAGCCTGAAGTGTTGCCTACAACCTGAGACTAGGTAGAAAATAGGTTTACTAGGGCTATTTTTTGAGAAAATCAGATTTTTAGCAAAAAAGTGAGGTTAAAAAATCGTATTTTTTAAATTTGTCCCCAATGGGTTAATAAAATTTAATATATTTATATGCAGATTTAAAGAGTTTTTAATGGTCTTTGTAATGATATTCACCGGAACCAGATCGGACCATAAATATGTGAGATATGGCCAATTATATACTAAAGATTTAAAGGCCCATATCTCAAGAAGTTGGACCGAGCGCAAACATTTGTTTTTTCTATTTTAATAAGCTTTTTAAGCCCTTTTAGGCCAAAAAAAAAAATTGGCCTATGGCCGGTAAAATTTGTTTAAATAGCGCAGACTTAGCTATATCCATATATACCGATTTCTCAAAAACTGGAGCCAATCTGACACTTCCAAATGAACTTTCGCACTCAGGGGACTCCCACCTAATAGTTCGAAAAGGATTCATCGAAGTTCATTTTTTCGACTATCACAGTGTTATTAAAAAACAGACAGAAATAATTATAAAATTAATTTAACAAATGAGGATAGTAAAATTTAAAGACGAAAAACAGTGTTAAGTTCTGATGTAGATCGGATTGGCATTGGCGTATCCATAGCAATACCTTTAATGTAGACTAAGCCGCGTCGCGTAAATACAGAAGTAAGTTGTTTTGATCTTCTATACTGCAAAGCATTTTGAAAAATTCGAGCATTGGTCCCTGACAAGTTTTCGTTCACATAAAAGTTAGCATTGGATTTTATACCGTTATCTTGTAACTTAAGAGGACCTTTAACTTTTTTCCTAAAATCCGATACTGACTTTAAGATGAAATTTTTGTCGTAGGGTTTTAGTATTTTCACAAGTATCGTAGTATCGGGTGATTTATTCTGCATCTTCTTTCCTGGGAGTCGAAAAATCGACGCCACAACTGGAGGTTCCATATTAACGGCAGTACATATACTCTGGAACACCACAATACTCTGGAACACAAGTAATTATTTATTCAATTCGCGTAAATCAGATTATGTTTATGACAAACAAATAAATATTTGCATGGAAACAAAATATATTTGCTAGTATCTACATTAGAACTCGCGCCAAACATAATACGTTTGTGATAGATATATTACAATCAGCTGTTCGTCTTAATCGTATAACATTCTACGTTTATTTGCTATTATGTTGTCTGTAATTATATTTATTTTCAAGAATGTTTATATTATAATAATTTTGCAAATATAAATATGTTTGTAAAGTTCTTCCACACATATATAAAACACCAGATATTTTTCGGATATTTTCTTTAGCGTGTACCAGCATTTCCACACTCCCTTTGGGCAGAATTTTTGCAATCAAGCGTATTTTTGTTCAAAATATTAATATTAAATTTAAATCTCTTCATTTAGAAAATTTCACCTAAGGCCTACCATTCATCGGCTATAATTTGTAACGTCACTGTGACCTCAATCCATTAAGTTTATTAACTATTCACAATAAAAATTTGAACAGAATTTCTGAATCGAAATAACAAAAGTCATATGCAGACATAGGCACTTTAGCAAATAAATGCAATTCAAATAACCTATACATGTATACTTTTACATATGTGTACCTACATAGATAAACACTTATGAACTCGATTGCAGACACACCGGCAGACACATACATACATATTTAGATTGCCTAGTGCTTGCACATATAAAGGACTTGTACATTTTAGAAGAGAGTACAACTACTAACAACACAAATCACAAAGGACGACACTCACCACTCACTCATCTTCTGCTACAGATCCAACAGAATACAATCATAAGTATACATGTACTCCATAAATACTGCATCTGTATGTAAACAATTGTTACGGGGGTAGTGTAGTAAGAAAATATGCGGGACATCAGAAAAGTAGATACACCCACTAGGCGTACCGGTAGCCCTATTCTTTGGCTCGAAGTCGTACTTGAAATCTTCCATCACTATCCATTGTACTGGCCTCACAACACAATCGTTCTATTTTCATTCGCTTAACTACTTCGATGTCGGGACATAAGTCGTAGATCTCTAATACAGGGTATTGGTGTATTAAGTACATATTGACTGGTTTGAATAATGACCACTTCCAAAATTTCTTTGGTAATACGGGGACTCGATCCAGGACTTACATATTATAATACATAAACTTATGTTTTCTGGAGTTGTCAACAGCAAATGTGACAGTGCTGAAGTACTGAAGTACGAACTGCATTAAGAGAGGGCAGGCTCTGCTTGAATTCCTAATCTCATGACGTCTCGAGACTTAATATTGGCGACAGTGCTACCTTTGTTAACAAAATTAGAGAATGGGAAATATATATCACATTTTACTCCGAAAGCCTTATAAATGAGATCCAGGAATTGAGTTGATGTGGACTGAATTGAATTGAGTTGAGTTAAATTGGAATGAATTTAATTGAAGTGAATTGAATTGAATTGATTGGGATTGAAATGAATTGAAAACAATTGAATTGAATTAAATTGAAATTTATTGAATTGAATTAAATTGAATTGAATTGAATTGAATTGAATTGAATTGAATGGAATGGAATGTAATGGAATTGAATTCAATTGAATTGAATTGAATTGAAATGAATTGGATAGGACTGACACGAATTTAGTTGAATTGAATTGATGTGAATTGAAGTGAATTTTACTAAATTGAATTGAATTCAATTCAATTCAATTGAGTGAAATTGAATTCAGTTGAATTGAATTGTACTGAATTGGGTAGGACTGAATTGCATTTAGTTGAATTGAATTGAAATTAAATGAATTGAATTGAGGTGAATTGAAATGTATTGAACTGAATTGAATTGTAATTTCATATTTTAGCCTTATAAATGAGATCCAGGAATTGAATTTAACTTCATTGAATGAAATTGAATTGAATTGAGTTGATGTGGACTGAATTGAATTGAGTTCGGTTAAATTGGAATGAATTTAATTGAAGTGAATTGAATTGATTGGAATTGAAATGAATTGCATTGAATTGAATTGAATTTTATTGAATTGAATTGAATTGAATTGGATTAAATTGAATCGAATTGAATGGAATGGAATGGAATGGAATGGAATGGCATGGAATGGAATGGAATTGAATTGAAATTAGTTGAATTGAAGTGAATTGAACTGAATTGGATAGGACTGACTTGAATTTAGTTGAATTGAATTGAATTGATGTGAATTGAATTGGATTTTACTAAATTGAATTGAATTCAATTGAATTCAGTTGAATTGAATATTAGATTGAATTGTACTGAATGGAGTAGGACTGAATTGAATTTAGTTGAATTGAATTGAAATTAAATGAATTGAATTGAGATGAATTGAAAGGTATTGAACTGAATTGAATAGGACTGAATTGAATTGTAATTTCACATTGAATTATAATTTCATATTTTAGCCTTATAAATGAGATCCAGGAATTGAATTGAATTTAACTTCATTGAATGAAATTGATTTGAATTGAGTTGATGTGGACTGAATTGAATTGATTTGAGTTAAATTGGAATGAATTTAATTCAAGTGCATTGAATTGATTGGAATTGAAATGAATTGAATTGAATTGAATTAAATTGAATTGAATTGAATTGAATTGAATTGAATTGAATTGAATTGAATTGAATTGAATATAATGGAACGGAATTGAATTGAATTCAATTGAATTGAATTGAATTGAATTGAATTGAATTGAAGGACTGACTTGAATTTAGTTGAATTGAATTGATTGTGAATTGAAGTGAATTTTACTAAATTGAATTAAATTCAATTCAATTGAGTTCAATTGAATTCAGTTGAATTGAATTGTACTGAATTGAGTAGGACTGAATTGAATTTAGTTGAATTGAAACTAAATGAATTGAATTGAAATGAATTGAAATGTATTGAACTGAATTGAATAGGACTGAATTGCATTGTGATTTCACATTGAATTGTAATTTCATATTTAACTCTGAAAGCCTTATAAATGAGATCCAGGGATTGAATTGAACTTCATTGAATGAAATTGAGTTGAATTGAGTTGATGTGGACTGATTTGAATTGAGTTGAGTTAAATTGGAATGAATTTAATTGAAGTGAATTGAATTGATTGGAATTAAAATGAATTGCATTGAATGGAATTGAATTTTACTGAATTGAATTGAATTGAATTGAATTAAATTGAATTAAATTGAATTGAATTGAATTGAATTGAATTGAATTGAATGGAGTGGAATGAAATGGAATGGAATGGAATGGAATTGAATTGAATTGAAATTAGTTGAATTGAATTGAAGTGAATTGAACTGAATTGGATAGGACTGACTTGAATTTAGTTGAATTGAATTGATGTGAATTGAATTGAATTTTACTAAATTGAATTGAATTCAATTCAATTAAGTTCAATTGAATTCAGTTGAATTGAATTGTACTGAATTGAGTAGGACTGAATTGAATTGAGTTGAATTGAATTGATTTGAATTTAATTGAATTGAACTGATTTGAAATGATTTGAATTGAATTGGATTGAATTGAACTGAATTGAATCATATTGAATTGAATGGAATTTAACTGAATTATATTGAATTGAGTTGAATTGAATTGAATTTAATTGAACTGAATTGAACTAAACTGAACTGAATTGAACTGAATTGAATTCAATAAATTGTATTAAACTGAATTAAATTCAATTGAATTAAACTGAATTGAATCGAAATGAATTGACGTGAATTGAATTGAGTTGAATTGATTTGAATTTAATTGAATTGAAATGAATTGAACCGAATTGAATATAAATCAAATTCAATTGATTTGAAAAAATAGTAAATATTTAATGACAATGGAAATTTGAGTAGTGAACATGAAACCGTTTATCCGGTTATGCGATGTGAAAAGTCCTGTTTTTCGGTTATTTGAAAAATAATTTGTTTAAAAAACCGGGAAACGGTTATCCGTATTGAGACCGGTTTAGCGGTAACCTGGCTTGTCGGTATTTCGTTTGTGGTTGTGAACATCTTAGTAGGTTATCATGGTCTGAGGGCTGGACAAACAAACTGAGCTGACTTGACTCATGGGTATCTTAACAATAAACTTCACTCTGCATAAAATTGAGCCGGAGGATTCAAATGAATATAGACAGTGCGAGGACGACATAGAAACAATATATAAAGGAGAGATGAAAAGCGGAAAATAAAGTGGAGCCAACGTGTAATCGTTGATTTGGTAAGGAAATCAGTAGCGCAAATAAAATAGAAGGCGAAGCTGCAGTCAGTTGCGCCTAGGACCAAATTGAAATTGTACCACTGTAGTTTATAAGTATATTTGGCGAACAAAAGACAGTGAAGATTAGGTAAGTGGTGGATATGAACAAATCCCAGCAAATTTACCCCATTTTCATGCGGCCTTCGTTTACAGGAGAATGTTGCAATTATTTACATAAACTTAATAATAATAACAAAAATGAATAGCAATAAGTATTCCTGAATGCGATCTGTATTGTATGTAAAACAAATAATGTTATTATTTGCATAAATGCATACTTATGTATTTATGAACAAATACATAAATGCACACATTCAAACACAAACATTCGCATAATTGGGCCTGCAATAATATATGAGTCCTTGCATCCTTGAATTGCATTGGTGCAAATAAATTCCTTTGTGTGTTTGTTCGAATGTCGATTGTATGTTAGGGAAATACTCAATTTGTTATTCTGATTAACAGACTTAACACTGAGTCGTCTATTGTCTGATATTCATTAAAATAATGACAATTCAGGCCGGGGGATAGGAAGGCACACAGGGCCAGAATGTAATGGTCAGGATATGCAGTGATGGATGCTTGCCGCTTGGTGTGGGGGTTTGGTTTAAGGAGCCTTTTTAATTATTTGTAATGGAGTTATTGATTTTCATTGACTTCTGATTCCGACTCAAAATCTATCAGCCATAAGGATTTCATGAATAATTTGTTAAAATGGGATTGCGAGGGGGGTGAGTAAAATTGCCGGGGTAATTATATCGGCGTTTGGGTTTAGCACAATTCCCAATTCATGATTAAATCAGTAGTGAAATTTAAGCTGAGATTATTGCGATGCTGTACGATAAAATCAATCGGTATATAACTGTATGATATTATATTAATTATGTTAATGAATCAAATTTAGTGCCCCGTATACAGATATGAATATGGAAATGAAATGTTTCAGTCAAAAGTTAAGTCAATCCTCATACGTCTTAAGAAGACGTACAGATTTTTTATCCTATTTGTATAATATAGTTTTTCCTAAGCCGTTATTTTATCGAACTCTCATCTCATCTCATCTCATCTCATCTCATCTCATTTCTTCATCTTTATCCTTTAACATGTCTGTAACAGAGGCTGTTAAGTTGACGCAAAAACATGTGTTTAACTTCCTGCAAAACTTAAGTCTTTTGCCAATCTTAAGGTGAATGCTTTACTTATTCGGCTTAACTAACATTTATGACCGAATATAATTTAACAGGGCGATTAATATTACGCCTAAATGTATGCCTTGTAACAACATACCACCTCGCCAAACCAGTATCAAGAATTCGCTTAGGTATCGATTCGGTTAAGATATTTCTCCACTATTCGAGTAGGTTATACTCGTTTCCAGATAACGATAATGTTGGCAGCATTGCTCCAAAGGGGATTCAGTAACCGGTATAACGATTACAAAATATAACGAATAGAAGGATGTCGAATTTGCTAGACATAACGCCATTGTTGTTGAGTTATAGCTTGAGTTAATAAAGGGTTTTAATTTAGTGTAATTTTTTGTTTTGTGTAAGTGGCAACTCTGAAATTTGGCAGCTGTCACATGTTTATTCCGATTACTAAAAGTGTAGAGCTTTACAAAAGAACAATGTGATATAATAGTGAAAACTGATTACAAAGATTTGGAAGGTTATGCTGAGACCGCTTGCAAACTTCGAAGAATTTTCAGCCGAGAAAGTGCACCTAATGTGTTATGGACAGTAAGACTCTTGTGCGTCAACATACCGGTCCGTCTCTTGAAAACACTTCTGCTGTAAACGAGCGTGTATAGTTCTCAACAGCATAGTTCTCAACAACTTTAAATTTCACGAAACCCTACAGTGAACAGAAAAGCATCATCAGAGGGATGAAAATGTTTATCACCCCAACAAATGTTGTCATCGAAACTGAGCTAACGTACAGTTTCATTGCGAATGACCGTCATCGAATGTAAATAACAGCGCGATTAATTTTACGCCTAAAAGTATGCCTTGCAGCAACATACCCGTTCGCCAAACCTGTATCATGAATGCGCGTCAGTACCGAAAAGTTGGTTTCTTTTAGTTATATTATTGTAGGTTATGGACAGTAAGACTCTTGTGCGTCAACGTACCGGTCTGTCTCTTGAAAACATTTCTGCTGTAAACGAGCGTGTATAGTTCTCAACAGAGCATAGTTCTCAACAACTTTAAATTTCACGAAGCACTACACTGAACAGAAAAGCATCGTCAGAGGGATGGAAATGTTTATCACTCCAACAAATTTTGTCATCGAAAGTGAGCTAACGTACAGTTTCCTTCCGAATGACCGTGACTGAATTAAAATAACAGCGCGATTAATTTTGCGCCAAAAAGTATGCATTGGAACAACATACCAGCTCGCCAAGCCAGTATCACGAATACGCTTCAGTACCGAAAACTTGGTTTCTTTTAGTTATATTATTGTAGGTTAAGTTTGAAACTGATAACATGTTAACAACTCCATCGATTCCTGTCTCTGGCAAGTGATTTAATTTGGTTCCATTATATACGAGTTAGGTTATAATCCTTTTCCTGGCACCGCTTCCATGTATTAGGTGGTCTTCTTGTCTCCTAAAGTTGTTGCTGCTCAGCATTTCTATCGAAGTGTACATTACACGGCGGTTACCTGCATCTACAGCTTTTTCGGGTTTCTCCACTATATTGTTGAGATAATTGTCGCAATTTGAACGGACCATGTAACGCACTCTAGGGGCTGATTGTAACTGCGTCTGATTTCAACGTTGGTGGTTGGTAGGTGTCTTGGATAGGATACGCATATTGTGCAGGCGTTCGCGATTCCGAATTTCGGCCCAGTATTCTACACTAATCCAGGATTTATTCACACATATTTTCTCACCAAGGACCTGCATGGCTGTTCCCATAAGTGTTTGAAAAAGGCTCGTGCAAATATTTTGACTGTCCTGTGCCAAATTGGAGCGTAGAGTTTGATCCTAGCAGAGTTCCTTAGCCGAAAGACAACTTCACAAACTCATATAAAACGAAAGGTATGATAATTTCACACGCTGAAATATTTACTGTTCTCTGTAGTTTGGATGCAAATATAACGTCTTTGTAGCTTGTCGCAAATATAGTATACTTGTGCCGAAACACATTGTGTTTGCTATTCAATATAACATGTTTATTATGTCAAATACGTATTTGTGACCCAAATGCGGCTTTGATTGTTGAGAACTTCAGAAAATAAAAACGTGACACGCAATTAAGAAACACAAAGCAGCTGGTCATCAATTCAGGAAAACAATGCTTGCAAACATGCACCTGGTTCCTGCAATATGTTGCTGGGGCCGAAATTTTTCAGCGTGCCTTCTTCGGTATATCATCGGAATGGGTTTAACTTAGAAGAGATTTTTCGACCATCGAGAAAATGCACTTAGTCCGTTACAAAGAGAATGGAATACGATGAGTAATTGTTATTCTATTTAACTGCCGATAATTCTGTCATGCACGCTGAAAAAAACGGCCCCAGCAACATATTGCAGGAAACATGTACATGTTTGCAATCATAGTTTTCACGAAATGAAGATCTGCTGCCTTTTTGTTTCTTTGTGTTCTGTAAAGTTTTTGGTTTTAGCGATTTTCAACAAACAAAGCCACATTTGGGTCACCATTACATATATTATAGACTATTAACCATTGTGTTCCAAACAGGTTGTATTGAGTAGCAAACACAATGTGTTTGTTCGCAAGCATAGTATATTTTCGACAAGCTCCAAACACTTTATACTTACATCCAAACATCAACAAAAGATAGATTTTTCAGCGTGTGTTCGCCAGCCTGGTACGTACGCTGAGAGGGGAAGTTATTTGCTTAAATGGTAACTTTTGAATGTATTGCTATTTTTCGACCTAAATTTCAAGTTGGCCCCTTCCCGAAAGGAAATCATGCGTACGGGACTGTAACCAAACTTCACATTTCTCGTCACTTTGGAAGGACGTATTATGCAATGTTCTAGCATAAAATGTAATTCGTTTTTTTCAATGTTAAGGAGCTTTAAATCTAGTGGTCTTACCTTCGGTTCGGAAGTTTGGATTTGATGAAACACGTTGTTCTTCTTTGGAAACGCTGACGTCGACATATTGTGAAACGTTGGGAATGCTTCGAGTAACTTCTGATATATTTAGACAATGATATTTGATAGTTGCTGTTAAATCCAAGTGCACGTGTTTAGTGGACTGAGCAATGGGATGTTAAACTCGATTTTTTAAATCCGGTAGAAGATGGAAATGTCACAGGAAATCTGAGCCAATAATAGGGGTCGTTACACCTGCTACAATGCAAAACAGGTAAACCATTTGAATTCGCCCTGACATGTTTTAGCCAGCGAAAACGCTCTATTTTGATACTCAAAACAACCCTGATGTCAGGGTACATATTATACGTCTCGTGGTTCATGCGTCGTCGATATTCGTCATACCATTATAGGATCATCTATTTTCCGGAACATTTTTCTGCCGAAGACCCCCAGTGTTGTTTTATCAGCATGTGTCATGACCCAGGATTCCAGGACTGATTGTATAAGAGTCTGATTTAGTTGGATCTTCATTTTTCGACGGAGGGTCTTATTTCTGAAGTGCTTGCTTAGCCCGAAATAACACTTTTTTGCAAGCAAAATTCTCCATTTGATTCCTAGGCGACGTTATTGCGTCTGTTCATGGTAGTACGGTTATCAACGTTCATTTTTCCATCCAATCGGATGCATGTTCTGCTTGTCGAAACCATTTGTTTTGTCTTGTCCTCGTTAACTGCCAAATCCACTTTTGCTGATTCCTTCTCAATTCTCGAAAATACTGCAATGACTTTTCGCAGATTTCGCCCAATGATACCTAAGTCATCAGCATAAGCAAGCAGCATGTGAGTTTTGCTGCTGATAGTTTAATTCGTGTTGATTACAGCTTTTCCAACGATGATCTCAATTAAAATGTTGAAGAGATCACACAATGGGGTATCGTCCTGCTTGAGTTCTCGCCTCATACTAAATGGTTCGGTTAGATCTTTACCAATCTTTATTGAGGATGTCGTGTCGGTCAGTGTCATTCTACAAAGGCGTGCCAGCTTTACAGGAATACCAGCATAGGTTGATTCAGTTTTCCTCATGTCGGGCTATCGAAGGTAGCCTTATAATCTACGGTGATAGGTGTCGATTTGCTTTTTCGGGGGTTTTCTCCGGTATTTGTCGTAGGTGATTTTCCAGCCAGGCCTAAAGCCGCACTGATAGAGTATGATCAGGTCTGCTACAAACGGCATTAGATCTTCGCACATAACTCTCGAGAGGACCATGTATGCGATGGATAAAAGGTCATTCCAAGATTGTTGTTATATATAATCTAGTCGCCTGTTTAAAAAACAGGACACGGTATGCTAAGGCTTAAAATCGTCAGGCATGCATTCGTCTAGCCAGGTTTTGCATATGAGCTAGTGCGTGCATCTTTCCAACTCATAGTCACCAGCCTTAAACAGCTCAGCCGGTAGTGCATCAGCACCAGTGGCTTTTGTTGTTCTTACTTCGCTTTGGCTAGGAGGGGAGCCGTCGACAAATAAAGCAGAGAACTGGTTTCTCCATATTCCCAACATACTCTGAGCATGTGGGACAAGATTCCTGTCTTTATCTTTACAAAAGGGGGCCCTGATCCATGACCATTGGTTTGGCTTTGTACTTTTCGGTAGAATTTACGGGCCTCATTCTTCCTTGTGTTCAACTTGCTCACCCCAGGGTTCGATTTTCGTGGGTAATGAGTTACCCTGGGTAACGAGTATTTGAACAAAATTGGGTATGTAGGTTAGGTGCACATTTTCTAAGATCTTCTGCAAAAATGGGCAGGATAGGACAAAGGGCGTGATCATATATAAAGAATTTATAGTCAAAAAATGTGTTTTTTACGGGTTGGTTTTTTTATTTTAGTGATTTTCTTATTTTGGCGATTTTTCGAAAAAAAATTCTTCCATACGAATTGGACCACTTTATGAAAGAAAACCCCTAAGAAACCAGTTTCCGAGATATAAAGATTTTTGCTAATTTTTCACATTTTCGATCAAAAATTGGGATGGGTTACCCTGGGTAACCCATTACCCAACGTCGTGGGTAGCTACCCATTATTTTCCCCATTTCTCGGAGGGTAATGAGTAATCGTGATAAGTAATTCCCCATTTTGTGGGTAGCTACCCATTATTTTCACCATTGCCCTGAGGGTAATGGGTAATCCTGATGGGTAATTCCTCATTTTCGTGGGTAGCAACCCATTATTTTCCCCATACCCTGAGGGAAATGGGTAAACGTTCATTACACGTTCCCCACGACGATGTATATGGGTTACTCATGGGGGGGGGGGTTACACCGAGGGTGATTCACCCTCGCGCTTTCTCCACAAACATGTTTTCTTTTAACCAACTGAGGTTCCTCTCTCCTCTTCTCATTATATGTCCATCGTATGTCCATCTTTCTACACATCTGCTTTCGTACGACTTTCGCTCTGCTCATCCTTGTGGGATACATTTGCGTCGACTAGGTAGTGCTCTGAATCGATATTAGCTCCTCGAATCAGAAGGGCATCCACTCTATGTAGATTAGAGTACTAGTAGTAGAGTGCTAATTACTAGGTGATCAATATGGTTCTTCGTCTGTTGATCAGGGTGTATCCAAGTAGCCTTATGTATGTGTTTATGTTGAAATCTCGTAATACTAAAAACCATGTTTTTCGCCGCGGCTGGATCCTCATTCCGTTATCGGAAGTAATGGCGTGTGGAGTGAATTTACCGATGGTTGGTTCAAAGACAGTATCCCTGCCGGCTTTGGGATTAAAATCACCTAGAACTATCTTAATGTCTTGGCCAGAGTAGCGGTCGTATGTTTCCACTATGCGGTCTTAGATCATGTCCTTGGTAGGATCGTCTTTTCCTCCATCGGGGCATGTACACAAATTAGCGATATGTTAAATTATTTCGCTTTTATGTGGATGGTGGCTATTCGTTCACTAACGGGATTAAACCTTTAGATCTGATGTTGCAGTCTTTTGCTAACTACAAATCCGCAACCTGGTTTATGCTTTGTCTCATGGCAGCTGTAGTACATGTCACAGTTCATCTTCCCTGTACAGCCGTGACCGTACAGCATCTCCTGGATAGCAGTTATCTCGGCCATATAATTCTCGAGGACATCTGCCAGTTGGATAGTGGTACCGCATCTGTATAGAGTTCGAACATTCCAAGTGCATATCCATGAATCGAGATCCTTATAAAGTTTGTAGAGCTCGTCCACAAGTAGGGGGTTTCATGTTTCTCATTCTCTTTTTGAGGTTTCATTGCCAATATAACAGCGGCGGAAGGCAAGTCCAGTCCACCGTGATTCTGTATTGTATGTACTGTCAGGATGATTATGTTTCAGCTGCCCATTGTGGATCAAACGCTTACCAGAATGCAGTGTGTCGAAACTGAAGTTTTGTTTCCTTGCGATTGATCCGCCCTTGGCCAGTGGTGTTGGGTCATCCGCCTATTAAACCTTAAACGCATCAGTGATCGCATAACCAATCACGGTGCTCATTCGTCTCGTCTTCTTATTCTAGCTAGTTAGCCAAGGGTTCCGATAAAGCCATTGCCCGGGACATACTAAGACCGGAAGTAGTGATCTGCTTGTACTAGCCTATGAAGGAAGCATTTCTGGTCATGCCCAAGTGAGTGGTTATCAGAAACTTTCCAGCTCCACGGTCAGTCCCATGTCCCATGCTTAACATCTAGTTTCCTTCGAAAGAAGACTTTAATATATACTCTTTTTAGGGTTGCTTCTAAGTTGCAGGTTCTTTTCCAACAATATTTCCCAAGAAATTTCCCGCTTTTCTTATTAATATTTTATATTAAAATACTATCTGTATATCCTTTATCCTGCTATATGTTTTACTTAAGAATTTTCTGTAATTTGACGTGAAAAATTGTTTTGGTTTTTTTTTGCCTGCATTACAATATGAATTTTAATGAATTTATTTTGTTTGGCTGTGTGAATTCGCAAATACGTGTGAATTCGCAATAACGATAGGAATTTTGTAATTTACATTCGTTGCATTTGCCAACAGAATTTCGTTTAACAAATCTCTTCAGGATGATGATGATGATGGTGCAGACGAAGGCAGTGACGTTGATGATGTTCGCAGAGATTGCAGTAAGGACATACATGTAAGAATGCCTGCAAGGATGAAGCATGATGTTGAAAAAAAAGAAGCCAAATGGAAGAGAACTTCAGTATTTGGATATAAGTGGAAAATAGTTACATGTATATTGCTCAGATTTAAGAAATAAACAGAAAAGGAACAATATATAACGACTTTCATATTAACCCTGAAAATACATTCTTATTGTTATACTTTAAAGTTCGTGTGTAAGTCATCGAAGTCATCGACGAAGAAGAATCTTCGAATGTTAGGAAAAAAGTGACTGATATGAAAATTATTATTTTTTGAAATGCATTTTAATCCAACACTCTTGCAAACTTCTTGGGGGTTAGAAATAATTGCCTTTCTAAGCACTTCAATACCCTTTTTAAGCTCTTCATAAAGCGTCGCATACTTTTAGGTATAACCTACTTTCACATTAGTTAGCGTATTTTCAATACTTTGTCTTTATTTTTTTAGAAGAATATAATTGTGTAATGATTTAATCTGATTTAATTTCATGTAACAACTCCACCCCTACAGCTATGGAGGCAACACCTTCTAAATCGAATTACTTAATGTCACCGCAAACATTGTATCGTCCATCTAAGGCCGTGCATATCTAACCGTATGTCCAGGGATATCGTATACGATAACGTGTATTTAATTACATTTCCATAAGTAATTTAATTTGAACCTATCAAATTGATATAATAAATTGTTTAACGTAGAATTTCTCGATAGCAGTAGACAGCACTACATTTCCGTGACTGACTGCCCAGTAATGCGGGAGACTTTTTTTGTTCTCTATCTCTATGTGAAAAAATTTCACACTGACACCGGCAGACACATACACACTGACTGACACCACAGCCACGCACAACATTCTATGTAAAGCATTTAATTAAATTATGACAGTAAATCAATATCACTTTTATGGGCCGTTTATATCGACATATGTGGTAGTAATGGATATAATCTATATATCTATGGCTCTGTGTCTGTGGGTGTGTGAATTGAAATGTATATGTGCTTGTGTAAAATAGTAATAGTTTATGACAAAACAAATGAGTATCAAATTTTCATATGATAAGAAATTTAATTTAAATGACAGATCATCCATTACATTGCAAACCCACTGCATACTTTGAGGGGCATTGATATAACTATATAACAAACACACATGTTGCATGCTTTTTGGCAGGAAATGTAGAACAATTCAAAATTTACTGTCATTAGTTGAGTTTAAAAGTCTTTAAACTTGCTAAGGATAACATTTCGGAGAAGACTTGTTTTATACTTTATATCGAATGGTGTGCTATTCGCTCACTAAAACTTAATAGCGCTACAGACTTGTCTATCATGAGCATGAGCTTTGTCGATAACTGTTTCCCTGGCTCATAAAATTGAACAAAGATTATCAAAATTTGTTGCGACCACGTTAGAGATTGTAGTGATTATCAAGGATTGTTTTATTGTTAGTGATGTGAACAATAAATATTGCATTCTTATTTCGCTTCGGGAGTGGCATTAAAATGGTAGTAAGTGTGACCGGTAACCGCAGCTCATGCTCATGATGGACAAATGTGTTGTCCGATTTGACTCACTTAGACTTTTAGTCCTTTATGATACCACAGGCTAGCAGGCCTATGAGTCTAATGCACCAATACTGGTGCTGGCTATAGGCTTATACATGCGGAGATTATTTTAAACTTCTGCTAAAGTAATTTACTCTAATCTTTAGTTCTTGAAGAAGTAGGTTTCGATAATAGAAATTAACTAATACTGAGGATTTGTTTGGTGGCTGTCGTTCTTTTCCTGATGGTACAAGTTCACCCATAGAAATTTGATTTAAACTTCAGTATCGCCGCATGCCTCTAGGTGCTACATATACACCAGGTCTTTAGGGACGTGGGATTCCATAGTAAAACCCCTATTCCTGGATATATGCGTTCCTTGCTACAGAATGTGGTTACCTCCCCTTTCCTTATCGCTACATCTTCTTTAGAAGTAATTTACTCTGACGTGTAGCCTTGCTGAATGACTCTAAGAGAGACGCATTCACAAGATCCCCAAACTAGGGGGATTCCACATCAGTAAATCTGCTGCTACCTATTACTGAAACATGCACAGAATACATTTAGAGGTTTCCTTTCCTGATGATAGCATGCATAGTGTGTATTCAGTGGTTTCCTTCCCTTTCCTCATCGTATTAACTTCTACAAGAGTAATTAAATCTGAGCTTCAGTCTCGACGCTTGTCTACTAGACATCTGCACAAGACGTCTTGAATAGCCATTCAAGATATTTGGCTTTTTCAAGACTGTAGCGAAGTGGCGATAACCAAATACTTCGGGGTACTGTCGACATACCATTTATGTACTTGTGTTTGTGTGTGTGCACAAAAACACGACGATGTGAAGCGAAGAAAAAGTATTAGTATTGTGTTCTACAGTTTAATACACATATACAAGTGCCTTTTTTTCCAGAACACTAAAGTATTTGGTTGCTGCAACTGCGCTCAGAACAAGTCTTGAAAAAAAGCAAATGTCTTGAATGACATTGTCTATCAATCAGGCAATGTAATGACAAAACTGATCAATCCTTCAGACTTGGACATAGATAGAGACAGAAGGTTCATACATCTCGTCGCATTCCGATGTGGGCCAGATATTTTTTGTGCATAACTTCACCTTACCTGCATCTAAACTTAGGACCATTCGCGTAGGATAGGAACACATGCCGCAACATCCATTCGAATACAGTCCAATTCCTGTGGTGCATGGATGGTAGCCCCATTTGCTCCACAGTTGTTCGGGAATGCCCCTGTACTCCAGGCAACGATATGATGTACTACTAGAATTATATGAAAAGTGATAGCTCAGCGCAACAACAATGGAAAAATATTTATCGTCCTCGAATTAGCAATAAACATATGTTCAATTCATATATCGAAAAAGCTACTTTAAGATTCAGTTTCATAACACTCGTTTATAAACTCGCACAACCCTCAATATCATCATCAGCTTCCACGTTCCTAGAGTTATTTTAAGACATGCCAGTTTTATATTTCCTGTTGAATGTAGGTACTGGTTCAGAATAGTCGGCATAGAGGAATGTTTGGAACATCATCCAACACCGTTTCAGCCATTTATATATGTTGGATATATACTAAAACTTTATAGTTAAAGATATCAATATTAGGTACAACTCCTGAAAGTAGGCTATTAATTTTAAAAAAACTTCTAACATCTAAAAGTAGGCAACATATTCTGTTATATAGTTGTACTTATATTTCAGCTTTGAATCTTAGTTTGCATATAATAATCATATTGTCTCTTTTATGACTTGATTGTTTTCGTATAATAAAAGTTAACTCATAAACATTTCTGCAGACTTTTCGATCTCTGTGCTGCAGTGGTTAGCGTACGCGGCTCTTGTACATAAAAACATGGGTTCAATCTTTGCTCTAGCCACCTTGTCTTATTACGGCGCAGCCCAGCTGACGGCGATACTATCCCCAGAATATTTCTGATACACTACCTTATCATTCAACTTCATAAGAACTCGCATAACCCTCAATACCAAGTTCCTCACAAATTTTTGGAGTTCTTTTAAGACATGCCTGTGATATATTTTCTGTCGAATGCAGGTTCCGAGTTTGAATAGCCGACATAGAGGAATGTTTGGATAATGATCCAACACCGTCCATAACTAATCATGTGCTTGCTCTATTGTGACCTCAAATCTGTGGTAGCCAAAATAGACCACTTTGCTTCCTTTTCATATTCATTGGAAGCACATGCCATATCAACCAGTGTGTCACTAGGAATAGTGCGTCGAGCAACCGGATATGCATAACTTCCCAATTCTCTGAACACAGGCCCTTGATAAACATTTGGTAGCCCCATAAAGTGCTATCAGTCACACCACCAGTGTGTATATCCAGATACTACAGTACTAGATAATTACTAAAACTTTGTAGTTAAATATATGAATATTAAGCACAACTCCTAAAAGTAGGCAATTAATTTTAAAACTTACAACATTTAAAAGTAGGCATTATATTCTGTTATATATTTGTACTTGTATTTCAGCTTCGTGTTTTGTATACAATAATCATATTGTCTCTCTTATGACTTGAGTATTCAAACATGTTAGACGACTTTTCGACCTTGGTGATGCAGTGGTTAGCGTGCGCGGCTCTTGTACATGAGAACATGGGTTCAGTCTTTGCTCTAGCCACCTTGCTTTCTTACGGCACCAGATATCTCGGTAATACTGTGGAGTTAGTAGCTTTCTTAAGCAATAGTTCCTGTTCAGTGATTCTACATACTAGAAATCATATTTGTTTCGGTTTGTTAGTAGCCATTGCATATCCCTTTAGGGAATGTATTGGGAAACTAAATCTGAGGTTAGGTTGAGAAAGACGATGAGAAGAAATTGATTCATGACCCAATTATAGACATAGTTTTAAGCAAGTAGGTACGGCTCTTGCGAGCAACTAGTGCTCCCGGGAAGAACCTATTGGAGGTGCAATGCTTAAAGTAACTGGTTCTTGTTCAAGAGTACATGTATTTGATCTCTGCTGTGACCACTTGTACTTTTTTTTTGACGGCGATCACCTTGCTTAGTGACGGCGACACTATCGAAAAGTTAGCCCTGAAAAGTCTTCTCTAATAAAATCGTTCAGAGCCGGAATAAAAGAGTTGGTCACAATAAGAAATTCTTGCATTTACACAAATTTCCACAACGTTCTTCCATCTGAGTCCTTAGTTTCTTTAAACTAGGTATGAAACTGCCTACCAGGTGTTGAAGTCTTAACCCTACACAAGCGGAGTAATGGAGTATAAAGTCTTGCATCGTTACGATGTCCTTCTCGCACGCCCTACATTCCTTTGCATCTGCACTCTCAGTTTTATGCAGATGAATGCAGAGCGTTGAGTGTCCTGTTAGTACACCCACATTATTACTGACCGAGGTTGTCTAGCTTTATTAGCCATGGGTCTCATCAGACAATTTCTGCCGTTCTCTCATCTCTGATGCGATCCATAAGATTAATTGGGTTAATCTTTCAATTGTTAAAGTTCGGCCATTATGGTCTGGAAGGGTTTCACGTTTGCCATAACCAAAATTCACCTGTTTGGAACCTCTCCTAGCCAGTTCGTTTGCTATTTCACTTTCCAAGATGGCGTGGTGCCTTGAAGTCCATACGATCCCAAGGCTGCCCGTGGTGAAGACTTTTGTATCTCCCCCGTGCATTAACATTTTCCAACGTTATCGCATTGACTATCTGGGAATATATTTACTTTTGTGTGCCCACCTTCAGCAGGAAGCCAACGTACACATTCCGTGATTGCCTTAAACTCTGTCAGATACATAGTGTTCTGATCAGAAAGGCGAGAGCACCGTTCAACATTTAGGTCCCCGTTCGTCCATCCGTTTTAGATTCGTGAGTATAGCAGCGGATTCGTAGCAGGACATCGACCAAATTGCTCTCCATCGATGACTCTCTCCGTGGGACAGTTGTATAACAGTTTACTGTTGCCATTTGCTTTAGAATACCTCCAGTTCTATGTAAAGTCGGTAAGAATCCCGTCTGCTTTTTTTATGTATTGGTGAATAAATATGGGATCCTCTCGGATCCATTCTCATACTGCTAAAGCCGCTTCGTTCGTAATTTGCACCTAAATAGATGGGGTTTTGTTGATGAAAGTGTTGTCTTCACTGCTCTGGTCCAAGTGGTCCTTAGCATACCTGTGATACCCAGAAAACAAGTGCGTTGAACCGTTCGCAGTTGTCCAATTTAACACTTTTTCTGCTTTGCGATAAAGATTCAGTGTTTCATCTTAAGCGGAAGACCTCATTTTGAGCATATAGCTCTTCTGTTAATAGAGGAATATCGACAGTCCATTCCACTCTGCCTCTGTGTTTTATTTCCAAAGTAGTTTCCTACCCAGTAGTGTTCCCAAGAGTGTGACCTTGTTGAATAACTATATAGTCTTTTCAAGTAAGCTCGGTTCTATGGTAATAAACATACTCCATTTTATCCGGGCTTACATTCAGCATCCTAGGCTGTACCCAGTTGTTGAATATTTCAAGAGCAATTGAGCATCTTCACATATTTCCCCCAGAAACTATCGCACTTTGTCTGATTGGGCTTGAAACCCTGGTTGGTCAAAGCCCTGAGTCGATAACTTCTGCTACTCTTGAAGTTTAAATTTGGTTTTCTGAGTCGTTCCTAATTAGGATTTAGTGCTTCGTCTAGTCTTAAATTGCATTTGTTACCAGTGTTCTCGATTATCGCGTTTTGTTGAGAGCAAAACCCTTGTGAAACTGGTTCTCAATCGCTATTGCTCTAACTGGTCAATTTCAGGTCTCTTCCACTTCTGTGAATACTTTAGGACTTTTTTTTACATTTAATATATGTATATTAATTACAACTCCCAAAAGTAGGCACCAAGTGTAGAAAATTCAAACAACCAAAGGTAGGCAACATATTCATATATATTTGTTTATTTATTTATCAGTTCTGAATTTTTATTTGGAATACATTGTTCGTATTAAAGCAAAAAATTTATATGATATTTGCATTATCTATAAAAGGAAAGCAAAAATAAATAAATCTTCTTTCCAATAGTTTATATATGTCAACTTACATCGGTTACAGTACCCATTGATACACTGAGAAATGCTGTGGCTTTCAGTATCGTTGGCCTTTGGGCTCTTCCAATGATGGTAACTAACATTTTGCGATATCTCAAGTCACTTCTTAGCCAATCTTGGTCATAAACCGCATGACCAATACTTTCACTCTGAAATGAAAAGTGTTTAAAGGACATTCAAATCTGCTGATAGAAGAAGAAGATAATCACTTTACCTTTGCTATCAATTCTTGACCATAATTGCAAATCATTAGAATTTGCACCACGGAACAGAACAGAAACATGAATAGCATCACAAGAGTGTCAGCTTGTACTCCTATGGTCATTTGAAATCCCAGGAAACACATCACAAATGTCGAAGATATAAGATTGACCAGCAGACTTACACCAAAGACTTCATTCATAGCTGAGGATAACCTGCAAGATAATCGGAATGACATTTGTAGACCATAAGTCAATAGGAAAATAGAATATGAAGTATGTAGCAACAAATCCTGTTGCATGGGTGTGGAAAACAGAGGAACCATCATCTTAAAAGTTGTTTACAAAATGTGTGTATGGGTACGTACCCCTGGAAAAGAGGATTAGTGTGGCCATGTTTGCGACAAGTAATCGACTCATTTCAATTCTCGTATCACAGTAATTTGCCAGCCATACCAACGTTTCGGTATTTGCATTCAGGAGACTAATTTCCCACTTGACAGAAGTAATTAGATATTGAAGAGATCTCACATTAGGTTATTACCTTGTCTAAGTTATAGTTCTAGCTTGGTATTATAATTATGCATTTGGCTACATGACAATGTTCAGTGAGAACTTTATATTTAGCTGTATTTTCTGCACACTTGTGGTCATCGAGATGTTGGGGAGATCGCACGTAAAAGTATTGAATTATTTATAGTCACACCTTCAAACAAAACATTTTACGGTCGTTATCAAGCTCGTAGGATTATGAGCAGAATTGGTGACGTTGTCCAAGAGACACACTACTGCAGATAGAGATTCTCTGAAATGGGTTCGCAATATTATTGAAAATCACGACGTTACAGGAGCTTCCATATCGGAATAAGCGGGTAAAAGGCTGCGCTCCCTCTATGAGCCCCATAGCCTATTGGGGCTAAAGTGGTCAGCTGTAACTCTGGCCAAAGACCATTTATTGAGGTTGTAAAATACAGCCTACTAATGGTCCATATCAGCAGATGGGAGGAGGTTATAATCAATTCAAAGGATAAATGGAAATATGCTGTGCAAGCAATGTCCTTAATATGCGTTCAGATCTGAAAGCAAACTCCGAGACTTCCTTCACGATGTCGCGACGAAGGCTGCTGTTGGTAGATTGCTACCGTGCAGCTCTGAAAATAGAGGCTGAGCTATGGCCAGGTGCAGCGCTAGATATTGGTCTGAGGTAGGTCTTTCCATCCAGGACCAAAAAACGTGCCTGGATTCTAGTCAGGCAACTTAATGTGGAGACAATTGAGTAAATTCTTATAGTCTAGAATAGAAATTCCAACACATAATTGGAAAATCGGCAGACTGAATGTTAATGTTAAATCAATCCTGCAGGGTGGTCGCATTTATTTTTTTTGGGAGAGAACCTTGAAGATTTATAGAAGGTATGTAGAGTTCGAGGACAGCATGCTGACTATGATCGAGGAAATACCACAAAATGGGGATGATGACCCGGAGAAACAGGATCGGAAGCAAGAGGCTATAACTAAAATGTCGACAGTGAGGCGGAATATTCCATTGGATGGTGACTTATCAAGGTTCTTAGTAGATCTGTAAGATGGTTGCCCCTTATTCAAGACTAAACCGGCTAAGATTATGGATGAGCTTCAATACACTGGTGATAATGACAAAGTTGCCCTTAGGCTGGGACGAAGCGCCATCACCACCTGAGATATCAACATCTACTCTGACAGTCAGGATACTATAAAATATCAGCAATCTGTGTTACTAACTTCAAGAACCACCCACAACTGCCGCGCATCTCTAAACGGGATGGCCAAACAGTTAAATATCATCTTATATGGGTGCCGCGGCACAGGACAATTCCAGGAAACCATAGAGTATATGAGCTGGCAAGATTCGGAACTACTTTAACTGTTCCACTGGGTATGCCCCTTTCTGCATGCATGCTCATGCTTAAAACCGAAGCTCTCAGACGTGGGAATTATAGATGGCCTCGTGGCACAAATTGAAGAATCAACAGGCACAGGCAAGTGTGGCCAAATTATAACCTAAATTGAACGATGAACATGATATCCATTCCTAGACAAGATATACCTATGCTATGACACGCGTCTAAAAAAAAATTATGTCCCATAACATCCCATGAAGGGATTGGAGAGAGCTTTTCACAATCACTGAGATGTGCGCTTTCTAGTTTTACAGTCACTGATTGGGATCTACAGTTTTACACCGGTTCCGAACGGTATTTTGAGAAGCATTTTCATGGCTAAGTACTCGATAGTGTCACTAAGCGAGGTGACCGTCGTCGAAAGAAATGTAAGGTGGTCTGAGCAGGGATCGCACCCACGTTCTCATGTACAAGAGCCGCGCACACTAGCCATTGCACCATCGACGGTCATATGACATGCGTCTAGACTTGCAATATCAGCTCATGATTATTGCAGAAGCTATGGGGATTAAGAGGAGGACGAGAGCGTCGAATCGACCTTTTGTATGAGTTGGAAAAAATATCGAGGATCTTACTTTATGTTGGATATAACTGATATTCCGGAAGTTAAGCTAAACGACCATTGGACGTTTCGGCAAAGTACTAAGTGGTTCACCAGGGACCAATGTACGTTTTTTCTTCAGCCTCATCCTGAAATATCCGGGTGAGATATATGGTGATATGGTTTGAACGCTCCTTAACCATACCGGGTCAACTTTCAGGTTCAACGATGAGGTCGGAATATAACGTTCCGTGGTATCACAATTGTGACAACCACTTCTACTTAACCTAAAGCTAGCAATAACACAGGTGCAGACTCTTGAGGTGTTTGACAACGAACGGGATATGACTGTGGTGGAAGTGCCAACTAACTTGACTTGTGGGTTGAGGACGAAGAAGTGCAAGGCAATAGTCACACTCGACATAATCATTTCCAGGGCTTGTATTGTGGTCAGAAATCACCTGAGTATGTTGCTGTTAACGTCAGATAGCGACAAGGCAAAGTTGCGTCCAGCCTGGCACTGAACGAATTCAATATTTTGTTGGTCACTTCGTACATGCCACATGAGAAAAGAGATCACGATGATATGTCGCACAGCAAGAGAATAGTTGCCACCCAAACGCGTAAGCCGTATCACAGAGGAGGACAAAGTGGTAGGAACCACAGTGACTGTGGACGTAGACGCAAACGCACACCAACCGTTATGGAGCAGAACTGACGCCAAGGAGACGTACCAGCTTTGTTATATGCAGTACATGCTGTGAGCCAACTTTCGTCACCAGTTCCCGGCAAGAGGAACCAGATGTCACTTTTGCAACAGAAGATCTGTACAAGATGTTTAGGGAATGGAATGTCCTGGATAAAAATATAAATACCTCGGATTTCAGTTTTATTGGAACATGATGAAGATGACTGAAGTACTTCGTCGAAATATGAGCAGGAATGGCTGGTCCTTCTATGAAAAGACTTGCTAGAGTTGGTTGGGATACGTATAATCTGTGAAGATAAGGTGCGTAGATGGTATAGGGAATGTATGCATGGGGAATGCGGTTAGGCCCACGATTACTGTTAAAAAGCCGTCACAAATCTCTTGCACAATTAACAAGCCAAGGGAAAGGAAGAGGATTTCCTGGTAGAATAAAGAGCGGGTATCAGGATATCAGACCCGTCGTTGGTGATGATAGTGTGCGCAACTCTTATGGAGGAGAACGTGGGTCCGATTTCTGGTCTGACCGACTTACATTTCTTTCGACGGATTTGTTAGCCACCTCGATTAGTTAGCCATGAAAAACTTCTCAAAATTCCGTTTGGAACCGGAGTAAAACTGTACGTCCCAACCAGTGAGTGTAAAACTAGAAAGTGCACAGCTCACTGGTTGTGAGCGTTTCCCAATACATCCCATGACGGGATTGGGGAGAGCTTCTCACAACCAGCGAGCTGTGCGCTTTTTAATTTCTTACTCACTGATTGGAACTTGCAGTTTTACACCGATTCCGAACGGTATTTTGAGAAGCCGCGCACACTAGTTGTGAAAAGCTGTCCCCAACACCTTAATGGGATGTAATGGGAAACAATTTTTTTTATCTGAAAGTCAAGCTGACGACTGTTTAATAATACCAAGTCGTCAAGGTACAATAAGGACTGGACTAATAACAAAGTTGAACTAAGGTTATGTGAGATTGCGCTCAGATTGCGCTCCATTTCGTCCTTATTTCGAGAAATGTCTAAAAGTACTTAAAACTGGACTCTCGAGCATTCAAATGTTTCACGAAAATGTTATTCAGAAAATTTCAGTAGGGGTTGTAACAGACAACAAATCCATATCTTCACGTTTACCGGCCCTGTTGGTCCTTTTTTAAGGTAGTGTTCCGGTGGTGCAATGGGTAGTGTGCGCGCCTCTTGTACTTGAGATACTGGGTTCAATCCCTACTCTGACCACCTTAAATTTCTTTCGACGACGGTCACCTCGCTTAGTGATGGCGACACTATCGAGTATTTAGCCATGAAAAAAGCTTCTCAAAAGACTAGGTATATACCCAACTAAAACCGAGCTGGTCCTTTTACTCGAAGGTATGAAACTAACATAGTGGAAATGGTGGAAAGTTCAGCGGTTGTCCTATACTCATGAAAAAAGACTATAGGTTGTTCAGAGAATGACGAAGATGTGCATTACAAGTACTCTGCGCATCACTTCCACCGATGTACTGAATGTAATATTACATACACTGCCAGTGGACAGGGGAAATCAGATTGCTTCTACATCTGGTATCTGGTAAAAGCAACTTCCGCAGTGTGGCATGATCAGAGTTGATCATGTAAGAGTGGTAAAAGGAGTTGTCAATATTCCTCAATATGTTGCCTACATGAAAGCGAAACCAGTATTCGATCGGAAACATCACACTTAAGTACGCAAAAGCCAATCCTGGAACAACGAAGTTCCGGGCATAAATGTATTTCTACATGATTGGTTCGAAGCTGAAAGATCAGGTAAGGCGTGGGAGATACTCTAGGGGACTAAGGTTGCCTAGTTCAATTAGACTTCTTGATCATCTTAGCAGTCGGAATTTTTGGCGATTTGGCAACCGGCTATGAAGTCCCCGGAATCGGCTTGTACTCCCACATTAACATTCATCGGCCAGATGTTCTTGCTCATTGTGACACCCAGGGGCGTGAAGATTCTGATTCACAGGATATTCACGATCCCGGGTACCACACTCTATCCTTGTTTTGTTTCAGAGTCAGCGACATTTCGACACACAAGCTCCAGAATTTATTTCAATTTGGGTTAAATTCAAGATTGGAGCGGATGTCTTACATTTCGGATTTCTTTATAGAAGCCCTAGTGCGGGAAGGGAGGCATCGTTTAATGGCATTGACACTCTTTCCGATTCCATTTCTGAGATATTGGGGAATTATCCAGACAGTGAAATCGTTGTTGCTGGCCCTATGTGAAACACAGGTGCGTGAGGATTCTCATCCACAGGATTTTCACGATCGCGGGTACCACACTCTATCCCTTTTTGTTTCCCACAGAGGCATTGTGGTTTATATAAAAAAAATGCCATAGTGTTTCAGAATCAGCGACATTTAGACGCACAAGCTCCACAATTTAACTCTCTTTGGGTTAAGTTCAAGATTGGAGCGCATGTCTTACATTTCAGATTTCTTTATAGAGGCCCTAAAGCGGGAAGGCTTTGGCACTATTTCCGATTCCATTTGTGAGGTATTGGGGAATTATCCAGATAGTGCAATGCTTGTTGCTGGTGACATTAATATCCATAATTCCTACTGGTTAACGCATTCGAGCCATTCAACTGCGGAGGTCCAATACGCTGAGCTCTTCGCCGCGCATAAAGACTTGACGCAATTAGTGAAAGAACCGACACCCATTGCATGTGTTCAAGGGCGCAACCAAAATTTACTTGTCCTCTTCTTAACATCGCATCCTGAAAAGTACGAAGTTAACACTTGCATCTCTTGAATCTCTTTCTAATTCGGACCACTGTATCATTTCAGCGTCCTTTTCGTATTCAGCTCTTCGTCTCGCGTCAAACACAGTCTCGAAGCGAACAATTTTTGTCTACGAAGTGGCACGGTGGTCTGAGCTTAACAATTTTGACGAGCATTTTAACTGGAAACTTTGTTTTCCGGACAATGACATAGATGCTGCTGCTGAAATGATCGAGACGATAATTTTGATTGGTATGATTTCATTCATCCCGACGGAAATTATTTCGGTTGCCAGGATTTTGTCAGATCCAAACAGGACGCGCTCAGAGACTGGTGTTCTAACAAAAAAGTTAGTACTGAACTGCTACGCAACCAGGCAATATCCAAGTGTGCCACAGTACTTCGACGCGTATTCGTGCTAAAGTCCTTCTTTCTCTAGAGGAAGTAAGAGATTTTGGTAATTTGCAAGCAGAGTAAAGGATAGTTCTTTCTCAATCCTAACTCTTGTTAAAGATAAAGTAACGTTCACTGAACCGTTTGATGAATTTAACCTCCTGGCTGAAATGTTTGCAAGGAACTATTCCTGGCCGGATAACAATCAACCACTCTCCGTGATTAATTACGTCTCCTGTTCCATGTCCAAGATATTTTTTCGGGCACGATGAGTTAAAAAGGTTCTTGCGGATCTCGTCGTAAATAAATTCCGGGCCCCGGATGGCATATCTGAACTAGTCTTGAGTAGGTGCTCTTCGACGCTAGCACGTCCACTGCGCTACCTTTTCAACCTTGCATACCGTGCGGGAGTCTTCCCGGCGCTTTGGAAGGTTGCTAATTTCCAGCCAATCCCTAAAAAAGGTGATGCAAGTAAGCCTGCAAATTGCCACACAATTGCAATTTGCAATTTGAGAGCATGGTTAACCATCACCATCTTGTGAAATATCTTGAGTCCAATGACCTTCTTAATGATCGGCAGCTTAGCTTCCGTAGAATGAGATCTACTGGAGACCTGATGGCGTTCCTTTCGGAACTGTGGAGTCCTTCTTAATGATCGGAAGTATGACTTCCGTAGAATGAGATCTACTGGAGGCCTGATGGCGTTCCTTTCGGAACAGTGGAGTCGATCCATCCACCGGCTTGGTGAGACTCTTGATATTTCAAAGGCATTTGACAAAGTATGGTATGATGTACTCTTATCAAGGGTCGCTGCTTCTGGTGTTGGTGATAACTTCACTCGATTTAAATCGAGTTTTCTCAGAGATCCCACTATACGAGTTGTTGTAGATGGGGTTTCATTCGACGAGCATAAATTGACTGCAGGTTTACCACAGGGCTATGTTCTTTCTCCTTCTCTTTGTCTTATTTTCATTGACGATCTCCTGGATCAGACTGTGAATCGAATCTACTCTTTTGCCGATGACAGTAATCTCTGTCATTCTTATTCATTCGACCGTAGGACAAGTCTTCAAGAGGTTGAAGTCAAATGCCGGACGATGAATGAAACACTCGACCGGGATCTGGTGTCCAGTGTTGAATGGGGTCGATTGAATAGAGTAGATTATAATGCGGGTAAGACCCAGTGATGTTTGTTGTCTGATAAGCGGTTTGCTGACCCAGATGTATCGTCATTGTCTATGAACGGTGTGGATATTTATGAATCAGACGCTCTTGATGTTCTGGGCATGAAAAGACAATGTGATGTCCATTAGGTAAAACATGTATTTGAAGTGTCGAATGCAATTGCGAAATGCATTCAAGTGTCTAGGCTTTTTAAAGCAGTGCAAGAAATACTTTACTCCATCTGATCTTATTAATATCTACACCACCTACATCAGGCCAAAGGTAGAATATAACTCCCATATATGGGCACGTGCTCCTAGGATATCTTTGGAGCTTTGCGACCGTGTCCAGAGGACAGCGACGGTGTTGACAGGGGACAGTAGGGTATCCAACTCTATTGCCTGCCTTGAGTATTGTCGAAATATGGGTTGCGTGTCGTTGTTCTATCGATATTTCCACACGGAAAGAAAAATGCCGTTTATTGCTGGGTTGCCGCAAAAATACTTTGATTGGTTTGTATTAATTTATTAATCGCAACCGTTCATGTAGTTCTTCCAAATAAACCCATATATCGCAAATGTATATCATGTTGTTGCAAACGAGTTCTCGTTTGCACCAAACGCGCACAAAATTACATTTGCCGCAAATTTAAAAAATGTTTGCGATAACTGAAATTAGCCATTTTTCTAATGAGAACACATATTACGAAGAACGTAAATTTCTCTCATTCTCTCATTCTGTCGACTGTATATACAGTCCTATCCACTCGTTTGGCATACACGCTCCCGTATACACATAAAAGTTATCACACACTCTAATGCTTCTACCTTGCCAATATATGTGACGCGGAAAATAGAAAGGGACCTAAGTGTAAAAACCGGTTTTGTTCAGGAGAGCCATTTTAAAGATTTAAATACGTGTAAATATGTGTAAAATCGTCGACTTCGCTTTCATAAAACTCGCATATCTCTGGGAGGGTACACTTTTGGGGCATGGGATCGGTCTCATTCGATGCTCAGATGTTGTCCACATCAAAAAGTTCTTGACTATTGTATTGCATACTCACTGTATTATTGACTGATGATATTGAATGCTTCGGCTTAAAAACTCCAAATCCTCTTCATAACAACCGTGAGGCTTATAGTCCTTCAAACGTTTGGCCAGAAATTCAAAATGCATTATAATCTGAACAGCTGCCACACACATCAACAAATCATTGGCCAATTGCCCAGACATACAAGTGTGACCTGCAAAATTCTCCGATGCATACAAAAGGTAGTAGGACCAATGTCCTTGCCACTGCCAAGGGATCCACATGAAATAGGGCAGAGTGCGTGGTATAGATCGCCAGCCCAGCCAACGTTCATAGATCAAATAACTGACAGCAATATACAGATTATAGAACCAAGCCAAGATCTCATGAATTACCACGAAGAACAAGCTCACCCAATTAAAACGCAACACATATTCACGAACTCTATAGGAGTTTTGAGTCTCAAGATCTTTGGGGTATATCCTGGTAATACCCCTGATTAACTCAGTGAGTACGGGCTTCTTGCGCAGTACACTGATTATTTTAATATCACCCACAAAAACGAATCCTATGAACGTGAGATTCATGGTGGCTTCAACGAAATTTGTGGCATTTTTCATGGCCATAAGGACGTAAAGGATTTCGGCGATTAGCACAAAATTCATGTTGACCATATTGATGATGAAGAAGATATTCATAAACTTCTCGTAGAGCGGTCTCTTTTTGTCATCATCGTAGGGAATTAAACCAATAGACTTGGCCAAGACATCGGCTTGTAAAAGAAATCCATACAAGGATATTGATTTGTTTTTCAAAATCATCTTTGCTGCGTCAGCTTTGTGGTGATTCTGTGTTGTCTCGTTGTCGCTATATTTCAACTGAAATTTGTCACTTCATAAGTTATATCCTTTTATAGTGGATTGATTATCATTGTCCTTATGTCCTTTATTGAAATTGTCGCAGTTTTACCTGAATTACACATGAATTTTTAATTTCGTTTATATTTAAATTAAAACCTGAACTGAGAATTTGTAATTGGTAGCAGATGTCTGTATGTTATTATTATCATTGTTGGTCACGTACTGATTGGTATAATAATGGGTTATAATTGATTGACCACGTATGGATTCCATCAATAATCTATGAAGCCAAATAAAATAACACACAATCATCAAAGTGAATGATGATGTCCTTTATCGAGTCGATTCAATTGTAAAATCTATCATGAAACTTAGAAGGATAACTAGAGAAAAGTTAGCTTATGATTGAAGTTATACCTTCTCTATGGACAATAACTGTCTCAATTAATTAATCATCTGGGGGTGTCTCTACGCTTGTACTTTTTGGAACACATGAGTACTTTTTGAACACGTTGTGTATTTTTTTATTTTTCATAAACTTTGTGCTCTTTGGTTTAATTTGTGTACTGATTAGTTGAACATTACTTTGTGTACAGATTTCTGATATTTTAAAACTTTTGATGTGTTAACATCTATAGGCACGGGTAGGGCAATCTATCAAAGTGAACACATGCAAACAACACACAGCGTTAGCATCACATGCGTGGTTGTTGTACTAGAATAGTCTCTGCCTGAAAATAAGTATGATGGTATTGATGTAGCGGCAGCGAAAAAACAAGCGGGTAGTCGTCGCCAAAGAATATTGAATAGTATAGAGAACTCATGAAACGAATTGTATAACTCAAAAGCACTTGCGACATTTGGCAAATTATACAAAACATATTACTCTCTCTTTGTCATAACTTGGTCCATTCATAATTTTGATGTGAAACATTAATGCCTTTTGAAACATTTATGCTTTTTGTATTGTTTTATGTGTTAAAATTGTCGAAATGGTGAATTTATATTGAAATATTCTATAAAGAGAATAAGACTCGTTAATACTCTTTTACTCCGACTCTCTACGTGAGAGCGGAAAATAGGGCAATAAGTTCTCTATACTATTCAATACTTTTTGTCGTCGCTCTGTTTACGACAAAACAAAAACAATTATTTCAGTTAGCTAAATATTGTTTTATTTATTTTAACAATATTACAGATCTAATGTTAAAGCAGATGTAAGAAAAAAGAAAGTGTAATAGCAAAAGAGCCTTCAGCACAAAAACTATTCTGTTTTTTATTTTCCAATGTAACATTTACTAATGTGTTAGTAACACCGTGTAACAAAAAAGTGGTAACACGTCGCCCGTGAATTTTAACACTCATTGATTTGTTTAGTACACTTGTGTACTGTTTGCTGGATGTGAATAAATTTTAGTACATTTTGTGTACGCTTTAGTTTATTTTGTAAACATTGCGGATGTACTTTAGTTACTTCTGGTAGATAAGAAGTTATCTACATTTTCAATATGGCATACTTTGGGTATATTTTAGTAGATTCGTTTATCTTGTACTTTCCGGTAAAATTCGATGTTCTTGATATATTTATGTACTTATACATTTTGGAAAACTTTGTGTATTTTCTACCTACCTGGTTTTTTTTTTGGTACAGTTTATGAACTGTTTGGAACGCTTTGTGAATTTTGTGATAGATTTTACTCTTTACGAACTTTGTGTACTTCGCGTACTTTTTAGTAGATTCAAGTATTTGTTGGCACATTTTGTGATAGATGTGAGATTTATTGATAGATGTGTATTTCTTGGTGTAGCTTGTGTAATACTGCTTATTTGCATTAGTTTTGGTGTAATTCGTGTAGTTTTTGGCGGTTTTTTGGCAGATTTTGATCACTTTGTGTACCATATGGTAGGCTATGCGTACTTTTTACAATCTTTGGTTGCACTGTTACTACGCTTATAGGAAAGCTTATATTGCGATTTTAATTTGCGATGTGTCAATTATGGAATTCACAAGGTGTAGTAAGGTAAGAAAATACAAGACCTCCAATAGCACATATGTGAACACCCTGTCGTTAATGCATATACTACAATCCAAGGCGTATTGAAGAAGGTGGTGGCACTAGATCAAAGTGTGTTTATATCAAGTGGAAGCATTTGGCGTTGTTGTAATTGTAGGCCAAAACAACAAGCATTTTGTTGTTGTTTCGTACCGACGTTGTGTCAAACTCTGCATGTATGTATACCAATAATAAAAGTAATCAAGCATGTACAATTTGAATTTGACAGTTGCTAGGTACAACGTCATGAAAGTACTAATGCTTCCACTTGATATAAATACACATTGCACTGGGCGACTTCTAATTAATTAAATTGTCAAAATCAGCTGATTGTGAGAAGAGTATTCAGGAACCAGAAACCGGGGTTTCAGTTGTTTCGAAAAGTGCAATTTTTTGGAACACCTGTGGCAACAGTTGTTTTTAATATAAAAATAATTAGTTCTTAATATAAATAAATTATGCTAATTCATGATTCTTTTTATTATCTTCTTTTCAAAAATTCACACATACTGGCAATTAATAATAGTTATAAGGCGTATGTCGACTTTATGTCTTGTTGTCGTATGAAAAATTGTATGGGGAAGGCGGTAGAACGCACGATTTTCAGCACAAAATGTTAAATACAAATGTTGGGGGACATCCCTATTTTAGCAGTTATAAGCGTCAAAAGTCCGGATAACGGGCGGTTTTTGGCGCACGATTTTTTTTTGTCGGACCCTAAATAAATAACCTGGAAGTAACACGTACTTGTTTGACATATGATATGATATGATATGATATCACCATATATGGTCTTGTATAAACATAGTAAGGCTGTTTTTTTATTCCATTAAGCTAGAACGCACGATTACAGCTTGCCAAATAAAACGATCCACACTTAATACTACGAAATGTGGCAACATTTGCTGTAATAGGTGAAAAATTCCGATATGGCAACACGTGCCAACACAGTGCCAACAAATACATGGTAGCAGCACATGTCGTTGTAGTTGGAAGCAGCAACAACAGACATTTTATTTTCGTTCATTTGTTTCAGTTGTGAAATTCTACACAAATATATACCAACAGTACAAGAATACACACAAGTATAAAACCAAAATACATATGATTTTGACAAGTGAAACGAAAAATGGCATGGAAAACATTACATCACCTGTTTAAACGACTATACCTGATAGATAATTCCACCATGTTCAATATATATAACATTTACCGCGCGTTGTTGTGAACAATATATTTCCAATTTTGTTTTCAATCGCAAATAAAAATCTATCCTTCAAATTTAGAGGTATAAAAGTACACGTAGTCTTCCATTAAATAAAATAAGTTTAATTACCTTAGAATGTATAAGCCATTTTGCAAATTTCTGCTTTTGAGTCTCTCCTTGATAACATTTTCATTCACAAGAAAAGATAACAAAATTTATCTAAGATAACTTTTTGTTGCCATTTCTTGAAATTGAACATGTGGCAACATTGTCTTTGCTCAAGTCGGAATTTAAGTAGGAAATTGAAATGCTACTTAATATCGCTTAGCTGTCCCGTACAAATTAAGCTATAATTAACTTTAGCGGGGTATAAAGAAACACACTTAGTATGTATGTGATACACTTGGTGTATTTTTGGTAGATATTAGTAACTTTTGATATATTTTGCTTACTTTATAGCGGATATGAGTACATTATGTTATATTGTTGTCAATTTCTGCTACACTTCATGAACTTTTTGAAACCATTGTGTAATTTCTGGTAGATTTAAACATTTTTTGCTGCAATTGGTACAAGTGTACTTTTTGGTACTCTTTGAGTACTCTCTTCTAGATATGAAAACATTCTATATACTTTGGGGAGATTTAGTACACAAGTTGAAAGTTTTGAGACGCTTTGTGTATTTTCTGTTAGATTTAAGTTCTTATTGGTACACCTAGTCGACTTTGTATACTTGTTGGTTCTCCTTGTGTACTTTTTGGTAGACTGAAGTACTTTCTGGTACACTTTGTGTTCTATATATACTTTTTGATTCATGCTGAGTATTTTCTTGTTATATGGGAGTATTTGTTGGTAAAATTTATGTACATTCTAGTGAGTTTTGTGTAATTTTTGGTAACTATGTCTTTTGTACAATTCGTGCACTCTTTGTCATATAGTTGCCCTTATTGGTACACGTTATGTACAATATGGTACGCTATGTGCTCTTTTTTGTGCAGCTTTTACGAAGTTTTTAGTATCTTCGATTATTCTGTGGTACAATGGGAATATTCTTCCATAGATGTTAGAACTTTAGGTATTTATGAAACCTGTATGTGCACATTTTGGCGTACTTTAAATACTCAGTAGTACATATTGTTAAATTCTGTTATATTCTGTGTATCTTTTGGGTTTCGTTGAGTTCGTTTTGTTTAACTTCATGGCCTTTTTAGTACAGTTTTTTTTACGTTGGCACATCTTTTGATAGACAATAATAATTTTGGGTAAAACTTGGTGGATACATTTTTGTGGATTTTTGGAGTTTGCAGAACCCTTTGTATAATTTCTGGTATACTTTGTGTACTTTTTTTGATAGATTTTATACAGTTTATGTACTTCTTGGCACATGTTGTGTTTTTTTTTTTTACAATTAGTTTAGTTTTTGTGCCCATAATTAATATACAGTAATGTAATGTAGTACACTTTTAATTTATTGTGGTGCATTTTGTTGGGAACTTTGTGTAGGTTTCGGTACGCTTTGTATACTTTTTGATAGTTTGCATACTTTTTTCGATATTTCAATACATCTTTGTAGATGTGTGTAAGTTTGTTTTTGTAGAAGTATAATTGATTACAGTTTAATAGATTTTACTACATTTTGGGTATTTTTAGAATATTTGTGTCGCTTTGTGTACATTTGGTTACGTTCAGTACTTTGTGTATATATTGTACTATTTTTGGAATACTTTGATTACAGGGGTTTTTTTTCGTAACCTATATAAGTTAACGTCAACTGTTACGAAAAAAACGCATAGACGTTGAGTATAATCAACTTAACTTCATCCGATAATTCTTCCTTTGTATTTGTCAATTCGTTAACTTAAAAATCAAACAAAATTCCAAATATTAAATGTAATATATGAGGTGGTTATACTGCATTCACATTGCAGCAGCGTTTTCTCACTTGGTCAGTACCAACGAATTATTGTATTGAAAAACAGGTGTTTGGGTAAACGAAATCTCCAAACACGAGATTTCGATTGCAATGATTCAGGACTTTAATGCCACATTGTGGTATCACCGAATTTCAAAATACACCAGGCGTCGTAAACGAACGCCTACAGCCGAACGAAGGTACCACAAAGTAGTACATATCATGGTCCATAACGTACATAACCTGCAACAAAAAGTACATAAATTTCTTCAACACTTTACAAAAAGTACACACCAGGAGGACTTTAGTAAAAATACTTTAAGTGCAGTAAAATGTACGTAAACTGCCCCAGAAAAATACATAACGGTACTAAAATGTGTGCCAAAAAGTACATAAAGTGTACAAAAAATACACAACGGATGAATTTCATGTAAAAATCGAGATGCATTGAACCCGACCCCCTCAGATATCGATGAAATTTTGTTTATATCTAAATTTGATCATGTTTATTTATTTTACCTGTAAATATAAATTATAAGGGCAATTACTAGAAGTGACACTACTTAAAAAATTATATAAAAAAAACTAAAAAAGAACCCATTTTTATTTTTCGATATGGTATAGGTGAAGGATAAACCTTTCTAAAAAAATACTACACTGTAAAAAAAACCCTTGATCTTTTTGGTTTTTTCGTTAGTTAAATTTTTTTTTGTTATAAAATTTTTTACAGTGTATTTTTTTATTTTTTTTAAACGTGTCATAAAGCCTGTTAAAATATCTTTTTAATGATACCAAGGTCATGGAAATCGGTTCAGCCGATTCTGAGTTATTGTAGTTTAAATGGAGCAAAATTAATTTTCCTGGGACAATGTTTATTTTACCTGTAAATATGAAATATAAGGGCAATTACTAGAAGTGACACTACTTAAAAAATTATATAAAAAAAACTAAAAAAGAACCCATTTTTATTTTTTGATATGGTATAGGTGAAGGATAAACCTTTCTAAAAAAATAATACACTGTAAAAAACCCTTGATCTTTTTGTTTTTTTCGTTAGTTAAAATTTTTTTTTGTTATAAAATTTTTTACAGTGTATTTTTTTATTTTTTTGAAACGTGTCATAAAGCCTGTTAAAATATCTTTTTAATGATACCAAGATCATGGAAATCGGTTCAGCCGATTCTGAGTTATTGTAGTTTAAATGGAGCAAAATTAATTTTCCTGGGACAATGTTTATTTATTTTACTTGTAAATATGAAATATAATGGCAATTACTAGAAGTGACACTACTTAAAAAATTATATAAAAAAACTAAAAAAGAACCCATTTTTATTTTTCGATATGGTATAGGTGAAGGATAAACCTTTCTAAAAAAATACTACACTGTAAAAAAACCCTTGATCTTTTTGGTTTTTTCGTTAGTTAAAATTTTTTTTTTGTTATTAAAAATTTTACAGCGTATTTTTTATTTTTTTTAAACGTGTCATAAAGCCTGTTAAAATATCTTTTTAATGATACGAAGATCATGGAAAACGGTTCAGCCGATTCTGAGTTATTGTAGTTTAAATGGAGCAAAATTAATTTTCCTGGGACAATGTTTATTTTACCTGTAAATATGAAATATAATGGCAATTACTAGAAGTGACACTACTTAAAAAATTATATAAAAAAAAACTAAAAAAGAACCCATGTTTATTTTTTGATATGGTATAGGTGAAGGATAAACCTTTGTAAAAAAATAATACACTGTAAAAAAAACCCTTGATCTTTTTGGTTTTTTCGTTAGTTAAAATTTTTTTTTTGTTATAAAATTTTTTACAGTGTATTTTTTTATTTTTTTTAAACGTGCCATAAAGCCTGTTAAAATATCTTTTTAATGATACCAAGATCATGGAAATCGGTTAAGCCGATTCTGAGTTATTGTAGTTTAAATGGAGCTCTTTTCGACCATTTTCGCGTTTTTTCGAAAACTTTCCCACTGTGTCACGCCCAATAAATCCCAAAACAGTCATTTCTAAAAATAAGAGTTTGTTTGTATTGATCAAATTTAGCTATGAACAAAATTTCATCGATATCTGAGGTGGTCGGGTTCAAAATTTCAGTTTTATCTCGATTTTTAAATGAAATTCATCAACGGTACCAAACAGTGCATGAAGTTCATCAATAAAGAATACAAACATCACCAAGCAGACAGAATCGACGGCTTTCTAACCAATCGAGTCAGGGAAGAATATCGGTGAAAGTACCTCTTTGTGAATCGAGCTATTCCTTGACTTTCTTCTTTACTTCTCTTCCTTTTGGCTTTTCTTTGGTTGTTGTTTGTCGTCAGTATTGTCTTGGAAATCTGCTTGTGGAAGAAGACAAAAATCAATAATATTTTATACAAATTTTTAAATATTTTGTTAAAAAAAGTAACTGCCCCTTATATTTACATCATAATTTTCGAAACGTCGTGGAAATATAAAAAAATGGAATGACATACATTTTATATTTTTCATACAATAAAGTCAAATTTGGTAACACTTTTATCGGGGTTATTCGCAACCTCTAAAATTATACATGTTAACGTGCAGGTTTTCATATTGTATGAGTTAACGTGTATAAGTTACGAAAAAAACGACCCATACTTATTGATAAACTTTATATATTTTTTGGTAGTTTTGTTATTTTTTAGTAGATGTGGTATACATTTGATAGGTTTTAATACTTTTTGGTACACTTTGTATACTTCTATGTAGATTTGAGATTTTTTGTACAATCTGTTTATTTTTTTGGTAGTGTACAGTTCATTTGAGAACCATATGTTGCCAGTGTATGGAAAAAGCGTCAGAGTCCAGAAATAAATGAGAATAGATAGAATAGAATAGAATCAGAAGTGCGATTTTTTAATATAAAATAATTTGATTATCTTTGATTCTCAGGAGAGGGTATTACCTCTGAATTGGTTGATTACCCCGAAATAATATCTATTACACAGTGATACAAAACAGAATGAAGTGGAAATTGCCTGGGAATTGATATTATTTTTCCTCTGGGCGTTGTCTAGTAAATAAATAAATGATTTCCCATTCCATCCCATGAAGGGATATGGGGAGAGCTTCTCACAATCACTGAGCTGTGCGCTATCCAATTTTCACACACTGATTGGGACCTACAGTTTTACACCAGTTCCGAAGGGTTTTCTGAGAAGCTATTTCATGGCTTATTACTCGAGAGTGGCCGTCGTCGAAAGAAGTGTAAGGTGGTCAGAGCAGGGATCGAATCCACGTTCTCTCGCATAACAGTCGCGCACACTAACCGATGCACCACCGACGCACTGTGGTGCCTATGTCCAGAATCTTTGGCGAAAATCAAAAATTTGATAAAGGTTTTTGGTAAAATGAATAATAACAATCGATAGAGAACTTACTATTTATCAAGAATCCGAAAACCGTTTCAAAATCGGATAAACGGTGCGACTTATATGGCCGCTCGAAGTTGTTTATTTTCTTCAGTGTACAAGAAAAACCACAAAGTGAAGGAAATTTCGAGTTTTACAATTGAGTTACATCCAAACTATATAACCAAACATTATGTTTTATGTGTTGATGGAAAGGTACGTTAGATTTAAATCAAATAAAATATTTTTGTTTGTTTTGCAAGGCTTAGTTACCAAAATATCACGATTATAAGAAAACACTATTTTTGGATCGTTTTCCAACTTTCGCAGAATAGAACTAAAAAGGTTTCAATTAGTTTCCGAAGTTATTACTTTAGGGTAATTAATTACTCATTATTCTACGATATTCAATTAAAGTTGGCTGCATGTCATTGCCCATTTACATGTTATTACAATAAAAGTGCGGTAACCTTGCAATAATGAACAGTCTAGGCGCACTGAAAGAAAATACAGCCAAAATTTGCAAATGTTTTGTTGTGTTTTTATAAGTTTTTTATGCCGTTATTTATTCAATGTATCTGTGAAAACAAAGTGTTTTTTGACTAACACAATTGTTTTTGCATTTGAATTTTCCATTATTTATTACTATCTTCGATGAAAATATATCGACTAAGGATAAGGGAAAGCTCAGAAAGAAGCAAATACAGGATGTTTTTTTTTAACCAAGTTGTACTAAAGGTAGACTGTCCCAAGTACGGACACGGAAACTCAAACGATGGAAACACTTTTAGGAGATTTTTTTGAAAATGATGAGGCAGTAACTGGAATCACTGAAATTAACAATCAAATCGTTAAAAGATTGGGAACGATCTTGCATGTTTTAAACTGCAAAGAAAGCGTCAATTCTACAAAATATGGAGAATATGCATCGAAAACTGCATCACCTTTAGCGGAAATGTATTCACAGAAGAAGTTGACCCCGACACTCCGACACAGTCTTTACCAATTGGAGAGCTTTGTGAAGAAGCGCAGGAGTCTCTTAACAAATTGTGTAAAAAATATAGATTGCAGAACACGTTCAAAGCATCAAGGGTGAGGCAAAATGAGGCCCTCTTCAACATGTTAGCATCGTCTTCCGTTTAGAGTTAGAAAATAATTATACTTTAGAATTGATTAGTCTTTTAGATATAAATACCTTCTCTTACGAATTGTGATGAATATTTTACAGAAAATTTAAAATATAAATTTACAAATAAAAATAATTTTTTTTTTAATTTGTTGGGTATTAATTTTAAAACTTAAACACCTTAAAAAGGAACGTAAAAAATCTAAAATTGGTAAAAATATTTTTTTTAGTTACCGTAAAATTGGTTTTTCTACAAATTTTAACTTTGATAACCCATAAGTAAGCACCTAGAAAGCGCAGCACCCTTTCCAAACACTCATTTCCTAGGCTGAACACTTATCTATCATATGCCATTTAAATTATTCGATTATCTTATTCGGTTCAAAAGATATAATTTTTGCAACGAAAAAACTCAAATGGCCCCACTGTGCGAGGGCCATTAGTAAAACAAGAATCCATTTGAGAAATTTCCCAAACACCCCCAATATCTTGATGTAGGGACAGAAACCCTTTACAGTTATAAAGCTGTAACTTAGATGGTTATCAACTGATTTTCAGTTTCTCAAAAGATTTCGAAAGGAGAAACTTAGTCCTTACGAACGATTTATACGTCTTTTAAGAACACTTAAGTGTGGTGTTAAAAATCCGGTCTTTTCATTTATTAATGTTTTCTTTTTATTTATTAAACTAACTTAGTTCTTGTGATTCTCGATTCAGACTGCCTTACTTTACAAAATTTCCGCAGTTATATACTAAATCATATCTTAAAAATACCTAGTGCGCTAGCAGCATTTTATGTGACTTCGTTTTCCATTAGGTCAATGCGGCAAACATATAATATTCCATATGCTTATTTAGTATCTAGTACCTTCCTGGTGGTCAATGTGTCAAGCAGACACCAACAAATATATTCGTATTCGTTTTATGATGTCAATGTCGAGTGGTCAATGTATGAAGCAGAACCCAACAAACAAATTTGTCTATGATGCCGTCATAAAATGCATCGTAAACAAATTGATTTTACTACTCCAAACAATTGAAATAGGAAACGTTTTTATTCAGTTCATATGGCTGGATTTTGCTACATACAATCAATCGCCTTGATTGCTATTGTCTTCACCATTAACGTATGTAGTTCCACAAACCAAAGCCACGCGATGCTCTGTATTCATGCACTATATGAATACTCCACAATATGCAGACATCACATAAGAAATCGGAGTGTAGTTATCCAAGAAACACATTTTTTAAATTCCTTTCTCAGTTCTCCACCTTTGGCGATATTTTCACACATTATTTTATAAGAAAGCCGTAATACTTTTAAATTTTGGAACGAAGTTCCTTAACGGACGTTGCGGGATGGTGGCTAAATGAAACAAATTAAACAGCATTTGTTTTAACACTATTATGCTACAACCCACTATTATCAACTATATTGTTAATTTTGCTTTGGTTTGTGTCTAGACTATATTATATTATGTATAAAGTTTATATGGGAAATTCCTTGTTTAATGAGAGGTTTTCGACGTGAAGCCTGTAACTAATACTCCGAACAACCCCGAGGGGTCAGGTACCTCACAAAACGAAGGTAACATATTTCGCCAACCAGTTCGATCTTTTGTCTTATCTCTCCAGTTGGCAATACCAAGTGTACGCAGGGATTCGTCAACCTGATCCTTCCAGCGGAGTCTTGGTATTCCTATTTTTCGTCTTCCTACGAGTTCGGTTTCGAAAACCCTTCGTGCTGGTTCGTCTTCATCCATTCTACTGACATGACCTAGCCAGCGCAATCGCGTTATCTCGATCCGCTTAACTATGTCAATGTCAGGATAAACCTCATACAGCTCATGATTCATGCGTCGCCGATACTCGCCGTTGTGCACTATAGGGCCATACATTTTTCGGAGTATTTTTCTCTCGAAGACTCCTACAGATGTTTCGTCTGCTTGCGATAGGACCCAGGATTCTGCGCCATAAAGCAAGACAGGTTGAATGAGAGTCTGGTACAGCTGGACTTTTGTTACTCGAGAGAGGGCTTTATCTCTAAAGTGCTTGCTTAGCCCAAAATAACATCTATTCGCAAGTACAATTCTCCGCTTGATGTCAAGGCTGACGTTGTTGTTTTTGTTTACGGCAGATCCGAGGTATATAAATTCGTCCACTACCTCGAAATTATATCGGTTATCTTCATTCACGCTTTGGTCTAATCGCGTGGATGCCCTGCTCGTTGAAACCATAAATTTTGTATTGTGCTCAGCCACTTTTCCTGACTCCTTCTCAATTCTCGAAAACACCGCAGTAACTTCTCTAATTGTGCGTTCTATGATATCTATATCATCAGCATACGCGACCCGCATTCGACTTTTGCTGCTGATGGTTTTATTCATGTTGACTGCAGCTTTTCTCATAATGATCTCCATTAAGCTGTTAAAGAGATCGCACGATAGGGTGTTGCCTTGCCTGAGGCCTCGCTTAGTTTCGAAAGGTTCGGTAAGATCCTTACCAACTTTCGCTGCGGATTTGGTGTTCGTTAGGGTCATCCTGCAAAGGCGTATGAGTTTTGCAGGAATAGCAAGCTCAGACATTGCTTCGTAGAGTTTCCCCCGTATCGGGCTATTGAAGGCCGCCATATAATCGACAAATAGATGATAGGTGTCGATGTGTTTTTCGTGGGTCTTCTCCAGGATTTGGCGTAGCGTGAAAATCTGGTCGGTTGTCGATTTTCCAGGCCTAAAGCCACACTGGAATGGTCCAATCAGGTCAGCGATTATCGGTTTTAGTCTTTCGCACATTATGCTTGATAGAACCGTATGTGCTATGGATAAAAGGCTTATTCTACGATAGTTGGCACAGAGACTCGGGTCACCTTTTATATAAATGAGACATAGTACACTGAGACTCCAAACGCCGGGCTTGCATTCATCTATTCAAATTTTGCTAATGAGCTGATGCATGCACCTTATCAGCTCATCGCCGCTAGCCTTAAACAGCTCCGCCGGTAATCCATCGGCTCCTGCGGCTTTGTTGTTCTTAAGCCGGGCAATAGCTGTTCTGACCTCGTCTTGGTTAGGAGGGGGGCAATCGACGTCGTCGTCCAAATTTAGATCGATTGTCTCGTCATTGGATATCTCAGGTACCAATAGCGCAGAGAAATGATCTCTCCTTAGTCCCAACATACTCTGCACATCTGCGATGAGATTTCCATCCTTGTCTTTACAGAAAGGGGGCCCTGAACCATGGCCATTAGTTCCGATTTTCACTTTTTCGGGCATCGGAATTTTCGGACTTCGTTCTTCCTTCTTTATGACTCAATTTTCTCACTATCGTGCCTTCTCCGCTGCCGTTTCTTACGCCTAAAGTGCCTTTTTACCGCCTTTCTTTTCTCCCTATACCGCTCAGTCGCAGCTCGCGTTGCAATTCACTGAAGCATTGCCATGCGTGCAGCGTTTTTTTCATCATTGGTTTGTTGCGAAGCGGTTTTTCAAAACCAAGTACGGTTGTTGCGGCAGTTTTTATAGAGTCGGAAATGGGTTTCCACAGCGCTTCAAGATCGTTATCGGGAGGGGGTGGGTTCTGCGCCAAAAGTTGCGAGAGCTTCCTTGAGTATGCTGTGGCTACCTCTGGTAATTGCAGCTTTCCGATGTCTAGTTTTCGCTGCGTCTGGTTTCGTAAGATTTTCGCTCTACTTAATTTTGTGCGAACCTTTGCTGCTGCCAGGTAGTGATCAGAATCGCTGTTAGCTCCTCTGATCAGTCGCACGTCCATTACACTGGATGAGAGCCTTCCACCACGTGATCAATTTGGTTCTTCGTTCTTTGATCAGGGGATACCCAAGTAGCCTTGTGGATGTCTTTATGCTGGGAACTTGTACCGCTAATGAGCATGGTTTTCGCCTCGGCAAAGTCAATCAGTCTCATACCTTTGTCGGAACTGTCAGTATGTAGACTGAAATTGTCAATAGCTGGATGAAACTCTTTCCCCTGTCCACTTTAGCATTAAAATCTCTGAGTACAATCTTAATGTCATGGCCAGGGCAGCGCTCATACGTTTCCTCTAGGAGTTCATAGAATATATCTTTGGCATCATCATCTTTCTCTTCTGTCGTGGCATGACACAAATTAGGGGAATATAAAAATATTTCGCTTTTATGCGGATTGTGGATGTACGTTCACTCACCGGAATGAACCTAGAGACTAGAGGTCGCAGTCCTTTACCAACTACAAATCCGCAACCAAATTCATGTTTTTTTTTTCATGGCAACTGTAGTATATGTCGCAGTTTCTTTTTCGTGTGCAGCCATGTCCTGTCCATCGCATTTCCTGGATTGCAGTAATGCCAGCCTTATAATTTTCGACACCATCTGCCAATTGGATACTTGCACCGGATCTATATAGAGTTCTTACATTCCAGGTGCATATCCGTAAATCGTGGTCCTTATAACGTTTGCGGGGGTCGTCAACAAATAGGGGTTGTTTATGTTTTCTGTTTCGTTTTTTTATTTTCATTGCCATTATGAACGGTGGCGGGAGGCAAACCCAGTCCACCGGGTTTTTGCATTTTACCTACTGCCAGGATATTTGATCAGACGCTGACCAGGATGCAATATGTCGAACCTGGATTTTCTTCTTTTGGTATCTATCCGCCGTTGGCCCGTATGTTTGGCTCATCCGCCTTCTAAGGGCAAAAGAATATGCCCGATTGTTTGATGAGCTTCAGTGACATCAGTCACCTACTAAGCCTGAGCCACATCCGTGATCGCATAACCAAATCAGGCTGCTCATTTATTTTCGCCTTCTCACTCTAGCTAGCTAACGGAGGTTTCCGATAAAGCCATTGCCCAGGACATACTGCGTGGAAGTAGTGAGCTGCTTGGACTGCCCAATGAAGGGCTCATTTCTGGCCACTCCCAAGTGAATGGCTATCAGAAACTTTCCACCTCCACCCTCGAAAACGGTGCGTCCAATCGAAAAAATAAAAATATTTTTACCTCCATAGGAGGCTTTAACCAATGGGTATCTCCAATATGGCATCTCCAATATGGCATTTTTCGATTTTTAGCCACCTTTTTATTTTAGCGATTTTCTTATTGTGGCGATTTTTCGAAAAAAAATTCTTCCATACGAATTGGACCACTTTATGAAAACCCCTTAGAGACCCGCAAAAATTGGATATTTTTTCGATTGGACGCTCTGTTTCCGAGATATAAATATGAGGACGTTTTAGCGATTTTCTGTTTGAAAAATTTTATTTTTTAGCGATTTTGTTTAAAAAAAAGGTGATGGCATATTGGAGACACCCATTGGTTAAAGCCTCTAGCGGAGGTAAAATTTTTATTATTTTCTGATTGAACGCACCGTTTTCGAGTCATATCCACTTTTTATTTTAACGATTACCCCTTAGAATCTCGCAAAAATTGGTTATTTTTTCGATTGGGCGCTCATTACCCATTATTTCCCCCATTGCCCTGAGGGTAATGGGTAATCGTGACGGGTAATTCCCCATTTCGTGGGTATCTACCCGTTATTTTCCCCATTGCCCTGAGAGTAATGGGTAATCGTGATGGGTAATTCCTCATTTTTGTGGGTAGCTACCCATTATTTTCCCCATACCCTGTGGGTAATGGGTAAACGATCACTACCTATTCGCCACGGCAATAATAATGGGTTACCCTGGGTAACCCAGGATAACTCATAACCCACGAAATACGAACCCTGCATACTATATAGCGAAAGAAACTTCGTTCCAACCGGGTGTCCCCTGACACCTCATGTGATTTTTTTATTTTTAAATTCTTTATATTAACTTCACCTGTCTGTATGGATGACGAAAAAAGATTTTTAACCATTTTCCCGTGATCCAATCGAGCTGAAACTTCGCAGGCAAACTAATGGCGACGACAAAAATGAAGACAAAGGGGCGTTCATTATCCATTATTTCTGCTCCTGTTATCGGTTGGGTATGTTGGTTAGGTGTACATATTCTAAGATCTGCTGCAAATAGGGGCAGGATTGGACAAAGGGCCGTGGTACCTCCCATACAAATCAATAATTAATAAAACTAATTTTGAAAACCAACACTCGTGGCGTCGGAACATTGAGGTAGTGGTGGATGGAAAGAGGTAGTAATGCCTGTTGACATTTCTTTGTATGCCACAATTGGTATTATTGTGTATTTCCCACTAGCCGGCTTAAGAACGAATTTTCTCTACAGTGTGTTGTGGGGTCAACCGGCCACTCGATAAAAAACGGATGAAAGTTCCTGGAAAGCCGCTTAATTTGGCTAAATAACCTCACGTTTGGCATAAGTTGACGGAGGTCCGAAAAACACATATGGTGGAAGTATCGATAGAACAGGGACACGCAACCCACATTTCGACGATTTTCAAGGGAGAGAATATAGTTGGATACCCTACTGTCCCCTATAAACACCGCCGTTCTCCTCTGGACACGGTCGTGAAGTACCAAAAATCTCCTGTTTTATCCTAGGAGCTCATATATGAGAGTTATATTCCATCTTTGAGCTGATGTAGATGGTGTAGATATTAAGAAGATCAGATGGAGTGACGTATTTTTTGCACCGCCTTAAAAAGTCTAGAAACTTGAATGCATCTTTCGACACTTCAGATACGTGTTTTGCCCAACGGACATCACATTGTATTTTCATGCCCAGAACATCAAGTGTGTCTGATTCCTCAATTGCCATGCCGTCCATAGACAATGGCGACTCACCTGGGTCAGAAATCCGCTTATGCGACAACAAACAATAAATCTACTCTATTCATTCGGCACCATTCGACAATGGAGACCAGATCCCGGTCGAGTGTTTCATTCATCGTCCGGCGTTTGACTTCAGTCTCTTGAAGACTTGCCTTACGGTCGAATGAATAAAATTGATAAATATTGCTACCACGGCTGTTTTTGCTGTCATATCGCCAGCCGCTGTTGATTTATTTGTTGATTTATTTATTTCTGGATTAAAAAAACTACCGGGGCATTTTTAGTCGTCCTCCCTGTCCAGATTCCATGATACTTTTATTCTAGAGCCTTTCCTCATATTTTACCACGGGTGCGTAGGGAGTCCTGATCAACGCCGACATCAAATAGGTCGGCCAGATTTCCCATGTCTTTATTTCGTTTGAATTTGTAATTGTTCAAAATGTTTTTTAGTTTCGGTCTGGATTGGACAACTAAACTTGGGATACACTAAAAGATGTCAGTTAACCCTTGTTTACTCTATTGTAATAGCTTGATGCTGGCTTATACTTGTTCTTCTTTGACATTTTGTTAAATTTTAAAGCTTTAATTTTTTCTAGTTTGCCTGAAATACAGTTTTACAAGAAAAAATTCTGCAGTATAGTTTTAGGCAGACATTCTATTATAACTACATTTTCTTTTAATTCTTCAGGCATTTAAAAAGGCTAAATTATGTTAAAATGTGAATCTTATAACACCCATTAAAATTGCGTCTACACACACTGAAGTGATTTCCATTTTAAACCCTAGACATATAATAGCCAAAGCATACTTTAGGGGATGTGCAGTGTAAAAGTATTAAGCATACTTTAAGAGGCTTTTAAACCAAACATGCAAATCAATTTAAGTTATCTTCGTGGTTATTTCAACATATTTTGTCTACTTAGGGATTAAAATGTAAATCCTTCTTATTTAACATTGACCTCGACCAGATCTAAGATATTTACAAACTTTATGCAAAAAAAAAAATGGGGCAAATATTTCTATGTGGTAATCCTCTTGAATACTTTGTTAAAAGTATCATTGTCAAATTTGACAAGAGATAAATTGATAGAGGGAGTAGTATAAGTATTCAATTAAGGACAAAACCATATTTTTTGTGTCCTTTCTGGGCCTTCGGTCGTTATGACACAAAAGGCATTATATATTGATATATCAAATAACATGATAATCCATGGATTCCATTAGAATCAAGAGAAATTTGGAAGGAGCAAGGCAAGAAGTTTGTTTGGCTTACTGATAGATGGATGGATAGATAGATGCCTGACATAAAGTTTACTTTAAATTCAATCGACTTTTCTCTTGGCTGATAAACAAATATTATGGTGCAAAAACCAAAAACCCATCATGGAAAATTGGGACAGCAAGAAAAAAAAATACAAAACAAAACTCCACAACGATGACAACAGATCAAAACTTTTCTCAAAAGTCATGGATGACAGTTTCGTTGGAAAATGAGGAGGAAGGATAAACCGCCACTATTACCAGGCAACAGTGAGTAAGCCAAAGTCCTGGCCAAACAACCCATCAATGTTTGTAAATGTTTTGGTAAAAATTCTGTACAAAAATATATTTGTTGTGTTTTTTTTTTAAAGAAAAGTTTATCAACAGTAAGAAACGAGAGGGCGAGTCAGAAAAAGAAAGAGAAGAGGAGGCAGAAAAAGACAATACTTGTGGCTGCGGTCTGAATGGAGAGAGAGAGAGAGTGGAAAGTAAACCGGTATCCAAACAAATTAAGTTTATGAACCATAACAGGAAAGTTAAGTTTCCTTATGTTATGTGTTTTTTTTTTGTGTGGGGAACTATTAAATGAACTCTGTGTGAACACAAAAACGAGTCAAGCGTTGGGTATAGTTGACTCTTATGATGCGTATATAAATTATAAGGACACATGCTTTTTTTTTGGGTGAAAAATTTAATAACATTCCGTGGTATTTGTTGAAAATTGTTTAAATTTTGATTTTAAAGGGGAAAAAGAAATTAGCCTTAAATTATATTCAGGATTTGGTTAAAATGTCAGTCTAAAAGTATGCTGTTAAATCTCTACATTATAGCACCTTGCGGTATGCATTAAAGCGTGAATTCTCTTTCTACTATATATGAATAAAAAAATATTGTAAGCAAGCTATACAAAGAGAAATCTATGGACTTATGTTGACGCTGTAGCTAAAGGCAACGAGTGCTACTACTAAACGATTTCAGAAAAAGATGAGAGACCAGCAGCCATGAGGATAAACTAATGGGTCTGAGTGCAAACACAAATCTTCCAAATAGGCGCCAATACATTAAAGTAGCAGTGTCAATAATGGTGATAATTTAATATAAAATAATTTGGTTGAGAAACAGAATCCTAATAAAGGGGTGTTCAATAAGAGCGCTACAAAACAAAACCGGTTTTAGATACCAATGATATTCTTTATTCCTGTGAAAGTATGTTCGATGCCATTATGTATGGAACTCGATTTCTTTTGCATGGCCACCACGGGCACGCTTGCAGAAGTCCAGACGCTGAACCCAATTTTCGACGGTTTTCAAGCATAAATCGGCCGATACTGCTGCAATTTCACGTTCGATATTCGTACGAAGTTCATCAATCGTCGCTGGCTTGTTGGCATAGACCATAGACTTGACGTAGTCCCACAGGAAATAATCTAACGGCGTCAAATGACCGTCGGTGGTGCAATGGTAGTGTGCGCGGCTCTTGTGCATGAGAACGTGGGTTCGATCCCTGCTCTGACCACCTTACATTTATTTCTACGACGGTCACCTCGCTTAGTGACGGCGACACTATCGAGTATTTAGCCATGAAAAAGCTTCTCAAAATACCGTTTGGAATCGGTGTAAAATTGTAGGTCGCAATCAGTGAGTGTAAAAGTAGAACGCGGACAGCTCACTGGTTTGTGAGAAGCTCTCCCTAATCCCTCCATGGGATGTAACGGTAGACCATGTATGTATGTATGTGTCAAATCGCACGACCGAGGCGGCCAATCGACTGGGCCATTTCGTGAGATAACACGTTCACCAAACTTGGTTTCCAATAAATTGATTATGGCATTCGCTGTGTGGCTTGTTGTGCCGTCCTGTTGGAACCACATGTCCTCCAAGTTCATATTATCCAATTGGGGCCAAAAATATTCGGCTATCATTGAACGGTATCGCTTCGCATTCACAGTAATGTGCCGGTCTTGATCATCATGGAAGAAGTACGGTCCAATGACGCCGCCGGCCCATAAACCGCACTCAACCGTAATTTTTTCGCGATGCAATGATGACTCATGGATTACGTGTGGATTGCTGTCTGACCAATAACGCATATTTTGCTTATTGACGAAGCCATTCAGCCAGAAATGAGCCTCATCGCTGTAGATGATTTTCCGATGAAAATCCGAGTCATTTTCAAGTTGTTGCTCAGCCCAATTCACGAACATACGACGCTTATGGTGGTCAAGCGGCTTCAGTTCTTGCGTCAATTTGATATTGTAAGGATGTAGGCCAAAATCTTTTCGCTAAATTCGCCACAACGACGTCACAGAGATGCCCAACGCTTGAGAACGACGTGTGAGACACACTTGGGCTTTCTTGAACTGAAGCCTCAGCGGCAGCAATATTCTCGACACTACGGGCACTTCTTTGTCTCACTGTCACGGGAACATTTTGTACTGTGCCTGTGGATTCAAATTTTTCCACTAGACGCTCAATTGTTGATCTGGTAGGACGATTATGACGACCATAAATTGGACGTAGCGCTCTTAAAGTTGAGGCCACTGACTCCAAATTTCGGTAATAAATTTTAATAATTCCGACTCGTTGTTGGCTCGTATATCTTTCCATGATGAAATGGCAAACCTTACTGAAGAGAAATGTCAAAAGAGCGGGAAAAAATATGGCGTCGTTTGCTGTCCCTATCGATTTACTTTTGTAGTGTCTCTGTTGAAAAACCCGTTATTTTTCCAATACTATACTGTTTTCATTGAAAATAGTTTAGTTTTCAAAATTTTTTTTTGATAGAAGAAGAAAAATTTTGTTCGAACTAGCAGGCATATTCTGTTGTCCTTTGAAGGCGAATCAAAAGTAAAGGAAAAAATTAACAACAATACGTTCTGGCCAAAGTCTGATTCATAATGGCCGGCTGAAACATAATCATCCTGGTAGTAGACAGAATTCAAAACCACTGTGGGCTGGGCTTGCTTTCCGCCAATGTTATATTGACAATCAAAATACACAATGAAACTGATAAACTTAAAATCCCCCTACGCAAACGTTATGTGGACTACAATTTACGGATATGCACTTGGAATGTTAGAACACTATACAGATACGGTGCCACTATCCAACTGGCAGATGTCCTCGAGAATTATAAGGCTGATATTACTGCTACCCAGGAGATGCGACAGACAGCTCATGGCTGTACAAGGAAGAACAACTGTAACATAAACTGCAGCTGCCATAAGAAAAAGCATGATCTTGATTGCGGATTTGTAGTTGGCAAACATCTGCCACATCTGGTCTCAAGGTCCATTCGCATAACAGCGAAACATTTTAACAATTCGCTAACTTGTGTAAAAGACCCAACGGAAGAAACTGACGATGACACCAAGGACATGTTCTATGAGCGCCTAGAGGAAACATGCAACCGCTATTCTGGCCATGCCAATACGATAGTTCTAGGTGATTGTAATGTTAACGTCGGCAGGAAAAGTGTCTTTGAACATGGTTGTTACTGGTATGAGATTCCAACATTAAGACATCCACAACAACTTGGATATACCCTGATCAATAGACGGAGAACCAGATTGATCAACTGGTAATTGATGGAAGGCACTATACTAGTGTAATGGAAGAACGTGTGCTTTGATGCGCTAATATCGATTCGGATCACTACAGGGTTGAACGAAAGGTTCGCTCAAGGACTAGCAGAACGAAAGTCGTTTGAAACCAGACATTTAGAAAGCTGGACATCGGAAAGCGGCGCTTACCAAAGATAGCCACGGCCTACACAGATAAGCTCACTCATCTACTGGCGCGGAATGCACTTCCGCCTCATGGTCCTGAAGGGCAATGGAAGTACATTTCCCACTCTATGAAAACTGCTGCAGAAACCGTACTTGGTTATGAAAAACCGCCTAAAGACAAACCAAGGCACGATGAAGGCACGGTGTCGCATGGCAAGTGATGAAAAGAACGCTGCACGGATGTCAACGTTTCAGTCAGTTGCAACGTATGCCGCCACGGAACGGTATAAAGAGAAGAGGAGAGAGAAAACCCTTTTGCTTAAGAAGAAAAAACTGTTGTGGAGAAAGCGCGAGGGTGAGCAATTTGAACCTTGCCGAAAGAAGAATGAGGCTTGTAAATTTTAACAAAAAATACAATGCCAACCCAACGGAAATGGATCACGGACCCCCTTTTTAGAAAGTCTGACCGGAATCTTGTCACAGATGTGCAGTGTATTTGGGGAATAGGGAGAGACCTCCCATTCTTTTCTTGACTTGTCTCAGGTGACTTCAATATAAATGAGGGTGATGAGTACATAAACGGTGATGGTGTCGACAGCCGCCTCCTAACCAAAGCAAAGTTAAAACAGCAATTTTCCGGCTGAAGAACAACAAAGCCGCTGGTGCTGATGGACTACCGGCTGAGCTGTTTAAGGCTGGCGGTTATGAGTTGGAAATGGGCATACATCAGTTTATATGCAAAATCTGGCTAGACGAATCCAAGCCCAACGGTTGGAGTTTTCGGAAAAGTCGACAGAATAATATGTACAATCTATAGTGGAATCAGCCATTTATCCATCGCATAGAAGGCCCTCTCGAGTGCAATCTGCTAAAGACTAAAGCCATTTGTTGCAGACCTGACCGGACCTTATCAGTAGTGATTTAGGCCTGGAAAGTCTACAGTCTCATTACTACAAATCCGGGAGAAAACCCACTGCAAATAGTAATGCAGTAATTTCAGCACTTGAGAAGTAATCATCAAAAATGGGTTTGGCAGTAAGCAAGGACAAGACGAAATTAATGGTTTCGATAGGCAGAATATCCTCCCAATTGGGTGAAAGAGTGGGCGCTGATAACCGTTATAACATCGAGGTAGGGGCTGCATTTATTTAACAGAAGCAATGACGTCAGCCTAGAAATAAAACGGAGAATTGTGCTTGAAAATGGGGGTTATTTAGGGCTATGCAAGCACTTCAGAGATAAGACCGTCTGTCGAGAAATGAAGACCGAACTATATCAGACTCTCATACACCCTATTTTCCTTTATGACGGAGAATCCTGGGTCATATAGCATGCTGATGAAACATACCTGGGAGCTTTCAAGAGAAAAATATTCCGAAAATATATGGTCATGTAGTAGCTAACGGCGAGTATCGACGACGGGTGAACCACGAGCTGTATACTCTGTATCCAGACTTCGACTTTTACACGCAGAAAAATAACGGCCTCTCTAACATATTTTCCCAAATATATCCTGCAGGAGCGATGTATATGTTTGGAACACACTTCAAACATTCATATGTTTGCAAGTCCCAAACTTACTTGTATTTAAATGCAAACAACATCATGTTTACTGACAAACATGTATGCTTCTACGTGAAAACATATGCGTTCTTTATCCCAAACATCTACATACTTTCGTGGAAGCATCCGCGTTTAACCCAAATCTGTATATACTTACATGGAAACATATGCGTATTTCCTCCCAAACATAATAATATTTAGAAACAAATAATTCTTTGATTTCAATAATTATTTGTTATTTATTATAATTAATTTTAACAATATAAATCCACATTTATAAATAATTAATACAAAAAATTAATAGATTTAAAACGTCCCTTTTTACATTTATTTGCATTGAATGCATTATTTGTTTTTTCCCATGAAATGAGAATCTGCTGCTCTTTTTCTTCTCCTTTCTTTGTTGTCTCTCACGTTTTTGTTTTCAGAAGGTTTCAGCTATGAGTTGGTTATCTGTATGCATTGGTACACTCACAAAATATGTATATATAAATCTAGTTCATTCAAGCCAAGCGTGGATTAATTGGACAGATACAGGGCTTCAGGTTGTTGCCGTTTCCAGTTTCTTTCGTCAAAATCGTTTCTCACTTTGGTAGCACACATACATATATACGAAACACATACACAAAACCAAACTATCATCACAAACCATTTAACCGTCCGAGCGTTTGTGTATTCTTCTTTCACTGATGAAGCGCTTTTAATATCCTCTGTCCGATGAAGCATTGGGGACTGAATACATGAAACTAAGACGCAATACATCAGGCAAAATAAGAAACACCTCGTCTGCAATTTACACGTACATTCAGGAATATTTATGACTCACTGACTGAGAGAATAATGCAAAAATGTCTCACATTGTCCCTCTTTTATTCTCTTGCTCTCGAGAGAGCATAGACAGTGCAACACACACAGCTGTATTTGTATCACAAACACAAATATATGTGAGTCGCAAACACATATATTATAACATATTAATCATTGTGTCTCAAACATGTAATATTGAATAGCCAACACAATGTGTTTAGACACAAGTTTATTATATTTGCGACGAGCTCCAAACACTCTTTATATTTGAATCCAAACAACAAAAAAAATACAGATTTTTCAGCGTGTATGCGAATCAAAATACCGCATTTCCGCTGGCTGGGCCATGCCATTAGAACGGGTAAGACTGAACCAGTGTGAAAGAGATTCGAAGACGTACTTGAAGGACATCGACAAATTGGATGAGCAAGACTTCGCTGGAAAGACAAAATTGGAATATTGGTGGAATATTACAGTGGGAAAGGCGTTCGAAGACGTACTCGAAGGACATCGAAAATTACTACGACCAAGATTTCGCTGGATAGACAAGGTGGAATATTGCCTACGATATCAACTGGGGGATAAGAGCTGAAGACCGGTTCGGTTGGAGAAACATGTTATCCTTATTTTCTACTATCCTTGACCCCTCTCGGTTTTTTAAAGCCACCTGAGTAAAAACTAAAAGCTAATTCAGAAGTGCGCCCAAAGGTATATTTTAAACTATTTCAATTAAATCACCTAAAAGTATGCTCTAAATTTCTTAGATTAAATCTCTTATTATATGGCATCTCGTCAAACTTTCTCCTTCTACTGTGAATACAACTGAGAAATATTGCATGAAAGCTGGGGGAAACATACGATGCACTTTTGGTGATGCTGCTGCTAATAGCAGCGTTTAAGGAAATATTGGTTAGAAGCGTAGACAAAAAGAAGAAAGTGTAGAAACACATGGAAGACCCGCGGTCATCTGTAATCTTAAGACCTAGTAGTAGACCAGTAGTTGTCGGAGATGGAAGCTCAGTTAATTGTATTGAGTACTATGAATTATATTGCGTACCTACTGAATACTGCGTCACTGTAAAAGGTTCAACGTATGTGCTGCATTGGAATCAGCGGTACAATGAGTAACACCTCGACAAGGGCTATGGCGACTGTTTTATGTATCCAAACAATTGAGATCAGGGTCAAATACGAGGCTGCCCTGGTGGCAAAACACCTACAGGCGACAGGGCTAACAAGTCGAAACAGCAACGAATGATGGAGGCCTTGGCCATTGACTGGCAAGTTCCGAGTGCATCCGACCGAATATCCGAACTAAGGATTAAGGCGAAATGCACGACTATGATGCCATCTAGGGACAGGTCGACTGAAACCTACCTACGATTCCCGGATCACAATGCGAACTTTCAACCGGTAGTTCGGGCGATTGCGGAATGCATTAATTGGCTTGACAACACTGCGTGCCCAAAGGACGTGAATGTCTTAACGTATAGCCATATGCCAACTAAGGCAGTATCATCCGAAATTGTCAAGTATAGAACGGTCCTTGACTGCAAAAAGGTGATCATTGATTATTCGACGCACGGCAGAGTTGACAACATCTGGTGCCGGGACACAGTAGATTTATCGGCAATGAGCGTGCGAACATTCTGGCAACCAAAGCCAGTAAACTTCATACGGTGAGCCTGGAGATCCCGAAACCTTTCGGGATGACGAAGGCTGAGTCGAGTCGATGGGCGTAATCGAACCATAGAGCCCTGTGGAATGAGAAAACAGTAAGCAAGATGACATGGATGATTTTGGGAGATCCCTTTAGGTTGAAAACAAAAAGCTTGCTCAAACTAGGAAAGTCTGGAATGAGCAAGATGATGGGAGTCTTAGTAAGACTGCAGAAGAGCCCATCTTTACCGTATTGGACCAGTGACAAATAGTGAATGCGGGGCATGAAGGGAGGTTGATGATACGATGGAGCATTTCCTGTGTCAATGCCCGGCTTACATGCAGGGATTCGCGTAGCCTTAAAGTAAGCGGATTTGATCGATGGTGAACGCATTCGGATTACTGGTTCGGAGTCGATGAATGACAACTCGGTATTCGCATATTCGGTGCGGGTCGTCGGTGATCAGAGTTGGGTATGGGCACAGCGTTCGTAGTTATTGATTCACGGATTACGGGTATATCGACATTTGAAGTAAATGGAGATGTTATCACGTTCTATCTAGCCGAAGCACTGGAGTAAGAAATATGTAAGTTTAAAATAAGGATGAAAGGAAGTTGGATATAGCTTCACACAATCGTTCTGATTTTGATCACTGATCACGAATTACAGTTTTGCACTGAATCCGCACAATTTCCATATCAGTTTTAGAAAGCGTACGTTGATAATGGAGACGAATCTTTCACAACTGCTGGTTATAAAATGTCAATCTGTAGCACACACCATACACAGAAAGCTTGGTAAAAAGTTGATGCTTTACGGTGTATTACCATAACTAGATCTATCAGGCGATCTCTTGAAGATCTTCAAAACAATTTTCCCGAAACAGATCAGCATTAACTCATAGGGAAGTTTGTGTACGACATTGCCCCACCCCATTATAGTCAGACGACATCCAGATGAATTATGAGCAAAATGCGGGCTTTGTGAAGTTGGTGGACGATCTCTTTAGTTGGTTGGTTGGTTGAAAAGGCTGCAAGACAGCACGCTGTCTAGCACACTTAGGCTAAAGAAGCCCATTGTGATACCTGCAGTTTCCTCTATAGCAACTATTGACTAGTCGTCTAGCCAATTTGTCCTTCAATGAAGTTGTCTATAAGACCTACAGGAATATCCTGTAGGGATACGGTGCTAACTAGATGTGTTCCGAATATCCTACTTCTCAGTCCTGCCAGAGCCGGGCAATCCAAGAGAAGGTGTTTCATCGTTTCCTCATCCTCTTCCATGCAGCATCTACAGAGAGTGGAATTTCTATATCCCAATCTTAGGGCGTGTTTTCCTACAAGACAATGTCCCGTAATTGTTCCTATCATTGTGGAAAACCTGCCTCGCGGCAAGTTAAGTAGTTGCCTAGTCCTCTTCTTGTCCACCTGTGACCAGAGGACCCTGGCTTGTTTGCAAGTTGTAGTAAGTCTTCACTTGCCCTTGAACATATTATCGCCCCACTGCTTGATCTGCAAATGTGAGGTAGAGATTGGCATACTAACACTCTCTTTAGCCGGAAGAACCTGTGCCGTAGTGCCCTGTCTAGCTAACACATCCGCTACGCAATTGCCTGGAGTGGCGCTGTATCCCGGTACCCAGGTGAGTCTGACGTCAAAATACTCTGCCATCACCCTAAGTGATGACTGGCATTCTTTCACCGTCAGGGACGAAGCAAACATGGCTTCTAGGTATTTTATGGCAGCCTGGCTGTCTGTGTAGATACATATTCTCCGGAGGGCTGTGACACTACTTTTCAGTAGTTCAGCAACTCCAGTATGGCGGTAATTTCCGCCTGAAATACACTACAGTGATCAGGCAGCTTGAAGGAGATATTTACATTTAGGTCCGGTGAATGGATCCCGTAGCCTACTTGCTCGTCCAACTTTGATCCATCCGTGAAAAATGTGATACTACTGGTATCCCCTTTCAGTGACTTTTCCTGCTTGGAATAGCAGTCCTTAGGGGATACAGTAGTCCGTTTTTACGGGAATAGAGTTGTTCCGGTGTAGTAATTCAGTGTGTCCGGAATGCCCCGATATCAAAACGCCACAATCTCTGATTCTCACCAGGGATGTAGCGGCTGCCGATTCGGCCATGATATCAGGAGTACAGATGTTCAGAATAGCACTAAGTGCAGTACCTGACGTCATGACCATTGCCCCACTAACGCTAATCAGTGCTGATCTTTGAATTTTCATCGAGGAATTCAGAATATATTTCTTTTGGAGGGACCTCCACCAAACTACGATGCCATATGGAAGTATTGGTCTGACTATTGCCGTATAAATCCACATGGTGATCTTAGAAGACAGTCCCCAGTGCTATCGCCCCTTTACAGCAGTAAAGAGCAACAGACGCCTTTTTCACCCTCTCCTCCACATTCGGTTTTCAAGACAGTTTTCTGTCGAGAATTATCCCCAGATACTTGACCTTTTCCGTCAACTGTAATTGCACCCCAACTGTAATTGCACCCCATTAGTTTAAATGCGGGAATTTTATATTTCCGAGAGAACAAGATCAGCTCGGTTTTAAGTGGGTTAAGTGATAGTCCGTTGTTAGCGGTCCAGTTCGAAATCAGACTAACTAGGCTGGTTGTACGAATGCTAAGCAAATTGAGGTCACTACCCGTACAGATGATCATCGGCATAGGCAAAGACCTGGCATTCGGCCCTGTCCAAGTCAAGAAGCGGTTCATTGACAGAAGTTAACCATAATAGTGGAGACAGAACTCCCCCCAGCGGTGTCCCCCTGTTAACGTTCCTAGCAATTGTAACACCACACCATTCAGCATTGATGGATATATCCACCAGAAGCTTCCAAATTAGGCGTGTCACTAAGCTGTCGACTCCTAGATTCTGTAACGACATAAGAATCGCCGAGGGTTGAATGTTATTGAAGGCTCCCTCGATGTCCAGGAAGGTCCCCAGAGCGAAGACCTTATTCTCAAGAGAGTTTTCTATTATGCTGACTATAGAGTGGAGAGCCGTCTCAGTTGAACTGCCCTCGATATAGGCATGCTGAGAACTCGATAGTAGATTCTGTGGTAGATTACTTCGTACATGAATGTCCAGTAACGTTTCAAATGTCTTACGAACAAAGGATGATAGACTGTTGGTTTAAAGTCCTTTGGTTTGACATGAGAGCATTTGCCCGCTTTGGGGACTAAAACCACTTTGGCTTGCTTCCAAATGCTAGGAATGACTCCCAGCATAAGGCAGCCACTGAAGATTGCCTCCAACCAACTACAAGATAGCTATAGTGCCTCCTGTAGTTGCGCGGGAATTATCCCCTCAGGTCCGGCTGATTTATAGGGCTTAAAGCATCTAATGGTCCATATCAGATTCTTTCTGCTCACTATTGAGCGAACTTTTTCTATGCTAGGTGAGTTTCCGCTTAACTCTTCTGGCTGATGACCAGCATTCCTGCCATCGTTGGGAAAGTGGGTATCCAGGAGAATTCCAAGAGACTCTTCGGACGAATACGTCCACGTTCCATCGTCTTTCATTAAGAACCCCGCGCACGGTGGATTTTTAGCGAGCACGCATCTTAAGCGTGCAGTCTGGTTGGTGATATAAGACGAATTGACGACCCAAGACGAGATTAGAACGGCGATCTCCCGCCTGAAGGATAGTAAAGCCGCTGGTGCGGATGGCCTATCCGCTGAACTTTTTGGGGCAGGTGTCGAGGAACTGATAGCCCCATGCATCAACTGATATGCGGTATATGGCTGGAGGAATCTATGCCCGACGACTGGAGTCTCAGTGTATTATGTCCTGTATTCAAAAAGGGTGATCCGTGTGTCTGTTCCAACTATCGCGGTATCAGTCTTTTATCCATCGCGTATAAGGTCTTGTCGATCGTACTGGACCTTATCAGTGTGGGTTTAGACCAGGCAAGTCCACGACTGACCACATATTCACGCTACGCCAATTCCTGGAAAAGACCCATGAAAAGCAAATCGATACATACCACCTTTTTGTCGATTACAAAGCTGCTTTCGATAGCCCCATACGGGGAAAACTGTACGAAGCTATGTCTGAACTTGGCATTCCGGCAAAACTGATTCGCCGCTGTAGAATGACGCTGACCAACACCAAATCAGCAGTGAAAGTGGGAAAAGACCTCACTGTACCGTTCTGTACCAAGCGAGGACTGAGACAAGGCGACACACTTTCGTGCAATCTCTTTAACATCTTAAATGAGAAAAGCTGCAGAAAATACGAACAAGACCATTAACACGAAAAGCCATATGTTGCTGGCGTATGTTGACGACATAGACATCATTGGGCGAAATTTGCGAGAGGTTACTGCAGTATTTTCAAGAATCGACAAGGAATCAGCGAAGATGGGTCTTGCTGTTAATGAGGCTAGACAAAATTGATGGTGTCAACGACTGGAGAAACCTCTCGACCTGGTGCCCACTTGAACGTTGACAACCGATTTAATTTTGAAGTGATAGATGAATTTGTCTACCTTGGATCCGCCGTGAGCAAGGAAAACAACGTCAGCCTGGAGATAGATAGAGGAGATAGATATAGAATTGTGCTAGTAAATAGATGCTATTTTGGGCTCAGCAAGCAGTTAAGGAACAAAGCCCTCTCTCGACGGACAAAAGTCCAGCTCTATCAGACTCTCATTTTACCTGTCTTGACATATGGCTCCGAAACTTGGGTCGTATCGCAAGCGGATAAAAAGCACCTGGAAGTATACGAGAGAAAAATTCTGCTTAAAAAATATATGGCCCTGTTAGAGAAAACGACGAGTACCGACGCCGCTGGAACCCAGAGCTATATAATCTATATTCTGACTTGGACATAGCTAGGCGAATCAAATCGTGCAAATTGCGTTGGCTAGGCCATGTTATCAGATTGGATGAATATGAACCAGTGCAAAAGGTTTTCGATAACGTGCCCGATGGAAGCAGGAAAAGGCGACCACCAAGACTCCGCTGGAAAGACCGGGCAGAAGCATCCCTCCGTATACTTGGTGTTACCAACTGGCGAGAAAAGGCGAAGGATAGAGCAAGTTGGAATAATCTGTTGAAATTTGTTTAATTTGTTTGTTTAATTAGTACGTGTAAGACGTCTGACCTCTTGACATTGTAAAATAGTCAATAAGAGAAGGATATCAGTATTTACTCGTTCGGAAGTTTGTATCAGATACTCAATGATTGCCAGCTAACGCCGTGGTGAATGATTTGCATAGTGCGATCCCTCTCTCTTTTGAATTGTTTGGACGATCTCTGCAACATCTTCTTCGTACGGAAGTTTGTGACATATACCCGATGATTGCCAGATAACATCGTGGTGAATGATTTGCATAGTTTGGACGATCTCTTCAACATCTTCAAAGCCATAGTTACTAGAATATCATTAGTTTTAGTTAATAGAAACGATTCAATAAAAAGAAATAACGATCAATGATTAGAGATTCAGAGTACTGGAAATGTATATTATGTAGATGGGATCTCTGTGCCGTCTGCCTCTGTATCATATTTACACTACATCATCGGGTATTCTTGAAGCTATTTCTAAAACTCTTCGATATCTGCATGGCAGCGCATAGGAAAATAGGCAATAACCTGCTCGGTGATTAAACAGGTGACCAACAAACAAATTATTTGTAAAGTGCTGTCCTTGAACTATCCGTTGTCCCTATTCGATTACTCTCGAGTGTAATGACCGGAAACTAAGGCGGTAAGATACAGCGCTGTTATTTTTATGGGTACAGTGGGGTATCCTCAACATCTACAAGGCAACTTCAGGAGCTTATAACAAACTCTTTATGCCATGTGTTTGTAAAATCCGTACCACTGATCACTCGAAGGATGTGAACATTGGTGGTGCGTAGAATAGCAAACGTGACTGTTGTATAGGGGATCGTGGTTTCAATCACCACCCTGAGCACCACCTTTCATTTCTTTCGGCCAAAGTTACCACGCTAAGTTACGAAGTCACTATGGAGGCACGAGATCAATGTAGAACCGAATGGATTCGGTATAAAACTGTAGGTTCTAATCAGTCAGACTAAAATTTAAAAAGCACAAAAATCACTGATTGTGAGATGCTTTTTATTAACACAAACTTTCGAGTGTATTGTTTTAAAACCTGTAGCCGCTACTTGTGGCCGGCGGTAGTGCAATGTTGTACATGAGATCATGGGTTCGATCCCTTCTCTGGCCACCTTAAAGTTATTTCGGCGGGCCTGTTGTACATGAGATCCTGGGTTCGATCAATTGTCTGGCCACCTTAAAGTTATTTCGGCGGCGGTCACCTCGTGTAGTGACGGCGACACTATCGAGTATTTAGCTATGAAAAAGTTGCTCAAAATACCTTTCGGAACCGGTGTAAAACTGTAGGTCCCAATTAGTGAGTGTAAAACTAGAAAGCGCACAGCTCACTGGTTGTGAGAAGCTCTCCCCAATTCTTTCATGGGATGTAATGGGAACCGTTTTTTTAACCGCTACTTAACAGGCTGCATGTGTAAAACTCATGATGCGATCTCTTCAACATCCCCACGATAATAGTAACTGGAAAAGCTGCAGCATAACTTCATAGACAATAGTACGCTCGAAGATTAAAGGAGATTAAAACCAGCAACTAAACTGTGATTCAAAATCAGGACGTACATATGTGGCGATCTCTGCAACATCTTAAAATAAAGGAAAATGAAAGTACGGTTGCTCTAATTTTTCTAGTTGCATTTTAGCCGCAGAACATAAGCAGCGAAGGTATCGGGATGATATAGATGTAATTCAGCGAAGACTGTAGGATGTTAATCAAGAAATTTATAAAGGATCAACGAATGATGGTAGGACATTGATAAGGCATGATGATTAAGAACTGGGTTGAATTGGTTTACAAATTTTGATTGTTTTAATTTCGGAAGAATTGTGTTAAATGTCTTTTCTCTTTGCTGCTGAAATATAAATTTCCTTCCGTTTCAACTTATCGTGATATTTTATGCAGGAATAACATCTCTATACATCACGGATTAATTTAGCATTTACCAGAATTCATCTAACTCCTCACACTCTAGCCATTTTAGCTTAAAGCGTAGAAGGAGTTTTGTGTGAAAATTCACTACTGGCACTTAAGCCATTATCCTGGCCGTCTAGTAATCCTTTGTCCGGTTCTAGAATCCTAACAATGCAACAGTTTTGTACAGATTTACGTGTTCCCATTTGTACATGTGTGTGTGTATTTTTGTTGTAGTTTGTATTTGACTTTTTGCGAAGACTCGTTTTCGCCCATTTTGTGAACAATGTAATTTTAACCAATTTCGTTAGGATGTCTTGTAAATGTATAAGGGTTTGCAATGCTTTAACACTTATACACACATACTTTCACTTATATGGATTATTAAATGCACACACACACACACACTCACTCGCACACACTCACCCGCTCTTCCAGTGAAATAACCATAAAAGTCCTTACCCAGTTACGCACTCGCACACAAATACACATGTACTCACGCACTCATAACGTGCCAAAAGTAAAATCTGATTTAATCCTTTTCAGATCTGCTTCTTCATTGTAACCATCTCGCTCTCTCTCACACTCTCTTGTTGCTTGTTTGCAATGATTTTTATGAGTTTGTTGGATGAATTCTATTTCAGTCCTTATGGGGGGGTGTTGGTGTTTTCGTCCTTGCAACAGGAGCACAAACAGGATCTGAAGTTTCTTCGTTGTTGTAAGAATTATGGCTCAAGTGATTTTATGAGATTTTCTTGTATGATTGCATGGTTGGTGTTTTGTGTTGTGTCGTGTATTGTATTGTTCGCTTGGATAAGTTTTCTTCTCTTATTGTTGGATTTTTCTACTTTTTATCCAAAGGTCTTAAAAAGGGATAAACGTTTTTGGTGAATGAAATATAATGACAATATCTGCTATAAATATTTTACGGCATTTTGTTAGCCGTTTCTTTTCTATCGCCGTCGACGCAATTTTCTTTATGCCTCAGTAAAATTGAATAGGAATACGTGAGCCTAAAAGTAGACTCTTGGGGTTCTTTCAATTAGATTTGCCTTAAAATAGACAATACAAATGTTATCAATTGCTTTTATGGCTAAGTAAGACAACTATACTTATATGTGTATAAGTGTTTCCAAAAATATGTAGGAGATCTATTATCAGTGGAATACAAAATTTGCAGTTGCCCAGGAAATGTTGATGACTTATGCTGAATCTTTGTGAAGTGGTCAAATATTTCAGTAACAAATTTTCAATAATCTTGTTGTCCGAAAATTAGGAAATTGCCAATTGATAATGAGGGTATGTTACATTTAAAGCCGCCTTAAAGTATGCTTTAATTTTCCCAAATACTGGCATGAAAAAGCGTGTTTAATGAATATGTTAAATTTCGTGGCTTTTTAGTCCAGTGTGATACCACCCACGGTCTTAGAAGAAGTTCAAGATCCTGTCATCGTCTATCTAAGATAATTTTCTCAGCTCCCTGAATATGTAGGGAAACATAGTAGACATCCGCTTAGCGGCTAGTGCTGGGCCCGTGCTGATACGATATACATTGGATTCCAGCACTCCTCGTTACAGCTTATATATAAGTCAATCCGCTGACCGTTAGTCTTACGATATGTCTGCCAATCAGACAGTGCCCCATCAAAAGGGAAGGAGGTATTAATCCCTTGTGCTAGAGACAGAAAGTAGATCCCTTTCCAATCCACTAGAGTATAGCGCACACAAAATTTGTGCCCCCATCTATTTCTCCTTCATTGTTATAGAGGAAAGTTATTACAAGAAGCATACCAACACCTTCCAATCTACGTGCGACCTATAAGGTATCCTCTAGTCTCGCTAGGTCATCTGCTCTGCAGTTCCACGGAATACCCTGTCATCTGGCACCCATATGAAGTGAGTATCTAATACTGGCTACAACTGCTAAAAGTGCATGAACTACCTGTATATTCCAATTCCAAATATATCCCCATCCCCATCCCCATCCCAAATATATGTTGATTCCATTTCAGATCGGAAATATAGTTAATTGTATGAAGCGACCCATGCCATTGAGAGAAATAATGATTTCGAGTGTCAGTATTGGGCACCCCTGATAAAAGTGAATGGACTACCTGTATACTTGAAATTAGCCAGATGGGAGCACATAACATCCCCATCCCAAGTATATGCTGATTCCATTTCACACCGGAGATATAGTCACCTTTATGAAGCGACCCATGTCATTGACAGAAATAATGATTTCTAGTGCCAATATTGGACACTCCTGATAAAAGTGAATGGACTACCTGTATATTTGAGATTAGCCCCATGGGAGCACATAACATCTCCATCCCAATTTTTTTCTTTCTATCAAACCGACACTCAGGTGATGTCCCCTATAAATGCAGTGCATTGTGTTGGCGAAGGAAAATTTATATAGTGGAGGGTGGAAAGAGGGAGTAGTGTCTGTTGGCTTGAATCTTTGTATGTCACAATTGGTGGGAAATACACTAGCCGAAAGTTTATTCCACATACGGACTGTACGGCTGAAGAACGAATTTGAGGTCAATCGGCCACTCGATAAAAAACAGATGAGAGTTTCTGGAAAGCCGCGTACTTAGGCTAAATATCCTCACGTCTGGCATAAGTTGACGGATGTCCGAGGAACACATAACATGGAAATATCGATAGAACAGCGACACGCAACTCACATATTTCGACGATGCTCAAGGGAGACAATAGAGTTGGATGCCCTACTGTCCCCTATCAACACCGTCGCTCTCCTCTGGACACGGTCAAGAAGCTCCAAAGATGTCCTAGGAGCACCTGCCCATACATGGGAGTTATATTCCATCTTTGGCCTGATGTAGGTGGTGTAGATATGCCGATTCCCTGTCATTGACAGTAATAATGAGATCGAAATCATTATTTCTCTCAACGAGATATAGTTCCTAAAGTTGACTATATCTCCGATCTGAAATGGAATCAGCATATATTTGGGATCGGGGTGTTATGTCTTCCCATGGGAATAATTTCAAATATACAAGGAGTCCATTCACTTTTATCAGGAGTGTCCAATATTGGTACTCGAAGTCATTATTTCTGTAAATGACATGGGTGCTTCCTAAAGTTAACTATATCTCCGATGTGAAATGGAATCAGCATATATTTGGGATCGGGGTGTTATGTCTTCCCATGGGAATAATTTCAAATATACAAGGAGTCCATTCACTTTTATCAGGAGTGTCCAATATTGGTACTCGAAGTCATTATTTCTGTAAATAACATGGGTCGCTTCATATTATTGACTATATCTCCGATCTGAAATGGAATTAGCATTTATTTGGGATGGAGATGTTATGTGCTCCCATGGAGCTAATTTCAAAGATACAGGTAGTCCATTCACTTTTATAAGGGGTGCCCAATATTTGCACTCGAAGTCATTAGTTCTGTCAATGCCATGGGTTGCTTCATAAAGTTGACTATATCTCCGATCTGAAATGGAATCGGGATATATTTTTGGGATGTCATTGCCTCCCATGGGATTAGTTTCGGATATACAGGCAGTTCATTCACTTTTATCAGTAGTATCCAATATTAGCACTGGAAATCATTATTTCCATCAATGACATGGGCCATATCTCCGATCTGAAATACTCTCGTTGGCGGCGTTGGTTAGGTGCTTCTACGGTCTTAGGCGGTTAAACATTCGAAGTTCATTTACCTTTGTTATGAGCGACCAACGTTAGATGAAAACGTCCGTCCTAAGTCAGATTTTTACTAGACGAAAAAATATTTTATTTTATATAAAGCTAATTTTAGTCTATATTCATCATAAATGGCTTCAAAAACGCATATTGGCTCTTTATGCTGTACAAAACTTATTTTTTGTGGTAAAAAATCAGATTTCAGAAATTTTGTAAAGGTGTTTTGTGTCTTAGATAAATAAATTTATCGCATAAATTTATCTTCACACCCTTAATAAAATACTATTTTTTAAATCAAATTCAGGTTTTAGAAGTGATCTGAGTGAAACTGAAGCAAGGTTCTTATTATAATAAATTACACAGCAATGGTCGATTATAACTAAATAAAATGTTGCTGCAACATATTGACCCTTAGGGTATGCTACTACAAAATATGGAATACAAAAAGTGGGAACTGTTAGGAAATTGTGTAAAAAGATATGAACTCGCTTATAAACCTAATCTAAACAAATGTGGTTAATAAGAAAATGTTTTAATTAATCAATTTATTCTTTAATTTACTAAAAAGGCTGTTATAATTTATTTAAATTTAACCCATACTACTGATGTCAAAAATGCATGTGGTGTGATATGCCTGCATCTACCCATTGCTTAAGCCAACTGTGCGCCTAAATTTGTTTTGGTTTTTATGTTGTTGCTGGCTTTTTCTTTACTGTATCTTGTAGCAGATGTTCAACACTTAAAGTGCGATATCCAAGGATTTTAATATTTGTTAAAAAAAAAATATTCCCCTTGGCAATTTAAAAAATATTGAAATTCATATAAATAACACTTAGCCGCATTATAAAGTGTGTTAAATTTATGTTGAAAAAAATGGTGTCTACTTTTAGGTGAATTATACTGCAGGATATTTTGAAGCCTACCTTAGGGGATGGTGGGGTAATTGAAGAGAATATGCTCTATGTATTCTATATGTATATTTTAGGCAGAGAAACCAATATTTATTTATACAAATATTAAACATAAAATTTAGCATTCCATATGAAATGGTAACAATTAGAAATATGTTTAACCTGATCCGTTAGTGATTAAATTTTAAGGAGCTTTATGCAAACACCTGCATAAATTATTAATCGACAATCTCGTTTCTTCATTTTCGGTAAGTTAATCTTATTTGTAACTGCCGAGATTTGTTAAGAATAGTGTTTTTATATCTCCCTTAACTATTTTTGTGTCACGATAAAAGCTACTCAATTTTACATCTTATAAGTTTCAGAGCAGTTAGCATTTGTATACTTTTGCCATGACTTAACCAGTTGTAAGGTAGTAAGATAGTATATTGTACTTGGTGCTTTTCGAGCATCAGCAACACTAGTAGAGAGTAGATTGTACTTGGTTGCCGAGCACCAGGCGGCAATAATAGAGAGTAGTAGCCTTAGCAACATGGTGGTTTCCGAGCATTAGGCGACAATAGTTCTGGAACACGAACGGTGGTTATCGAGCATCCGAAGTGCCCCTGACGTAATAATTATGTTGTCCCTAAGCTAAGACTGGAATGTAGACCAGTGACCGGCAAAGTCTATGCACCGTGCATTTTTAAGCTTCGTGTTTTTACATCGATATGCGCTCACGTATTCAACGAAGCCAAACGAAATCAGTCAGTCTCACTTGATCATGTGAACAAGAAGGTTGATCGTTGCTTGTCGTTTGCGTTGCACTGTGAAAAATGTACATGAAGAATGGGTGTATGGTTTTTTGTTTGGCGAAATTTTTCCGGTTACCGAATGTCTATTGTGGTTTCTCAGTGCAGCTCACTCATCCAACGACACAATTAAGGTTGTATGAGTTTGGCGGTCACTGGTGTAGTCTGTACTTGGTGGTTCCCGTGCACCAGGAGACAATTGTTTTGAAATTCGAATTGTGACACTTTCGAAAGTGTTGTAATGCCCATGGACTGTTTGTGGTATCATAATGTATGTCCCTGGAAGTTATGACATGCAACCCTTATATCAACTTGCAAGCTCTTCTTAAGGCATTGTGCTCTTACAACAATAATAGAGAGTAGCCACAATACTAACTTGATGATTTCCGAGCATCAGGGGACAATAGTTTTGGAACACGAACGGTGATTATCGAGCATCCGAAGTGCCCCGACGTACTAATTCTGTTGTCCCTAAGCTAAGACTGGAGTGTAGACTGTTCTTGGTGGCTTCCTAGCACCAGGCGACAATAGTTTTGAAATACGACCGGTGGTTATCGAGCACCCGAAGTCTCCCAACGTAGAGATTGTATTATACCTAAATTATGAGTAGAGTGAAGACTGTACTTGGTGGTTTTCGAGCACAAGGCGACAATAGTTTGGGAATACGAACGGTGGTTATCAAGCACCCGGAGTGTCCAAACGTGGTAATTGTGTTGTACCCAAAATAATTTGGTGATTATCGAGCACCAAATCAAGTAGACGGTGGAGCCGAAAATTGTTTCCGAGCACTAGCGGTGAACCCAAGGTGTTGCACGGTGTGGTGTGTTTTCTTTTATTTATTTTTGTATCATCCAGTAGGTGTATCATCCATAGTCAGCGCTATCGGCGAGTGAGTAACCGGAAGTGCGTTCCGAAGCGTAGTCAAACAGGCGTAGAAACTTCGAAAACGATCATTTACAAGCCCCAGGCGAGAAGCAGCCTACGAGACCAGGGCGAGTCTAACAAGCGCAGGCAAAAAAAAATGACGTGGACCAGGTAGACGGCAACTAAAAATAAAAAATAAATGGTTTCCCATTACATCCCATGAAGGGACAGGGGAGAACTTCGCACAATCACTGAGCTGTGCGCTTGCCAGTTTTCACTCACTGATTGGGACCTACAGTTTTACACCGATTCCGAGCGGTATTTTGAGAAGCTTTTTCATGGCTATATACTCGATAGGTGGTCCGAGCAGGGTTCAAACCCAGGATCTCATGTACAAGAGCCGCGCACACTAACCATTGCACCACCGACGGCCTTAGGTAGACGGCAACTATAAACGAAAAACTCTGAACCACCATCCGAACCATTGAACGAAGTCAATAAAGATCGGAGATCATTTTTATACTCAAAGAAACCTCTAATGATCCATATTTGTTTTCTTGTAACCTGGATATAGAGGCTGAGTATACCCTGGCAAACAAGTGGTTACAAGTGGCAGGGGTCAGTATCGTCCCTAAGAGCTTTTCATAAACTGGTCGAATTCGTATGGAAGAATGTTTGTTAAAAAATCGCAAAAATAAGATAATCGCTGAAATACAAAAATGGCTATAATTCCGAAACGGTGCGTCGAACCGTACAAATAATAAATTGTTTATCTCCATAGAAGGCTTTAACCAATGGATATCTTCAATATGGCATCACTTCTTTAAAAAAAAATCACGAAAACTACAATTTAAAAAAAAAAAAATATCGCTAAAACGCCTTCATGTGTATATCTCAAAAACGCAGCATCGAATCGAAAAAATAACCAAGTTTTCCGTGTCTATAAGGGGTTTTCATAAACTGGTCCAATTCGTATGGAAGATTTTATTTCGAAAAATCGCCAAAATAAGAAAATCGCTCAAATAAAAAAGTAGCTATAACTCGGAAACAGTGCGTCGATTCGCAAAAATAAAACATTTTTTACCTCCATAATAAACTTTAACCACTGGATGTCTCAATATGGCATCACTTCTTTTAAAAAAAAATCGGTAAAACTACATTTTTTCAAATAAAAAATCGCTAAAACGCTACATATCGAAGACATCCATTGGCTAAAGCCTCTGCTGAAGGTAAACTATTTATTGTTTTTGCGATTCGACGTACCGTTTCTGAGTTATAACCACTTTTAATAGTTGCGATTTTTAATTTTGGCGATTTTATGGGGAAAAAAATCTTCCATACGAATTGGACCAGAGTATGAAAAATCCCTAGAAACAGGCAAAAATTTATTATTTTTGTCGAGATATAGATTTTTATTTTATTTTTTTCATATTTTCGATCAAAAATGGGGATAGGTTACCCTGGGTAATCCGTAATCCATCGCTGTGATCAACTACCCATTATTTTTCCAATTACCCTATGGGTAATGGATAATCGTGATGAGTAATGGGTAATCGTGATGGATAGTTCCCCTTTGTCATGGGTAGCTACCCATTATGTTCGCCATACCCTGGGGGTAATGAGTAAACGATCTCTACCCATTCCCCACGGCAATAGTAATGGGTTACCCTGGGTAACCCAGATTAACCCATTACCTACGAAAACGAACCCTGATTTTAAGTACTACATGTGCAAATTAATTTTAAGCAAAAAACCGAAATACCGGTTCCACCGGTTTTTGAAAAAATTCAAAGCCGTAATCCGGTTCCCTGAAACACTGGGCTTTCGAACAAACTGAAAATCGGTTTTTAAAAAATTCCGGGTTTTTAACGCTTGTGACAAACTTCTCACCGTCGATAAAATTTTTTCTAAAGGATCCGTAAAAACTCAAAAATTGTTTCCCATTACATCTTATGAAGGGCAGGGTTGAGCTTTGCTCTTTCTAGTTTTACAAAACTTGATTGGAACCAGCAATTTTACACCGATTCCGAACGGTACGCCAAGAAGCCTTTTCATGTCATGGAGGCTTTTTCATGGCCGTCACTAATAAAGGTGACCGTCGTCGACTGAAATGTAAGGTGTACAAAGCAGGGCTCAAACCCACGTTGTCATGCAAAAGAGCCGCTCACACTAACCATTGCACCACCCGTATCCAGTTAAAAATTACATCCCCACTGATATGTTGGGGATGAGAGAAAACGTTCATCCACCTGTCACTGCACTGTCCCAGCCGGCTTTACATAGTTTAATCCAAGTCGTGCTCTCTTCGCTTTTGACTTAGATTAGATTGAATTTATACACAGGCATCATCTTGATAGCTACGATATCAATTGACATAACAACAGCGTCGACTAATGCCGGAGATGTTCCGGAATCCGCATATTAGCCTCATTGCGGTTAGGTGATACGTTGACGTCAACTGTTTATAGCGCCCCTTCACTGCGAAACTATCGGCTCATATGGGGATAGCATACAGTATAACCTAAGTCATAACTGATGATATTAGTGCTCTTCTTGCACCCTTGGTGACTCCAAACGAATCCTGGATCCCTGCCGCTGTTTCAGCCGTATAAGGTACGTTGAATCCGAAGACAACACGGCACGAAATATGAAAGCGTGGGAGGAGTGTACCACATGTTGCCCAATCAGCATGCTTCTCTGTTCCACTTTCTTACCACTACTTTGGAGAACTGGTTATAAAGATGGTACTACCAGCTCCAGTCCTGCTTCATCTAGTCATGTCTTCACTTGCGCGACCAATTCATTCGGGATCCTCTTCATATGTGCGTTGTAAATAGATAAGTTGGCAATGCATAGTATACCACATGATCTCCAACCAAGTATGCTTATCCTCTCCACTTTCTTATCACTGCTTATCAAGTCTGGTTATCAGGATAGCTACCGTCTTGTATCCGGCGCGCTCCAGCTTCGTTGCATATAGCCAAGTTTTTACTAGCGCCACCACTTCGTCCGCGATCTTCTGCATCTATGCGATGAAGTTCGCCAAGATTAGAATCGAGTATCGTGGCCCATTTGGATTTCGCAGATTTTGGACACCGTAATACATAATGGTCCAAAAAAGAGTGCTAAGGACCGATCCTTGTGGGGCACCTGCAGTTACCTCATACAACCCTGTGTTTTTATAGCTAGTATAATTCTGGATATGGTTAGGGAAATAACTCGGAATAAGATGCAGACTGTGTATACGTGGCAGGATTCTTTTCAGGACACTTCTCTCTCTTGCTCCCATTTGATGGAGTTGAAGATATTCTTCCCCTCAAGAGCGCCTTCTATATGGCCTCTGATACTACAATTACCACGAATTGTATTGCATAAATAGTAGATATTGATTGCTGACCAGGGGGACAAACGACCATAAATAATTCTTTCTTGTATCTTGCTGATTATTGTGGCTCGTTGGATGGCTTGTTCCCCTTTGGGATGAGTACCACCCGCTGCAGCTTCCATATAGAGCATCAAAAAGACTGTTTCTTTGAATCCCATTTGAAAAGTAGTGAGGAAAATGTCTGGTGTCCTGACGATAACAGCCTTCAGCGTCTCGCTTTGTATTCCACACGGGCGCTGGGCTTCTTCTCTAGGGTGTTCGTAATTACTAGTGGTGCAGCCGCCACTGTGAGATTAGGGATGACACGATGTTTCGGAGCACTTCCGGACAAGTGACCTGTGGTGACCTTAGACCTATCTTGTATGATGTGCGTCTTGTATGCTGCTCCCCTTGTGCGTTGGGTTTATGTCTGCTTCCTGACAATTACGAAGCAGTTGCCGACAAACTAATACAACCTTAATTCTGTCGCTAAATGGGTGAGCTACACTGAGAGAAACATACTAAACATTCGGGTTAACAGAACCAAATTTCGTCATACAAAAAATTCGATGGTTTTTTTGGAACATTTCTATCTGCGCAATGTAAACGACAAGCGAAAATCAACCTTCTTGTTCGAATGCTCAAGCGAATGCTAAATTTCTTCGTTTGATTTTGTTCAATGCGTGAGTTTATGTCGATGTGAAAACACGAAGTTCAAAACTGCACAGTGTATAGGTTTTACCAGCCACTGATTTCAAGCACGCCTTCTTGTTTCTCTTTATGGCTTTCTAGAGCCTTATGCGTGGCTCCTTGTACCGCGTTTGTAGGGTATTAAAATTGGATCTTTCTCGACCTCTGTGCACATTTCTTCTTGGTTTAAAATAGTCCTTCTTTGGAAAGCATATCTCTTCAATCCACCAGTACTCCGGGACACTTATTGTACACGTAATCCTTCATGGAATTATTACGTCGCAAGTTTCAAGCCACAACACACTGGAACAGATTTAAAAAATGACCGGACAAAATTCCAAAAATCGAAGCAGTAATCCAGATAAAATAAGTGACTTAAGCAGTTGCCAATTAACCACTGAGGTCGGGAATTAACTGTTTTGAAGGTTCCATGCACGTTGCTGATCAGCCAAGGGGCCCAAAGTTGAGTATTGTTTCAATACATGCATGCAGGCTAATTTTGGGTTATTTTTTGTAGATGTGTGTTATATGAAGGTTATGTTTCTGGTTGTTTTAAACTTTTTTTTATTTATTTTGTATTATAAGAGCTACGAAATTGTATATTAAGTTAATTTAATTTACTTAAGGTTCCCAGTTCAATTGCAATGAAAGTAATTGACTAAAAATATTCCTTTTTTTAATCTTTTGTGGACCGACAAAAATTATGATCAACTGGGATCAGCGCGCGATTTTCACTTACGAACACGCTAAACCCTAACCGAAGTCAGTGAATTTATTTCGTTACCCTTTACTACCATTGGCTGAAGAACATTTTTTTTTTAAACTTTGGTCCAGTTTTTGATTTCATATTTAAATATAAAATACTTGTGTAAAAATTAATTTTTTCAGTGTAAAGTTAAATACATTACTCTGTCGGAATTAAGGTCTGGCAATACCATAAAATGTTGAACTAAATTTTCGAAATTTCAAACTAAAATTTTGAAAGTTCCGAGGACGACGATGATGAAAATGTCAAACGTAATGATATAGTATTTTTTTTAAACGAAGTTTTTTTTTGTGGTCCCAAATAAATCTTGTATGGTTAAGAAACAAACTTCTCAAACTTTTTATTTATTTTATAATTCCTAATAAATTTGGTAGAAAAGCTTAAAACGTTAAACCTTGTTAAGAAACGAAATTTTATGTGAAAAGGTAAAATTGCACATGCTCTTCCCTCCGTTAGGTTAGTTATCGAAATCCTGATCGAAAAATGTTTGCAAAAATGAAATCGGGCCATCCAAAAACCTATGAAACGATACCCATAACGTTTTTTTTTAAATTTAAACCCCCCTCCAATATAACTCCACCCTCCCTCCAACCAATGGAAAAGCAATGCCAGAAATGAGCTCAGCACCCTCAAAAACCTACCTACTAATGAGTTTGACACGACTAAAGGCAAAAACAACGACGTTGTTAATTTTGTCCGGTCATTTTTTAAATCTGTCCCAGTGTGCACAACTTGTTTTAGTCCTCGCAAGCTAGTTCACTGCCCTATGTCTTACCTGCTGGAAGAAGATCACAGCTCCAAGACAGTTCTTGTCGTAGGCTGTGTCTTTCCACTTCGGCGCGGAAGGTTACGGCCGACTGTTTATCCTATTTATTTATCCTCCATATCAAGAATAATCACCAAATTGCCATTATGTGTATATTCCCCCGTCAGCGACCACTAGTTTCTTGCCGCCAGGCTATCGCTGACGAATGCCATATCTTTGACTAATCCTCTCCCTGATTTCCTGAATGTGTTTCCAAAGCCGTGGTTGACCGTGTTACTCCCACGACCAAAAACGCATATAGAACATAGTATTTTATGCCAGATTGCATATTCCTAATTATCGTGGTATATTTCCTAAAGCTCTTCCAAATAAAGCACTTCCGCTCTCTGCCATTCGACTCACCTTCTTTCCACCTCTTAGGTTTGGAGCAATTTCCCGCACGGTCGACATGTTTTCGATTGGCCAATCCGGGGTTTTCAGCGCCTTGAGATGCATCCGCACTCGAGAAAACACTTCGATGATTTAGTCTTCTCGTGTACACGGTAGAATACCTATCCAATCAAAAGCTTTACCCACTCAAAGATTGTATTGGCGTCTTCTAGAAATGGTCATCAATTGAATACCATTGCAGGTTTTTCTTATTCCAAATACGTCAACAGCATCCTAGGCTATATAATCAACTATATCTATAGATTTATATAATTTGATTTTATCGTCGATTAGGTAGCAGCGCATTGTGTTGGTCAAATAGGTCATTTAGCATATGCCATTTAACTATTGCGTAAGTATATTGCTTTCAGACGCGTTATAATTCAAGAGTACTTAGGTTTTCAGAACGAATTATTTATGTAATATATCTTTAGCACCGACCGTCGTCACTTGCAGGCTACAGGTGCCATAAGAAAAATCAGAAAATCGCAGTTGGCAAAAGACTGCGACATGTGGTCTCAAGGTTCAATCCCGTGGGGGAACGTATAGCCGCCATCCGCATAAAAGCGAAATGCTTCAACATTTCGCCAATTTGTGTACATGACCTGACGGGAGAAAAAGACGATAACACCAAGGGCATGTTCTATGAGCACCTAGATGAAGCATACGACCGCTGTCCTGGCCATGATATTAAGATTGTTCTAGATCGGTAGGGCAAATGTCTTTAAACCAACCATCGGTAACTTCAGTCTACACGACATCATTTCCGATAACGTAATGAGACTGTTAGATTTTAAAAACATCCACAAGGCTACTCGGATATGCCCCGACCAACAGACGAAGAACCAGATTGATCACCTGGTAATTAATGGAAAGCACTCTACTAGTGTAATGTACATACGTGCGATTCGAGGATCTAATATCCATTCGGTTGACTACCTGGTTGCAGAAAGAGTTTGCACAAGGATAAGAGCGAAAGTCGTACGATACCAGACATATAGAAAGCTGGAAAGCTGCAATTACCAGCAATATCCACGCCCTATGCATATAAGATCACTCAGCTGCTGGCGCTGAACGCACCTCCGCCTCATGATCCTGAAGCGCAGTGCAAGGACATTTCCCACTCTATACATGCTGCTGCAGAGACTGTACATTGTTATGAGGAACCGCTTAAAGACGAACCATGATACAATGAAGAGTGGCGCATGACAAGTGATGGAAAGAACACTGCACGTATGCCAATGCTTCAGTCAGTTGCAACTCGCGCGCGCCGAGACCGAACGGTATATGGAGAAGAGGTGAGAGGAACCCCGTTTGTTTAAAAAGAAAAAGCGGTAGTGGAGAAATTGCGAGAGTGAGTCAATCGAATTTAAAGACGGAAGAATAAGCCCCGTAAATTCTACCGAAAAGTAAAAAACTAAACCAACGGAAATGAAGTAGGGTCGTTTTTTGTGCAGATAGGAATGAGAATCTTATCACAGATGTGCAGAGTATGTAGGGAAGATGGAGAGATAATTTTTCTGCTTTACTTGTCCCAGAATACTTCACTATAGGTGAGTGTGTCGAGTAAATACAGGACGATGGGGACGCCTTTCCCATTCTTGATTGGGCGTAGTTACTTACTTACTTACCCCGGGGGGTCAGGGACCTTACAAAATGAAGGTGACATATTTCGCCAACCAGTTCGGTCTTTTGCTTTATCTCACCAGTTGGCAACACCGAGTCTACGCAGGGATTTGTCAACCTGATCCCTCCAGCGGAGTCTTGGTCTTCCTATTTTTCGTCTTCCTTCGAGTTCGGTTTCGAAAACCCTTCGTGCTGGTTCATCTTCATCCATTCTACTGACATGGCCTAGCCAGCGCAATCGGGTTGTTTTGATCCGTTTAACTACATCAATGTCAGGATAAAGCTCATACAGCTCATGATTCATACGTCGCCGATACTCGCCGTTGTGCACTATAGGGCCATAAATATTTCGGAGCATTTTTCTCTCGAAGAACCCTACAGATGTTTCATCTGCTTGCGATAGGACCCAGGATTCTGCGCCATAAAGAAAGACAGGTTGAATGAGAGTCTGGTACAGCTGGACTTTAGTTACTCGAGAGAGGGCTTTATCTCTAAAGTGCTTGTTTAGCCCAAAATAACATCTATTCGCAAGCACAATTCTCCACTTGATATCAAGGCTGACGTTGTTTTTGTGTTGTTGGACGTAGTTGTAACTGCAAATTTCGGGCGTAAGGGCAAGAAGGTCTCAGGTGCTGATGGATTACCGGCTCAACAGTTTAAGGCTGGCGGCTATGAGTTGGAAACGTGCATGCATCATGTCATATGCAAAATCTGGCTGGACGAATGAATGTCAGATAACTAGAGCCTTCGCATACTGTGTTTTGTTTTCAAAAAAGGCGACCCGAATATATGTCCAAAGCATCGTGGAATAAACCGTATAAGATCCTCTCGAGCGTAATGTGCGGAAGACTAAAGCCGTTTGCTGCAAACCTGATCGGACCTTATCAGTGTGGTTTTACGCCTGGAAAGTCAACTATTGACAAGATTTTCACATTACGACAAAATCCTGGAGAAACCCGATGAAAAACTCGTCGAAATCTACCGCCTCTTGGTATATTAAAAGGCTGCTTTTGATAGCCCGATACAGGAAATCTGTACCATGCTATTTCGGAGCTTGGTATTCCTGCTAAGATGACACGGCTTTGTAAAATCACACTAACCGACACGAAATCCTTAGTAAAGATTTGTAAAGGTCTCACCGAACCATTTAGAATGAGGCGAGACCTAAGGCAGGGCGGCACCCTATCATGCGATCTCTTCAACATATTAGTTGAGGTCATCGTGTAAATAGCTGCAGTCACCACGAATACAATTATCAGCAGAGTGATTGATGATTGATGTTTTATACATCGTTGGGTAAAATCTGCGATATATAACTGCATTATTTTCGAGAATTGAGAAGGAATCAGCAAAAGTGGGGTTGGCAGTAAACGAGGACAAGACAAATATAACCAGAGAATCCACCCGATTGTACGACAGGTGAACGCTGATAACCGTTATAATTTGGGGCTAGTGGATGAAGTAATTGACCTTGGATCTGCCGTCCAAATGGAGAAGTGTGCTTACAAACAGGTGTTATTTCGGGCTAAGCACGCACTTCAGAAATAAGACCCTCTTTCGAGAAATGAAGATCCAACTATGTAAGACTCTCATACAACCTTCTTGATATACGGCTCATAATCCTGTGTCATATCACATGCTGACAAAACATCACTGGTAGTCTTCGAGCGAAAAGTGCTCTAAAAAATATGTGGTCCTATAATAGAAAACGGCAACTATCGACGACGGATGAACCACGAGCTGTATAATCTGTATCCCGACAACGACATAGTTATGTGTATTAAAGTAGCGTGTTTAGGGTGGCTGGGCCATAGTAGTAGAATGGTTCGAAATGCGTTCGAAGACATAATCGAAGGACATGGGAAAACAGGGTTGACCAAAACTTCGCTGAAAATACCATGTTGTATACTGCCAGAGAAAGCTGAAGATGGAGTCGGTTGGAGAAACATATTATCCTCATTTTGTTAGGCCCTTGACCCCTCTGGGTTGTTTACAGGGATTACATGTTAGTTAGTTGTAAAAATATTATTTTGTTATAAATGTAAATTTAAAATGTTTACCTTCCTAATACTATTTCAGAGCTTTGAACTTTCATTGACTACAGCTGGGGTTCTACATACTTGCTCCAGTTGACAAATACCCCTAAACTTTTTGGTCGTTTTTCTAACAAGACCCTCCTCTCTTACTCCTGTTTGCTATTATCAACTCATAAATCACAAATGATTTTAATTTATTCATTTCTCTACTTAGTAATTTCAACCTGTGGCCATTGAATTTTTCGACATTTAATTCAATTTTCGTTAATTCATTAAAATTCATTGAACTTGCAATGACAACATCGCTGTTATCACGCATGTTGCACGTTATGGTTCGCTTTCAGGTTCACACAAAGGCAACACACTCAACTCTCACTCTCTTATCTTACCCCCCCGACCACCATTTAAGTCACGCAAGCAAACACTCGAGGTTGACTTTGATGTTAACGCCTTTGTAATTCTCATGTAATAATGTTATTATCATTATTATTACTGCCGCTCTGGCGGTTGCAGTTGTAGTTGTGCACATATACATACATATGTATACATGTATTATAACTTCATGCGATAATTGAGTAGAGTGATTACGGGAGTGGGTAGGGGGAGTATTTGATGGAGAGATTGACAGGTCAGGGGGCTCATGTTTCGACAGGAAATGGTGTTTTTGGTGGTGGTGGTGCAATTGATAGAGTGCGCGTCTTTTGAGAACGTGAGTTAGATCTCTACCTCTCTAGTGTGCGCGGCTCTTGTGCATGAGGACGTGTGTTCGATCTCAAAGCACCCTTCGGAACCGGTTTAAAGCTGTAGGTCCCAATCAGTGAGTGTAAAACTAGAACGCGCACAGCTCAATGGTTGTGAGAAGCTCTCCGTAATCCCCTCGTGGGATGTAACGAGAAACCATTTTTTAATAAAAAGGTCTCACCTATCTCTTCATGGGATGTACAAGATGTTTATATGATGCCAGTAAATAAATGTTCTCCAAAGCATTTCGGAATCTATGACAAAGTGTGGCTTCCCGTCAGTCAGTATTAGCCTTTTACCTCTTACCTCTTACCTTTTTTCTTTTACCTTTGCCTTAAAATTTACTTTAAATTTATCTTAAATTTACCTTTACCTTTACCTTTACCTTTACCTTTACCTTTACCTTTACCTTTACCTTTACCTTTACCTTTACCTTTACCTTTACCTTTACCTTTACCTTTACCTTTACCTTTACCTTTACCTTTACCTTTACCTTTACCTTTACCTTTACCTTTACCTTTACCTTTACCTTTACCTTTACCTTTACCTTTACCTTTACCTTTACCTTTACCTTTACCTTTACCTTTACCTTTACCTTTACCTTTACCTTTACCTTTACCTTTACCTTTACCTTTACCTTTACCTTTACCTTTACCTTTACCTTTACCTTTACCTTTACCTTTACCTTTACCTTTACCTTTACCTTTACCTTTACCTTTACCTTTACCTTTACCTTTACCTTTACCTTTACCTTTACCTTTACCTTTACCTTTACCTTTACCTTTACCTTTACCTTTACCTTTACTTACATTTAACATGGGTCCCCCCCCTTGAAGTTTTGACCCTGTACATGTTACCTTTACCTTTACCTTTACCTTTACCTTTACCTTTACCTTTACCTTTACCTTACCTTTACCCTTTACCTTTACCCTTTACCTTACCTTTACCTTTACCTTACCTACCTACTTCTTTACTACCTTACCTTACCTTACCTTTACCTTTACCTTTACCTTTTACCTTTACCTTTACCTACCTTTACCTTTACCTTTACCTTTACCTTTACCTTTACCTTTACCTTTACCTTTACCTTTACCTTTACCTTTACCTTTACCTTTACCTTTACCTTTACCTTTACCTTTACCTTTACCTTTACCTTTACCTTTACCTTTACCTTTACCTTTACCTTTACCTTTACCTTTACCTTTACCTTTACCTTTACCTTTACCTTTACCTTTACCTTTACCTTTACCTTTACCTTTACCTTTACCTTTACCTTTACCTTTACCTTTACCTTTACCTTTACCTTTACCTTTACCTTTACCTTTACCTTTACCTTTTACCTTTTACCTTTTACCTTTTACCTTTTACCTTTTACCTTTTACCTTTTACCTTTTACCTTTTACCTTTTACCTTTTACCTTTTACCTTTTACCTTTTACCTTTTACCTTTTACCTTTTACCTTTTACCTTTTACCTTTTACCTTTTACCTTTTACCTTTTACCTTTTACCTTTTACCTTTTACCTTTTACCTTTTACCTTTTACCTTTTACCTTTTACCTTTTACCTTTTACCTTTTACCTTTTACCTTTTACCTTTTACCTTTTACCTTTTACCTTTTACCTTTTACCTTTTACCTTTTACCTTTTACCTTTTACCTTTTACCTTTTACCTTTTACCTTTTACCTTTTACCTTTTACCTTTTACCTTTTACCTTTTACCTTTTACCTTTTACCTTTTACCTTTTACCTTTTACCTTTTACCTTTTACCTTTTATCTTCCACCCTGTGCATCATGTTCTATTTCAAATCCAATATTTATGATTTATTTCTCTGTCTTTAGTTTATTTGAACAAAACTAAATATTGATAACACAAGTAAACCACTTGTCTGTGGGCCAAAATCCACTGGACACTAGGACTTTGTGCACATAACGAAAATTGATTAAAACCAGAGAACACTGACACTACCACCGCCAGGACATCACCACGGCTACCGCTAACGCTACTGTTGAAAATTGTTAAAGGAAACAGAAGTGGAGAGACAGAAAATCGCGGCACCACTCATATACACAATACGAGGTATCAGTTTGGCAGAGTCAGTCATCCATTCGATTCATTCATACCCCTTCATATTTTTGATAGTGGTTTGAAGTTCTTGTTTCCATTAGCTACAATTAGCATTTATGGTCTGTCCGCTCTAAGGATTGGTTTGTTAACTTTTACGAATTTATATTGCTCACAACCACAGTGTTGATTTGACCACTGGGCGTATGATTATTATCCTGTCCATTTGTTTATTAAGTATACGCACTCTTTACAACTTCAGATAACCCAAATTCGTGTGATTAATTGACTGTGTCGCCTTTCTGTTTTGCAAATTTTGAACCTTTTCCTTTTTATCTTAACTATAGCTAACATTCAATTCGTTACAAGCTTAGATCGCATCTAATATTGCCGTTATTCCTATAGTGTTTGGCTGTTATTGAAACAGAAAATTTAGGTTTATTGGCAACGGAACTGGTTTTATGAGCATAAACTCAGTTCATAGCATCACTTGAAACCTCAACAAAAACAGGAGAAAAACAAAATAACTAAATCAAAAAAAATGTCCAAATGTTGTATAGAAAACATGCACCAACATGAAATATGGGTTTATAGTTAAAAATGAAAAAAAAATAAAATAAATGATAAAACCATTTGGTTGTATAACTGGAGGCAGTGATACAAATCGCACATAGACTTGTGAAGGCAAAGAGCCGAAATAGTTTGGCCACTTTATTTCGAATATTGCCGAACAATCTATGCGATAGGAAACCAAGAGATATTAAAGTGAAATCTGAACAAAGTTAGCTGGTTAGAAATATGTTGGATTTTTTTTGTTAAACGTTTATTAAAAATTTCAAAACTTTGGAACAGTTTCGAAAGTTTAATTTAAGCATGCAGAGGTTTTCATTAACCAACCGTATAAGTGATATTAATGCTAAACTGTCTATTGATATTAAGTACACGTTGCACATTACACGTTGATTGTATTTTATATATTTTATAAACTGTATGGGTTGGACTTAATCTTATAGTCTTAAATATTATTATAATACATTCCAGCTTCGATATAACGGCCCTCAATGTAAGTATGTAGTTGATTTAACGATTTTTTGAAATCCCCTACAACTCTCTATAAGATGTAATGCAAAATAATTTCTGTGTTACGAATACTTTTGTCAAAGTCCGCGATATAACGAATTTTCATCCATTGAATACCTAATAAACTCTATTAAACAATAGACTGTATTTAAAGTATTTTGTTAACTTACAACCTTTACATACCGATTCCCATTAATTGGTCCAAATTGTATGAAAGAGATCCAAACGTCTTTGCAACGACAACGTCTCCAGCAAACCAACATTCGTAGTCGACAGGAACATGAATTCGGTGAAATAGTCGAAGAAAAATGTTTTGATAGGAATTGAATTGGATTGAATTGAAATAAGCTGACTTGAACTGAACTGAGTAGAATTAAATTTAATTGAATTGAATTCAATTGCATTGAACTGAATTGGATAAGACTGACTTGAATTTAGTTGAATTGAATTGATATGAATTGAATTGAATTTTACTAAATTGAATTGAATTCAATTCAATTCGATTCAATTGAGTTCAATTGGATTCAGTTGAATTGAATTGAAATTAAATGAATTGAAGAATTGAAATGTATTGAACTGAATTGAATAGGACTGATTTGATTTGCAATTTCAATTCAGGTCAATTGAATTGAATTGAATTGTACTGAATGGAGTAGGACTGAATTGAGTTGAATTGAATTGATTTGAATTTAATTGAATGGAATTGAAATTAAATGAACTGAATTGAGTTGAATTGAAATGTCTTGAATTGGATTGAATTGATGTGAATTGAATTGTATTGAACTGATTTGAACTGAACTGAATTGAACTGAACTGATCTAAATTGAATGGGATTGAATTGAACTGAATTGAATTATATTGAATTGAATGGAATTTAACTGAATTGTATTGAATTTAATTGAATTTAATTGATCTGAATTGAACTAAATTGAACTGAATTGAACAGAATTGAATTGAATTGAATTCAATAAATTGTATTAAATTGAATTAAATTCTGAATTAAACTGAATTGAATTTGAATTGAATTGAATTGACGTGAATTGAATTGAAGTGAATTGAGTTGAATTTAATAGAATAGAATTGAATTGAATGGAGTAGAATTGAATTGAATTGAATTGAATTGAATTGAATTGAATTGAATTGAATTGAATTGAATTGAACTAAATTGAATTGAATTGAAGTGAATTGAATTGAATTTAATAGAATTGAATTGAATTGAATTGAATTGAATTAAATTGAATTGAATTGAATTGAATTGAACTGAATTGCATTCAGTTATCTCAAGAGATTCTGATGTCAACTGGCCACCAAAATCATGCGATTTAACGCCGTGCGATTTCTTTTTTTTTGGGGGGGGGGGGGGGGGGGTGGTCCTGTAATCTGGGGTTTATGCGAATGAACTAGAGAATTCGTGATCTAAAATCTGAGATCCAACGCGTCATCTGTGAGATACAGCCACATCTCTGTGAAAAATTCATGGAAAAGTCATTCATGAGCAGAGTAATGGCCTGTTATCAGAGCGGTGGGGGCCATTTACCGGTTATTTTATTCCACACTTAATCGACTGTCGGTGGTGCAATGGTTAGTGTGCGCGCCTGTTGTACATGAGATCCAGGGTTCGATGACTGTTCTGACCACCTTAAAAAAAAAATTCTTTCGGCTACGGTCACCTCGCATAGTAACGGAGACAATACCGAGTATTTAGCCATGAATATGCTTCTCATACCGTTCGGAATCGGTATAAAACTGTAGGTCCCAATCAGTGAGTGAAAAACTGGAAAGCTAACAGCTCAGTGATTGCGAGAAGCTCTTTCCTGTCCCTTCATGGGATGTAATGGGAAACCATATATATATACAAGGTGGCGCAAAAGTAATCCTCCTATCAGAAAATGCTATAAATTTTGCGATTGGCCCCTAATGCCAGTTCTGTTTTGACATTTGTGTAGTAAACACATGCGAAATACACGTTAATAAACACTGTTGCGCTACACTGCTCCAGAACGCGGAATATGGCTGACTATTTATTTGACCAATAATCGGTCGGTGACTTTGGCACAACATGAATTTCGTCGCAGATTTCCTGGCCGTTCAACGCCTACTGGTGAAACACAGCGACGTTTAGCCGAAACACAGCGACGTTTAGACTGGCACAACACGAGATGCTGCCAGGCGTGGCAGACCCCGTAGTAGCCGTACTGCAGAGAATATTGCTGCTGTAGCCGAGGATGTCATGGAAGCGCCGTCGACATCGACCAGACGACGTGCCACGCAAATGGGTATCAATCGACGGTCTTTACAGCGAATTTTGGTACAAGATCTGATGATGTTTCCGTACAAAGTCCAGACGGTGCATCAGCTGTTAGCTGCTGACCGCCAATCGCGTCTAACATACGCTCAAGCCATCCTTAATCACCATCAAGAGGAAGATGATTTTTCATCAAAAATAATCATGTGTGATGAGGCCCATTTCCATCTTAGCGGGTACGTAAATAAGCAAAATTTACGGTTCTGGGGCACTGAAAATCCGCGTGTAACTCACGAAGAGCCATTACACCCGCTCAAAGTCACTGTATGGTGTGTCGTTTTCGCTGGAGGAGTCAAAATGCCATAAAAAGGGCTCAAATGACAATCAACTGTGGCGGCGGCCATTTACATGACATCATATTCTCGACTTGATGTAAAAAAATTAAAAGACCAAATAAAAATAATCCACAAGAAGAATCAAAGTTTTTCATTTTTTTTTAAATTACAGCCAAAAAACATCGGAAGTTTACTTTTGCGCCACCTTGTATATGTATGATCGTCGACAATTTAGTTCTACGACTCATTGCAGGTTAAGAATAAAAAAAGGAACTAAAGATACAAAACTGTGAAAAATTAGTTTCATTCGATGTGGTTTCTTTATGTCCGAGTATACCTGTAGACTTGGCACATCGTATTATCGAGGGAAAATGGGACAGAATAGAACAGCACACGAATATTAATAAATAATTAGTAAAAGTAATAACAGGTATATCCGATATGATGACAGGGTATGTTTTCTACAAGAAGGACTTCTAATGGGATCTCCAGCTTCCCCGATTGTGGCTGATATTGTCATCGAGGATCTACTTGATTTCTACATAAAAGAGCTGGCCATAAAACCGAAAATCATTATCAAATATATAGACGATTTATTTTGAATCGTTTACCTGACATTTTGAAAACATTGAATAATTTTCATCGTAATAGTAGGTTTACAATTGAAGAAGAGTGTGGATCAAGGTTTGCATACTTGGATACCATGGTAATAAGAAATGGGGAGAATTTAGTAGTGCATTGGTACCAAAACCCATGTTTCTTAAAGCATGATCTGACATTTATGTCATACAACTTTAAGCCAAACATGGCAATGCAGACTTTTACGTATCGCGACTTTAGGAATTTAGACTATGACGCCTTATGGGAGAATATCAACTATATTGATTGGTGTAGAGTGTATAATATGGTATCAGTTGACGAAAAAGTAGACTTTGTGGATAGGAATATTATGAAACTTTATGATATTGCTGTACCTTTAAGGACAAGGGTACTTAACCCGCTATCTAGACCATGGTATAATCCAAATATGAAAGCCCTAATAACACAAAGAGATTTGGCGTTCGATCGCTGGAAGCGTTGTAAGTCAAACGACTTGCATCTAGAGCTTAAAACCGCAAGGAAGGCTGTTAATTGTGCAACTAGGCGGGCTAAGTTCGAGCACTATGCTAATTCCTTTAGTAAATCCATTGGTTCTAGAGCAACATGGAAGAATATAAGGAAGATTGGAGTCTGTAGTAGGGAAATGTCTGATGTTTCTGTAGATGTAAATGAGCTTAATAAATCATTTATTAACGCACCCATCGTTTCTGCCAATACTAATTTTTATGCACTGGACGATACCGATGATAACCTAAACGCTTTGCATGCGTCAGTCAAAACGACATCCTCTTTAGTTTTTCTGCAGTAAGGTCGAACGCCACAGGTTGTGATGACATAAATCCAAAATTTGTAAGGTTAATACTCCCACATATCATTCCGATTATAACACACCTCTTTAGTTTCATAATAATGTCAAGCAATTTCCCCGAAAAGTGGAGACATTCGAAAATAGTTCCTAATCCTAAATCCAAGACGGAATATAGACCAAAAGCAATTCTTCCATACTTATCAAAAGTCTTTGAAAAGGTGATACACTCTCAGATGAATTCGTACCTTGAATCATCTGCATTGCTTTCGGAAAATCAGTCTGGCTTCCGGGCAAAACACAGTTGCGTTACCACTTTAACGAATGTTGTGGAAGACGTAAGATGTAGTATTGATGGCAAGCGAGTAAGCGTTCTTGTTTTGCTTGATCACTCCAAAGCGTTCGACACTATAGACCATGATATGTTAGGACTTAAACTTGGGAATTTGTTTAATTTTTCTAGGACATCAGTCAGCTTGATATAGTCTTATCTGTATAATAGGAGCCAATCTGTTTGTACGGGGGTGTCTGTTTCTCGTCCACTGTTTTTGTCTAGAGGTGTTCCCCAGGGATCAATATTGGGGCCCTTGTTATTCTCGTTGTATATGGATGATCTCCCGCAGCACATACATAATTGTAAGACCCATATGTATGCAGATGATGTACAACTGTATACTAGTACACCCATTGAATTATTGGGTGAAGCCGTCAACAGAGTAAATGCTGACCTTCAGTCAATATGGAATTGGGCAAACTCCAACGGACTTTCATTGAATCCGGGTAAATCAAAGTGTCTCTTGATCCAAAGAAAGTCATCGAACTGTACCCTGGACGTCAATATAGCGTTAAACGGACATAGAATTGAAAGTAGCCTCGACCGTTAAAAACCTAGGTATTATAATGATCAATAAGTTAACATGGAGTAATCATGTTAATAGCGTAGCTGGCGTCATTTATGGTAAATTGCGAACATTATGGCAAACTCACTATTTTACACGTCCCAAGATTCGAATACTGAATGCAAAGGCCTATCTTATGCCGTCTCTTCTCTATGGTTGTGAAGTATTTGCGAATTGTGATTCGGTCAGCAGAAAAAACTTAACACAGTTTTCAATAACATTTGCCGATATGTAATACGGTATTGGAAAATACCATAATATTTTCCAACATTCTATTAAACTATACGGTATCTCTCTAGACAATCTATTTAAAATTCGAACACTACTGCTCCTTCATAAAATCATGTATAGTAAATTACCTCCGTATATTTTCCGACGCTTAATTTTTACAATATCAAATAGATCAATAGAGCAAATATAGCCGAAGCTACACTCGATGTTTTGCGCCCTGTTTTTGAAGATCGCATTATCAGCCGCAGAGCTAATGTCGTTTGGCCACCTCGGACCTGCGATTTGACACCGTTGGACTATTATTTGTGGGGTGCCCTCAAAGCTAAGTGTTACGCCGACAAGCCAGAGACAATTGACGCTTTAAAGGACAATATTCGTGAAGCCATTGGTGAAATACAGCTGCACACAATCGATAATGTGCTTAAAAATTGGACCGATCGTACTGCATGGCCAGCCGAAGCAGCCATTTGAATGAATTTATTTTCCATTATTAACCGGAAGGATTGTACTTTCAAATAAAAAAAGAAATTTGAGAAAATATTTAGTAGTTTTTTTTATAGCATTTTCAAAAAAAAAAGTTATTTGGCGGACCCGTTATTATATGTATATTTATTATTAAATTTTTTACTTATTTTATTAAAGTCCTATACTATAATTACAACTCTCTTTAATTCCAATTCAAAATCCTGTACTCATTTATATGTTTTTGTGTATGTTGTCAAACTCCTCACAGCCTATATGTTTGTGTCATTTCCCTCATTAACTGTGCCGGAAATATAATTTTCCAGCAATTTAATTTTCATTTCTTATCCACTTTTCTTTCATCAACAACAATTAACAGAGTAATCATTCCTGCATAATGTTAAGGAACATTCAAAATCTTTTTGAGGAAAGATTTGTGTAATATTTACTTAACAAATGATTTTTCTAATTTTCCGATTCCCACCTCCGACCACCAACCAAGGGAGATAATAAGTTTGTTACTGAAATGAAGCTGGAAAATCATTTGCAAATGATTGAAATGTAAAATAATTACTGGAGCTAAGAATTTCGGTAAGTTTGTAGTGGAGGGGTGTCGCAAAAGTTTAAAGACTTCACACAAATTGTAGTCAGTTATTAATAGATGTTAGCAATCATAATTATGTGCTATGAATAGCATTATTCTAATCCGGTCTCGAACAACCACGGTAAGTCAGGGACGAAAAACATTATCCACTAGCTGCGAACTTTTCCTCTACCTCTCGTTTTTTCAGTCCCATGCCTGAGTCGCAGTGAATATTAGTTTACAACTGCTGCTGTTGCTGTTTTGTGTATTAATGTTTCTAATTACATTCGAGGCACGTTTCTACAAGTGGCACACAAAGTGAGTGATTTGCGTTTTGTCACATAAAGATGAACAACCGACAAAAAAAGAAAATATCACAAAACAACTTAGCCTTATTGTCGTTAACAGACAATATGTAGCCGGTACGTGTTTGCGCTCACTACCAAAAACAATTTGGTATCTGTTTTTTTTTGATCTTCGTAAATTTAATAGTGATATGAAGTTGTAATATGTTAAATGTTATTTAATCTTTAAAACACTAGAAGTAGGGGAAATATAGAATAGTATTGCTAATAACCTGGAGGACATTAATTTGAGAAAATTAGTTATTGAGAGAATATGAAACATTTTCTGTACAATTAATATTATTTATATTGCAAACTGCTTTCATTTGTAATTCACGTGAACGTAACGTCCGGAACAACTGTTATTTAGGCATTGCCGTTAATTAGTCACTCTGGCGTATGAGTGTTGTTATTTCATAATGTATTCAAGATTCTAGGAACTTCTCGTTGACGGGACACTCTGGCGTATGAATACTCTATGTTACTAAACTGCGTATTTTTATGAGTGCAAATTCTACAGTAACAAATTTATACGCACTTTTTGTTTACAGCAAATACGCGTTGCTCTAATCGCATGAGGGCCTGCTCGTTGAAACCATTAATTTTGTCAAACCACCTCGAAAGACACTATGTGGCGTGCAACAAATCAACTACCAATACACGTAGAGATACAGGGAAGAAAAAGGGAACTGCATCGGACACACACTCTGAAAGCCATCGTCCGATATTGCCAGAAATGTGAGTGACTAGAATCCTCAAGGGAGTCGCAGAGTAGACCGACCAGCTCATACTTGGCGAAAGAAAATTGAAGCCGAGATGAAGAAAATACATAGAGACTGGAATGAAGTAAAAAATATATAGCGATGTACAGATCTGAATTCAAGAAGTTCGCTGAGACCCTATGCTCCTTATGGGATCGACGGGAATATGTATATATATGTATGTATACTACACGCACGCAACAAATTGTCTTTCGAAATGGTTTGACACAATTAGTGGTTTCAACGGGCACGGCCTTCACAAGATTCACAAGATTAAAAAAAAAGAACAACGCCAGCCTAGAGATTACGCTTGCGAATAGTTGTTATTTTGGACTAAGCGAGTAACAAAAGTCCAGCTATATCAGACACTCGCATTTGTGTTTCTCGCTTTATGGCGCAGAATCCTGGGTCTTATCGTTAGCATACGAGTCTTCTCTAGGTGTCATCGAAAGAAAAATACTCCGGAAAGTGTATGGCCCTATAGTTCACAACCGATAGTAGCCGCGTCGCATGAACCATGAGCTATATTCCGACATTGATATAGTTTAAAAAAAAATCAATGGGTATTCGAACTCACGAGCGATGTGTTAACACATTTTTGGTGCACGGTACCTGTTCGATTTCTATGAACACATTAGTAAATGCTACATTGGGAAATAAAAAAAGAATAGTTTTTGTGCCGAAGGCTCTTTCGCTATTGCACTTTCGTTTTTCTTACATCTGTTTTAACATTAGATCTGTAATATTGTTAAAATAAAGAAAGCAATATTTAGCGTACTGAAATATTTATTTTTGTTTTGTCATAAACAGAGCGACGACAAAAAGTTTTGAATAGTATATAGAACTTATTGCACTCTTTTTCCGCTCTCACGTAGAGTCTGAGTAAAAGAGCATAAATGAGTCTTATTCACTTTATAGAATATTTCAATATAAATGCACTATTTCGATAATGTTATTACATAAAACTATACAAAAAACATAAATGTTCCAAAAGGCATCAATGTTTCACATCAAAATTATGAATGGACCAAGTTATGACAACAAGAGAGCAATATGTTTTGAATTATTCGCCTGATGTCGGCAGTGCTTTTAGTCATTGAATTCGTTCCATGAGTTCTCTATACTATTCAATACTCTTTGGCTACAACGCCCCGCTTGTTTGTACGCTGCCGCTACATCAATACCATCATACTTATTTTCAGGCAGAGACTATTGTTGTACAACCACCACGTATATGATGGTAACATTGTGTATTGTTTGCATGTGTTCACTTTGGTAGATGGCCCTACCCGTGTCTATAGATGTTAATACATGAAGGAATTGGGGAGAGCTTCTCACAACCAGTGAGCTTTGCGCTTTCTAGTTTTATTTTAAGAAGCTTTTTTTGATGGCTAAATACTTGATAGTGTGTGTCACCGTCACTATGCGAGTTGACCGCCGCCGAAAAAAATTTAAGGTGTTCAGAGCAGGGATCGATCCCAGGATCTCGTATACAAGAGGCGCGCACACTAATCATTGCACCACCGACGGCCGGATAAAAATAACGCGATTGCACTGGCTTTTCTATATCAGTAGAATGAAAGAAGACGATCCAGCATGTAGGGTTTTGGAAACCGAACTCCAATGAAGACGAAAAATATTAAGACCAAGACTCCGCTGGCGGTATCAGCTTGATGAATGTCTGCGCACACTTGCTATTACCAATTGGAGAGATAAGGCATAAGATCAAACTGGTTGGCGAAATATATTATCTTCGATTTGGTAGGTCCCTGCGCCCTTGGGTTTGTTCGAGACTGGATAAGTAAGAAAGCAAGTGATTGAAAATATAAGATATTGGCGTATGATGGTTTTATAATGGAATCATATTTCTGTATCTACCGATTTTGTACTATCAGTGCACTCCATTTTATTGCTACGATCTACCACTATCCACTATCATTACCTCCTGATATTGAGTGGAAGAATCTGAGTGGAGCAGTGCTGAAAAGTGGTCTCTCCACATTTTGAGCACACTCTGCTTATCAGTCACCAGATTCCCATTCTCGGCTTTGCAGGAGGGTAGCCCATTATTAGGCCCGTTATTTGATCTCCTTACCCTCTTGAAAAACTTTCGGTATTCACCATTCATTCTGCACCTTTCGGGCTTTTCACTCTCCCTCTGCTCCCACTGCCATTTTTTCCGCCTAAATAGTTGGGTTTCCTCCCTTCTCAGGCTCTTGCACCGCTCACTCGCAGCACGCGTTGTAACTGACTGTTTCGTTGCCATACGTGCAGCGTCCTTTTTATCAGTTGCAATGCGACATTCTTCGTCGTACCATGGCTTATTCTTTAGCGAGTTTTGATAACCAAGTTCAGTCCTTGCATCGGTTTCCAAACGATGGGAGATGGGCTTCCACTGCGCATCTGGGTCTTCGGGAGGAGGGGTATTCTGTCCTAGTAGGAGAGACAGCATCTGTCGATAGGACATTGATATCTGCGGTATTTGTAGCATATCAATATCTAGCTTTTCGTGTGTTCGGCTTCGTAACTTCTTCGCCCTGCTCAGTCTCGAACTTTCGCAGCCACCAGGTATTGATTCGACATTTTTAAAATAAAGCATATTCAGCCCAAAACTAGATACTAATAAACGTACGGTATAGGTCCTTGAGTATTCTTTATCAAAAATAAAATTAGATTTAACCGAATTCTCAATGCCGAGGCACCTTGGTATATCAACATTTTAAATTTCTAACTATCTGTATTCATCCTAAGTAGAAGTATTTATTTTAAATTTGGGACTACATCTCCGTATTAATAATAAATATACGTAATAGTTTAACTGTACATTACGGTTTACCAGCCATGAAATGTATAGGTTAAACAAAGTGTAAACTTTATTTTTCTATTTACAATTTACCTTGGCGTATGAGTATGATTAATTATTATTAAAATTACATTTATATCGTCTGATTTTTCCTAGGTACTCCGTTACATAATTTTTTTGTATTATAGTAGTTAATATTATAGTAGTTTTTTGCATTATAGTGTTTACCTGCAATTAAATATAATGCCAACGCAAAGTTTAATGCCCAATTTTGTGTTTGTTATACTGTGGTGTATAATTAATTTTCACGAATTTCTCTCCTTCCGGTTTATTCAAGCTACCCTGTTGTATACTCTATTTCAATAAGAACTCTCTGTATTAATATTCGGTATACGTACCGTAGGTATATTGATTTTGTCAAAAGTAAAGTTTTCCATACCATTTCCATATCTTTTTCGAAAATCAATAGAATATTAAGTGTGTCATTTTTATATCTTATCATAAAATATATATTTTTTTCATTTAAATACAACTTTTGGGAAAAACCGAAAAACCAAAATTTAAAATTTATCTAAAATATTAAATTTTTACAAACAATGAGTTTGAACCCCGAGGGTGCTGGGATTTTACTCACATTTTTACACACTTTACATTCAGGTCAAACTAAACCAATGTGGAAGTTTTTATTTAAATGAATTGAGAAATAAAAATTTTCTAGTGTATACAAATTTACACCTAAAATGCCACAACCCGAAAACTGTGACCGCAAGTCGGATCGGCTTAGAGTTATCCGATTGTCCTCAAACTGTCAGCAAGGTAGTCTTACACCAAATGACATCAGAATCCGCTCCATGCATTTCATTGCCACCCTAATATTCATATTTATTCCAGGTGTGTAGTTGATACCACTTTAAAAACTGTTTTAAAATTGAAAAATTTCATTCAGCCATATCTTCCCATATTACTACAATCTACACTATCTTCCACTATCATTACCTCCTGATCTTGAGTGGAAGAATCTGAGTGGAGCAGTGCTGAAAAGTGGTCTCTCCACTGCTTATCAGTCACCAGATTCCCATTCTCGGCGTTGCAGGAGGGCAGCCCATTATTAGGCCCGTTATTTGATCTTCTTACCCTCTGGAAAAACTTTCGGTATTCACCATTCATTCTGCACCTTTCGGGCTTTTCACTCTCCCTCTGCTCCCACTGCCATTTTTTCCGCCTAAATAGTTGGGTTTTAAAATTAAAAATTTCATTCTGCCATATCTTCCCAAATTACTCCATACTGCCACCTAAATGCATAAGCATTGCATATTATAAAATTATATTTTGATATTTATCCATAACGAGTATCTTGCCATGCTTGGCCATGTTGGCTTATCATTGTCAACAGTGGACATCGAGATGAAACCCCTGAAACATTGGGACTCTTTCCTCATAACCAATATAACACTATATATATAAATTGCCAAGGTGTTGTAGTCATAGTCCTTTAACACCGATAACCCTTAGGAAAATGAGTTCTATCATAATCTTCGGGTTTCTTCATTAACTAACAACTCTGGCAAATGAGTGTTCCTAATTGGAAATATTTCTATATTGGTATTAAGTATACGCATCAGCATCAGTAGATTAGAAGGCATATGATAGTTTAGTGTCGGCGATAAAAAAAAAGATGTGGATCTTATTGTGTAAGTATTTTAAATTTGAAATGTTTGTATTAATAATAGATATACGTTGTAGAGTTGCCATCTGCTATTTTAATTTTCTGCAGTTTACCATCCACAAAATGTATAGGTGACATAGGGGCTAAAGTCGAGTTTTGTTTGTAAATATGAATTGGAATTTGGAAATATTGCTATATTGATATTAAGTATACGCATCATCATCATACATTAGAAGGTATATGATAGTTTAGTATCCTCGATGAAAAACAGATGTGGACCTTATTGTATAAGTATTTTGAATTTGAATTATTTGTATTAATACTAGATATACGTTGTAGAGTTACCATCTGCTATTATACTTCTCTGTACTTTAGTTTAGCTGACATAAGGGCTAAAGTAGGTTTTTGTGTGTAAATATGAACCTTTAGTGTATCAGTATTCTTGGAGCCAATCAGATTGCTTTTTCATCGACTGTACATTTCTGGGAACGCTGTTGCACAAGTGCAGTTTATTAAATCAATGTGTGTTAATATTACGTATAGAAGTCTGCTATTTATATTTCAGGAACTGGCAATACTAGTGTTCCCAGATGTTTTTTTTACCATAAATACACATGGAACGTTTTCACTTACGAGAAAAAATTTTTATATTTACAGTGTGTTGAAAAATTCATCTCGGCCAAAAAATGAAATTAATCCGCGAACATTTTCGTGCGATGATTTTTACCCTTTTCGGCTTGGATTATCGACCCAAGAGTATTGCTTCGGCTTTTTATGATGAATCACCATCAAAACCACCGCAAATCGCTGATACTAAAAGTTCAGTCTTGGACGCCGTTCGCTCCAGGACGAATTTCGTGAAGGTCATCCAACTTCCGTCATTTTGACGGAAACCATCGATGCTGTGCGTGAACTGATAAAGCTAAACCGACATGTGACATACCGTGAGATTGAGGCGTTCTTGGGCATTAGTGCCACTAGCATTAATAAGATATTGTATGAACATTTGGCTATGAAAGAGATTTGTTCGCGTTGGATACCACATAATTTGACAACCACTCAAAAAAGGCTCGTGTCCATGAAAATACGTGCTTGAAAACACGTGTATATAATCGTGGTAGGTGGCGTATCATGGATATATGCGTATGAGTCGGAATCAAAACAGCATTCGACCGTATGGGTCTTTCAAGACGGGTTAAATCCAACTAAAGCTGTTCGTGGAAGAAGCGAGGTAAATGGTCGCCTGTTTCTTCTGCCGAATGGGTCATGTGGCCACTATACTACTTGAACAATGTAGGACGGTCAATTCTGAGTGGTACACGACCATTTGTTTGCTGGAAGTCTTCGGAGAAATTCGTTAAACCAACCGCCAAAGACGAATCATTCTCCATCATGAAAATGCGAGCTCTCACACATCTCGTCAAACAGTTGAATTTTTGACAGTCAAAATATCGAGTTGATGACTCATATTCCATTCATTCCTCATTTGGTACCCATTGACTTCTCCTTGTTCCCGAATATCCAAGTTAAACTGCGTGGTCAATGATTTACGAGCGCCGAAGAAGCAGTTGATGCGATCAAAGTCCTTGTTTTGGAAGTGTCTCAAGAGGAATAAAAAACTGATATGACAAACAATTTGAACGAATTCAACAGTGTGTTGATCATCTAAGGGAATATTTTGAAAAACAATAAAGTAAATTTCATTTAAAAATGTTTTTTTATTATTTCCTATTTCCTAAATATAAATAGCAACCCTCTAAGAAGACTATATTTGTAAACATTCAATGTGACATAAACCCCTAACACGAAGATGCAGTGGTTAGTGTGCGCGGATATTATATGTGAGAACGTGCGTTCACTTCGACAGCTTCCTCCCCTTTCAGTACATCCTGCTGTATACTTATTTTCAATTAGTTCTCTCTATGTATTTATATTACGTATACGTACCCTAAGTGAAACTCATAAGAGAAGCGATAAAGCAAAGTGTAATATGGGCTGTTATATAAACATAATTTAAACTTTGATAAATGACAACAAAATTCATAATATTAATACAAATATTCACAGCCAAGTTGAACATTATATACACCAACAACTTTAACTTGTTTTATGAGCCCTATATATTCACCACATAAATGTTCATATGATCTGGCAGCCTTGGCGTATGAGTATTTTTGAAACATTTACTTCAGATGTAAATCAATTATAACAATTTACTAAGTTTTTTAAACTGAAGAATTATCTTTCACCGTAGCTTTCCATAGTCATATAATAGCAGTCTTTAAAGTTATCCTCAATACCGCATCATACAGCCACTTAAACGTATAAGTATTGTAATTAATAAATTTATGTTTTAATACATAACTACACACAACATCATGCCGTCCCTGGCATCGGGTTGTGTTAAGGAAAATATTGTGATTTCTCTAAACACTGGACACATACCTATTGGATTCCTGGTGAACACTATTCTCTTAACCAATATGACACATTATATAAATTCTGAATAAATTGCCAAGTCATCGTCCTGCCAGAATAATATCCCTTGGGAAAAATGACTCAATCTGTGGTTGTGATAGCAGTACATAATCTTGTTATTTTTTCTTCTAAACGTTGCGTTTCGTCTCATAATCGTAGGGTTTCTCCATTAACTAATAACTCTGGCGTATGAGTGTTCCTAATTGGAAATGCTTATATATTGATATTAAGTATACGCAACTCTATCAACAGTTTTAATGTCATAAGGAACCCGACAATTTCATCTTGGGGTTGAGAAACAGTTGTGAACAACTCGAGTAGAGCAAATACTTATTTTGGTTTCAATCATATACAAGTTCATATTTACTTAATAGCATAAGCATAAGCATAACATTTTCACATACGTGTGTGTGTATGCATGTGTGTGTGTGTGTGTGTGTATCCTGCTGAATTCCTTATGATTTACTATATATATTCAGATGTGAGAGTATATGAGGGTTCGTGTGTGCGATTTGTAGCTGGGCGGGGAAATATTACACATATTTTTGGTTTTTAGATGTTATCATTTAATTAAGCAACATTTTTTAATTAAGTTACAAGAATACTTGTGTAATTTTTAACACAATCTGATGCATACACTCACATACGCACACCCCTGCACACATGCATGCGCTAGGGTGTTGTTTTGTTTAATGGGTTTAAAAGATTTGATGGTTTGACAGTTGGAAATATATTCCATATTCTACTGACTCAAATGGGGTCATAGTTCCAACCACTAGGGTCAGGTCTTGCCTTTAATAAAAAAATTTTGCTAGTGAAACACCATGTTGCATACGTATTTTAAATTCAAACTATTTGTATTAATATTATGTACACGTATTAGAGTAACCCAATTTTGTTGCGCTTTAGTGCCTATTGCTGCACTTAGAGCATTTATCCAATTGGATCCAATTCCTGGACACCATTTTGGGATCAGGACTTACCTATAATACTAGTGGAAATTTTACTGTTTTTAAATTTTAATGTCTGAGAAGCTCATACATACTACCAACTTTGCAGTTCTGATAAATTTTTTTAAGTGAAAAATGGGCGACTTTCTTTTTTGCACCACCTTCAAGCACCTCGATCCAATCATCAAGTCGTCGAGAGAAAAATGTTACGAAAAATATATGGTGCTATGATAGAATGGTGGCCGCCGGTAGTGCAATGCTCTTTTACACGAGAATGTGGGTTCGGTCCCTGCACAGACAACCTTATATTTCTTTCGACGACGGTCACCTTGCTGATGGCGACTCCATCGAGTACTTATCCATGAAAACGTGTCACATAATACCGTTCAAAACCGGCTTAAACTGTAGGTCCAATCGGTGAGTGTAAAACTAGACAGCGCTCATCTCACAGTTTGTGAGAAGCTCTCCTCAATCCCTTCATGGGATGTTATGGGACAGGTATATATGATAGAGAATTTCGAGTATCGACAACGGATGAGCCAGGAGATGTATAATCTGAATCCTGACATCGACGTGGTTATGTCAATCAAAATAGCGTGTGTATGTTGGCTCGGCCATGCTAATAGAATGGACCGGAATGAAGCAGTGCGAAAGGTATTCGAAGATGTTCTTGAAGGACATCGAAAAAGAGGACGACCAATACCTCGTTGGAAAGACCAGGTGGAATATTACCGGCGAGAGCTGTTAGGCCCTTGAAGGCTCTGGCTTGTACTAGTATTGGTTTACTAATTCGCCTAATACTTCAACACATTTCCGATGATTCTGTAGCCATCTCAGAACATCTCACCGAAACGAATTGCAGAATACTGAGGAAATCTGTACGAATGGCTAACTTGTTATGAAAAATTAGAGGTTCTCCTGGGGCTCCGAAGTGGGCACACCAGTCGCGCTTTACGCTTAATTGTATGCCCAAAAATCAACCATGAGGAGAATCATCAATGTTTCGACTATTAGGTCTCAACCTAAAGTGTATACCAGTTGATTTTGTCCTTTTACTAAAGATTACTTCATGCAAATGTTGCCTACGGGTACGCTTTCCTTGGTCCATCCAGAAAATCCAATATAATAAAAGAAAGCATTAATACAAATTCCACGATTTTCTTATGCAAATTAGTTTCTTTGGTGCATGAGCCGTCTTAGTTGGATACAAATTCACCGAGGTTTCCATAACGGGACACCCTGTTTAATAAGTCCTTTTTAATACAATTAAAGGGTGTCCTAGTAATATTGCACTTTTTAAATTTAGTGTAATTTTTTTCTTGTGCAAGTGGCAACTCTGAAATTTGGCACCTGTCTCATATGGCCGCTCGCAAACTTCGAAGATTTTTCAGTCGAGAAGGTGCAACTAATGTGTCAACCATTTGAAGAAGAGTTCACAAATTTGAAGACACTGGTTCTGTTTATGGACAGTAAGACTCCTGGCCTTAACGTACCGGTCGGTCTCTTGAAAAGTTGCTGCTGTAAACGAGAGTGTCGAGAGTGTGAAAACATCAATTAGTCATCGATCTCCTCATCTTCTCCCATGAAGCTCATTTCCATCTAATTGGCTTCCTGAATACACAAAATTGTCAAAGTTGTGGCTCAGAAAATCCTCATCCAATCCATGGGTAACAATTGCACCCACAAGCAGCAACTGTCTGGTGGGGATTTTGGTCCGGCGGCGTGATTGGACCTTACTGTTTTGTAGATGAGGCCGAAATTGCAGTGACAGTGAACGTCATTCGTTACAGGAATATGATAACAGAATCCCTGTGGCCTCAACTGGACGGCATGGATCTGGACGACATGTGGTTACAGCAAAACAGCGCCACCTACCATACCGCGCATGAAACAACCTATTTATTGCAGCAACGATTTCCAGAACCGAAAAAAATCCCAAGAAATGCTGATGTCAACTGGCCACCATGATCATGCGATTTAACATCGCGCCATTTCTTTCTTTGGGGTTTTGTGAAATCTCGTCTTTATGCGAATAAACCAGAAACAATTCCTGAACTCAAATCCAAGATCCAAAGCCTCATCTGGGAGATACAGCCACATCTCTGTGAAAAAGTCATGGAAAATTGCATGAAAAGAGTAATGACCTATCATCATATTCCATACTTAATCGGAACATGTCTTCTTTACAATCCAATGAAAAAATTTCAAGTATCTCAAACAATACGTGATTTTGTTTTAAAATGAAAAAGTGCATACTTACTGAGACATCCTTATAAATGTCAGATGTGCCTTTCACTTGATGTTAGTCTGTGATTAAACGGTAAGTAACGACAGCGATAAAGACTGATACAGGCGAAGTTGGTCAAGTAGAAAAGGAGTTGAGCAAATTTTATCAACCAACAACTGGAAACAAGGCAGAGCTTCATGAGCGGATGATAGAGGAGTTTAAACGCTGACACATCGATATTAACACATATTAGTTCGAGTGGTGGATTCTGTCAAAGAAGCAACTGGGAATGAGGACGTTTCTTCAATGTTGGCTGCCAGCATGGAATAGTTGGCCAGAATGAACGAGAAGCGAAATTTAACGAGAATTCTACCATTATGGACGAGGAAATAGAAGAGAAATTTGGCGAAAATTTTAGATTTATTGAGGAAACATTAAACGCCACAATTGAGAATCTACAAGGATCTATAGAAGTTATGAAGAACACGGAGATACTAGTTAATTATCAATTCGAAAAGGTTGAAGAGAAGTTCCAGGAGTTGGTGCAGAAGTTCGAGTAAATTGATCAACATTTTGGAGAAGACATGTGAACACTGAAAAAGGACGTGAATGAAAAATTTGGCGAACTAGAAAGAAAAATGGACAACATTCGACTTAAGGTACAGAGGGAAATTAACCCCCCTGCCTGAGATGGAACCCCCCAGCGACTAAAGGGAATATAAACACGGTGCAAGTAACGTAGAGAGGAACCAATACCACTAACGAAATCGTGAGAAGATTTCCTTTGATTTGGGTACCCATTCATGCATATTTCTGTGGTCACAAGGCATAACAGCATATGTCTATTTTTGAAACTTTTTTGTAATGTAGTGATTGATCGAGATTTGCTAATAAATCTTTTCCAATATCTTGGGAACTACAAATTGCATTATTCATATTTGGTTTATATAGTGTGCAGTACGATATATACAGCTCGATACTCGAAAAACTTAATTTGAGCATAACTCAAGTTATGCTGTTATGCCTTGTCACCACAGATTTGTAAAAGAAACAAATTACGATCAATTTTGTGGGTATTAAAATTTAGAAAAACAGGCATATATCGACTCACAGGCATCATATGTGAAAAGTAATGGCGCCAATTAAATCGTAAGATTATTCCCTTCCATTTGAGTACCAATACTTACCTGTAAGTTTAGGAGCCCGTCTTTTTGATTTGTTGGACCTTAGAGACAATTTCAGCCTCTAGGACCACTTGAACTATATTCTGCGAACAATTCAAAAGAGGCTGCCATTTTTATATTTTTCCAGCGCGTGTCTCCAAGGTCGTAAAATTCAGCCGAAAAATTGATGAACTTCAGTTACAAGAGCAAAAGGTTTCGAAATTTCGAAGTTTTCAAAGGGTCTAGCATGCTGAGAGCTCCCAGCTTTTATGAGTCTATCCCATTCGATGCCTACAAATTCCAATTCGAAATGATTGCGATAAAGATCTTTTGAGACTGCAACGACCAAACCATAGATCTGATTTTGGCCGAGAAAGGCAGTGCCGCAGAAGTTTTTGAGAGGGTTCCCGTTAGTTTCAGAAACAACTACGATGAAATACTGGCTGCATTACAACACAAATATGGTGGAGATTACAAGAAACATTTATATTGCATGGAATTAAGAGGCCGTGTGCAGCAATAGGACGAAACGATACAAGATTTCGCAACCGTGGTGAAACGTTTCGTAGTGATGACTTATTGTGGAGAGTCCCACCTATTCTTGGGTCAATTTAATATTGAATGAATTGTTAACGGCACCCGTGATCTGGACATAAAATATCTGACTTGTGCCACCCAAAAATGTACATTCACCGAAGCCTTGAATGTGAAATGGTCATGGAAAATTTTATGCATAGAATAATGGCCTGTCATCGGAGACGTGGAGGGCCATTTGACGAATATCTTATTTCATACTTAATTGGAACTTGTCGTCTTTACAATCCAATCAAAAAATCACTACTACCTCAAGAAATACGTATTTTTGTTTTAAAATAAAAAGTGCATTATTACTGAGATACTCTTTATATATAATTTATATTAAGTATACGTGCAGCAGTTCACATTGTGTTGCAAATGTAATATTTATCATTCGGAGAGAAGCTCTTCTAATTGCAAGACCTTGCGTATGAGTATTATTAATTAAAGTTCTATTTATGTGTTTATCAATTACTGGGGGACTACAAGTTGGTTGACTATTTTTAATTTGAATTTGAAATTCTGAAAATTTTAACAAAAATTTAAAATAAATTTTTAACAGTTTTTCTTTAGTTTGCGATTTATATGGAGGTTATAAACGATGGTATATTCGATTGAAAATTTAAAACCACTTTTAACATCACACACCCTAACACATACACTAATAGTTTTTCTCATGGACTCACACTTTTCCAAGCACAGCCAATCCTTTGCACAAAAACAAATGTGGAAAGTACGACAAGGATATGGAGGATAATGATAATATTGTTGCTGGTAAGGATGAGGATGGCAACAATGATAATGACGATGATGGCGACAACGACAACGAACTAAAGAATTCGTAAAACATTGCCAACAACATCCCATAGGATGCTTGCAATGACAATGCCAATGATGATGATGACGTTGATGATGATGATGATGATGATGGTGCTACTGTGGTAGCTGCGGCTGAGCATGTGGCTGGCGATAAGAACTCACGCAGTAATGCTCATGTGAACATGCAGAATGTATACATACGTGTGTGTGCGTATGTGTGTTGTAAGTCCTGGCAGTTGTTCATCCATGTACTTTACCATACATATTTGTGGATTTTAAATGATTTTCTCATTCAACTCTCACTTAATTAATGGCATCAATATAATGGGTCGGTTATCTTCACCGACACCAATGCCACACCAACAACCATCATCACAAGCAATAGCACTTCAGTCGTCATCATCCCCATTGCCACCTCCGACATGAGCATGAATACAACACCTGAACACCTGCAGCAACATTGTCGGCAGCGACACGGACACGATAGCAACACTACCGCAATAACAACATTACTTAACGCAAGCAAAGGCAAACAGGCAGACCGATACATGCAACATCATCAATTCAACCGAAACATGGCAACACTACAACACAATTCAGGTGGCAAATGTCACATGTAATGATTATGCATCCTTACCTGTTGTTGATTTTTTACTTCTTTTTTCAAATTAAAAATGATAATTGCAATATCGTACTTAAGTGGTGGAGGGAAGATGTGTGGCCAAGTGGGAAAAGTTCGGACGTCATAAGGGGACTCAGTATAATGTAGCAATCCAAATGCTTTCAGGTAAATAGACTGGGGGTTTTCATGGGTGTTCCAGTTGCACGCTATATTATGATTATATTAAAGTTAGAGCTACTGTTTCAGCATCCCAAGGAACTCCAGAATACTGAGGAAATTTAAGCGCAGTTTAAAATTTCTATGAAAAACTATGTCATTTCGAGACTATGAAGACTAAAGTGAAGGCTTTTAGATGACTTAGGTGTAAGTCCAAAAATATGTACACCAGTCGTACTGTCTACTTAATTTACTTTATTTGGCTATTTGCCTACAATTTGGGTCTTCTTTACATCCATATTGGACAACTCTCCCAGTTTCCTGAATAGGTAGGTTGCCACAGTACGCATCCTCCTACAGGATAATCCTGGACATCCTGGAAGATGTTTAATGAATTCTTGCTCTTCCTCATTGTTACCGCGCCTACAAATGTCATTTGCCCTGAACTTTAGAGCCACAGCATGTTTAACAATCAGACAGTTTCCTTTCAAAACTGAAATCCACTATGAACCAGATTTGTCTTGAGCGTACATAATCTAGTCCCTCATCCCTTTCTCCTGCATTGTAATATACGAGCGCTCTATATGTCATAGTATACGTCACTGGAGGCATACCAACAACGCTCCAATTCCTTTGGAAACTGTAAGGTGGTCCATAGTCTGGCCAGCTCATCCCCTCTGCAGTTCCCCAAACAAACCCACAGAAGGTGACTAGTGTTCTGCAAAGCCATCTCGTTAGGCCATCTGCAGCTGTCCTGGACAGTTGTATAATTCAGAAATGCAGATTCCAGGGACTTGAAGACTGTCTGACTGTCAGAGACTGCCTTTGGTGGTGCAATGGTTAGTGTGAACGTCTCTTGTACATGAGATTCTGGGTCCGAACCCTGCCCTGACCACCTTAAAACTTCTTTCGGCGGCGTTCAACTCGCTTAGTGATGCCGACACTATCGAGTACTTAGCCATGAAAAAGCTTCCCAAAATACGGTTCGGAATCGGTGTAAAACTGAAGGTCAGTGAAAACTGGAAAGCGCACAGTTTCAGTGATTGTGAGAAGCTCTTCCCAGTCCCTTCATGGGATGTAATGGGAAACCATTTATTTATTTCATTTTATACGCTACAATGATGAGGTAGTCTACGAGAAAGGGACCACCCTAGTTCCCTAGAGAATAACCAGAAGCTTACGTAATCATATATTTTCGACCAAACCGTGTATAAACTCAACTATCCCTCTATACTAGGATAGCCTTTCTTCTAGGAATTTCTTTCCGATATGAGAGTGCGGTATTTCTGATCGAATAGTGGTTCCGCATTCGGGCAGTCAACACAGGCTGAAAAATAACGGCCTCTCTAACATATTCTCCAAAACATATTCTGCAGGAACCATATATATATTTGGAACACACTTCAAACATTCATATGTTTGCAAGTTCCAAACTCACTTGTATTTAAATGCAAACAGCATAATGTTTACTGGCAAACATGTATGCTTTTACGTGGAGACGTGCGTTTTTCATCCCAAACATCCATATACTTATGTGGAAGCATTCGCCTAATAATAATAATAATATTCAGAAACGAAATATTCTTTGACTTTTGATTCTTTGAATGTTATTAATATAATTCCATATTTATAAATAATTAATGCAAAAAATTAAAAGATTTAAAACGGCGCTTTTTACATTTACCTGCATTGAATGCATTATTCCCTGACGTTTTTGTTTTTAGAAGGTTTCGGCTATGCGTTGGTTATCACTATGCGTTGGCACAAAAACCAGATATTTATATACAAATCAAGTTCATGCAAGCCAAGCGTGGATTAATTACTTGTGTATTTTTTATTATACTTATTTCACAAATGATCCGCCGTTCCGATTTCCTCAGTAAAGCCTCGGACAGACAAAGGGTTTCACGTTATTGCCCTTCCCAGTTTCTTTCCTCAAAATCGTTTCTCACTTTGGTAGCACAAATACATATATACGAAACACATACCCAAAACCAAAGCAACATCACAAAACCATTTAACCATCCGAGCCTTCGTTTATTCTTTTTTCACTGATCAAGCGCTTTTGATATCCTCTATCCGATGAAGCATTGACGACTGATTACATGAAACTAAAACGCAATACATCAGTCAAAATAAGAAACACTGACTTCATCTGCAATTTACACGCATATTCGGGAATAATGCAAAAATATAGATCCACATTTACAAGATAGACTCTCTCGTTGACCCTCTTTTATTCTCTTGCTCTCGAGAGAGCATAAACAGTGCAACAAATACAGCTGTATTTGTATCACAAACCCAGATATATTTGGGTCGAAAACAAATATATTAAAACGTATTAATCATTGTGTCTCAAACATGTAATATTGAATAGCAAACACAATATGTTGGGACACAAGTATATTGTATTTGCGACAAGCTCCAAACACACTTTATATTCACATCCAAACAACAAAAACGGAACGATTTTTCAGCGTGGAAACGTATGAATGTTGGGTGTACCTTCCAGTACTGTTCTATCACCGACTTCAACCATACCAGCTTGTGAGAGTTGCTGCCAACCTGGTGGCTGACATGGAAGCAATCCAGCTACTTATAATGCTCACAGACAATAACTATAACATTACATTTAGGGCATAAGTGGGTGTGGTGTGAAGAGTGAGTCGGAATAAATTTACAACCATTTTATAGCCTGTTACCCTCTTGCAGATGTATAGGGTTAGCCATGGGTTCCACACCGAAGTATGTGGCACTATCTGGATGCCTAATTTCAGAACAATTGAAAGTCATGTTTTCCACTGGTGGGTTCCAAGCAGTAAGTGCAAAACTAGAAAGCGCACAGCTCACTGGTTATGAGAAGCTCTTCAAATCAATTCCCTCACGTTATGGGAAACCATTATTTGTTATTGGTCGTACGTACGGCCCCTTTCGAATATATCTCCGAATATATTACTTACTGGTTCATCGCTATCCATGTTCTACCCATATAAGCGTCTATTTTTTTGATTCACTTAACTTCGTCAGCCGTTGTCGACTAGAAGTCTAAAACCGGAATGTTGCAAATTATTTTTCTCGCAAAGACCCCTTGTTTTCTTTCATCTGCTTACGAACGAACCCAGATTACTGTGACATGTAGTAAAGGGTTTTTCAACAGAGACGCTACAAAAATAAATCGATAGGGACAGCATACGACGCTATATTTTTTCCCGCTCTTTTGACATTTCTCTTCAGTAAGGTTTGCCATTTCATCATGGAAAGATATACGAGCCAACAACAAGTCGAAATTATTAAAATTTACTACCGAAATTTGGAGTCAGTGGCCTCAACTTTAAGAGCGGTACGTCCAATTTATAGTCGTCATACTCGTCCTATTAGATCAAGAATTGAGCGTCTAGTGGAAAAATTTGAATCCACAGGGGCACAATACAAAATGTTCCCGGGCCAGTGAGACAAAGAAGTGCGAGAATATTGCTGCCGCTGTGGCTTCAGTTCAAGAAAGCCCAAATGTGTCTCTCACACGTGGTTCTCAAGCGTTGGGCATCTCTGTGACGTCGTTGTGGGGTATTTTGCGAAAAGATCTTGGCCTACATCCTTACAGGATCAAATTGACGCAAGAACTGAAGCCGCTTGACCACCATAAGCGTCGTATGTTCGTGAATTGAGCTGAGCAACAACTTCAAAATGATTCGGATTTTCATCGGAAAATCATCTTCAGCGATGAGGCTCATTTCTGGCTGAATGGCTTCGTCAATAAGCAAAATATGCGCTATTGGTACGACAGCAATCCACACGTAATCCATAAGTTATCATTGCATCCCCAAAAAATTACGGTTTGGTGCGGTTTATGGGCCGGCGGCGTCATTGGGCCGTACTTCTTCCGTGATGATCAAGACCGGCACATTACTGTGAATGCGAATCGCTACCGTTCAATGATAACCGAATATTTTTGGCTCCAATTGGATAATATGGACTTGGAGGACATGTGGTTCCAACAGGACGGCGCCACAAGCTACACAGCGAATGCCACAATCAATTTATTGGAAACCAAGTTTTGGTGAATGTGTTATCTCACGAAATGGCCCAGTCGATTGGCCGCCTCGGTCGAGCGATTTGACGCCGTTAGATTATTTCCTCTGGGGCTACGTCAAGTCTATGGTCTATGCCAACAAGCCAGCGACGATTGATGAACTTCGTACGAATATCGAACGTGAAATTGCAGCAATATCGGCCGATTTATGCTTGAAAACCGTCGAAAATTGGATTCAGCGTCTGGACTTCTGTAAGCGGGCCCGTGGTGGCCATGCAAAAGAAATCGAGTTCCATACATAATGGCATTGCACATACTTTCACAGAAATGAAGAATTTCATTGGTATCTAAAACCGGTTTTGTTTTATTTAAAAAAACTTTTGTAGCGCTCTTATTGAAAAACCCGTTACTAGCCAGTAGTAAAGCTACACTTTTTTTCTCGAGGGTAGAATCTTTGTTTCTCCAATAGATTTCAGGGACGACGTTATTGTTTGTTTTGCTAATCCGAAGTATCTAATTTCTTGTACTACCTCCAAGTTTTAGGGATTATCTACGTTAACGATCTGCTCCTAACGAGTAGAGGCCCTACTCGTTGAATCCACTAAATATGTATTGTCTTCATTCACGCTCAAGCCCACATTCGCTGATTCGTGATCGATTCTTGAAGGTACTACAGTAATTTCCGGACATGCTTAGCCAATATCTATCACACCGGCGGAAGTCGCAGGACCTTCCATAAATAAGGCACGCCGAATGGTTCTTTTGTAATGCCTTCCTAAAATAAGGCCTGCGGAATGCATGCATTTTTTCATCAGGTATAACCAAGAAGAAGATTTTTACAATTTTGAGAAATTTCTTTTCCGATTCTTTTTAACAGTAATTTAATTAGAAAATTTCATATAAATTTTAAAATTATATTTTTTATTTAATATTTTTCAGAGTATTTCTAAAATTTTCAATTTGAAATTGGGCGTGGTAAAACTTTCTAAGATAGATATATAAATAGTTATAAATAAATACGTAGAATTGGATAACGAGGTTGTGATAAAATAAATTATTGTAATTTAATTTTTGTTTAGCAAAAATAAATTAAAGTAAATGACCTCTATGACCTTCCGCTCTGCATGCCGTCTAAGGCCTTCTTTAGGTAATGGGCAAGGAAGGCCTTGCCTCCAGATCTCACGCAATGTTAAAAAGAAAGGTGGCGGTAATGTATAGGGAAGGCCTTCCGTAATTTAAAGAAGGCATGTTTGATCATGATTTCAGGCCTTCCAGGTCATGACTTCCGCCGCTGGAATGTTATCAGCATACGCGAAGAGCATGTAGTTTTTGCCGCAGCATGTAGATTTTTGTATTAACCGAAGATTCTGTCATCATTATATCCATTAAGATGTTGAACAGTTCGGATGCTAGGCTGCCATTCATCTGAGGTGCTCCGCGGTATCAAATTTTTCCTTAATATCTTTACCAAACTTCACGGAGGGGTTGGTATCTGTTAAAGACATTCTTCAGACGCAGGTTCAGACATATCTTCGTCAAATTGTCATCGCATCTTGTTATCAAAATATTCCTTAGTATCAACAAAATGATGGAAAGGGATGATCTGATTCCCATGTGTATTTCAGGGTTTGGAGTAATGTGAATATCCGGTCGGTTGTCGATTTTCTAGGTCTAAAGCGACACTCATAATGTCTGATAACATTTGCAACAATTGGCTTTAGTCTTTCTTACATTAAATTTAAGAGGACCATGTATACAATAGATAGAACACCTATTCCCTGACAGTTGGGACTCACACTCGGATCACCTTTTTTGAAGATAGGAGACAGAATAGGAGCCTCAACCTATACAGAGACATGTATGAGTCTGACCAAAACATACCCTATTGAAAATGCATGTATCTTGTCAGATCTTGTTGTTGTTTTTAAGCCGGAAAATTGATATTATGGAATTGTCAAGTTGGCGGCCACAAATGCCATTTTGGATTCCATATGCATTGGATTCTCCTGAGATACACATGTACATGATATCCTGGGTTCGATCCTTGCTCGGACCAACTTCCATTTTTTCTCTGCGGCGGTCACCTTGCATAGTGACGGCGATACTATCGAGTATTTAGTCATGAAAAAGCTTCTCAAAATACCGTTCACAATCGGTTAAAAACAACTGGTCCCAATCAGTCAAAGCGCACAGCTCACTGGTTGTGAGAAGCTCTCCCCAATTCCTTCATGGGATGTAGTAGGAAATTAAATTCGCTAAGTCTGGGTGGAGGATTATCCCTCGCTGCTCGTATTTTATCATACCTTACACCTCGTACTGTTTGTTGCGGGTCTGCTATCGTTGCCAATAGTATCTTTTGAGGCTGGAAACAGTAGGCATTATATTCAATCCTACGGCGTATCACTTCTCGAAAGTCTGTCGGTAACCGACCGATCCAGCACAGCGTACACTGTGATTCTAAAATGTGCCAGAATTCTTTAAGTAGCATTTGTTTGACTGCTTGAAATATATAGCAGGAGGATACTAGATGCGGTAGCCAATCATCTTGCTGTCCCCACAGGACTAGACTTTTCGTTGGCTAGTTGCTGATCGCATGGGCAATTATTAGCAGCTACAACCAGACGGTAAAAATAACATTGATCGCTTTCCATATTCCAGCCTTCAAGATTACGAGGCATTGAAGCCATAGCAATTGTGAGATCTGAATATTTGTTTAGTCGGTAATTCAGAGAATTTTATCAGAAAACAGAAATGTTAAAACTTTCGAACCTGTTTTCATAATGTAGAATATCGTCTCCAATTTCACCCGTCCAAGTTCCAGAGCCTTTTTGCTTACCAAAAAAATTGAATCAAGTGAGCTTTGGAGGGCAACTCGTTTAAATGGAAAAGACATAACGCGGTTTTCAATAAGAGCGCTACAAAAGTTTTTTTAAATAAAACAAAACCGGTTTTAGATACCAATGAAATTCTTTATTCCTGTGAAAGTATGTTCGATGCCATTATGTATGGAACTCGATTACTTTTGCATGGCCACCACGGGCACGCTTGCAGAAGTCCAGACGCTGAACCCACTTTTCGACGGGTTTCAAGCATAAATCGGCCGATACTGCTGCAATTTCACGTTCAATATTCGTACGAAGTTCATCAATTGTCGCTGGCTTGTTGGCATAGACCATAGACTTGAGGTAGCCCCACAGGAAATAATCTAACGGCGTCAAATCGCACGACCGAGGCGGCCAATCGACTGGGCCATTTCGTGAGATAACACATTCACCAAAACTTGGTTTCCAATAAATTGATTGTGGCATTCGTTGTGTGGCTTGTGGCGCCGTCCTGTTGGAACCACATATCCTCCAAGTCCATGTTATCCAATTGGGGCCAAAAATATTCGGTTTTCATTGAACGGTAGCGATTCGCATTCACAGTAATGTGCCGGTCTTGATCATCACGGAAGAAGTACGGCCCAATGACGCCGCCGGCCCATAAACCGCACCAAACCGTAATTTGTTCGGGATGCAATGATGACTCATGGATTACGTGTGGATTGCTGTCTGACCAATAACGCATATTTTGCTTATTGACGAAGCCATTCAGCCAGAAATGAGCCTCATCGCTGAAGATGATTTTCCGATGAAAATCCGAATAATTTTCAAGTTGTTGCTCAGCCCAATTCACGAACATAGGACGCTTATGGTGGTCAAGCGGCTTCAGTTCTTGCGTCAATTTGACCTTGTAAGGATGTAGGCCAAGATCTTTTCGCAAAATTCGGCACAACGACGTCCCAACGCTTGAGAACGACGTGTGAGAGACACATTTGGACTTTCTTGAACTAAAGCCTCAGCGGCAGCAATATTCTCGACACTACGGGCACTTCTTTGTCTCACTGGCACGGGAACATTTTGTATTGTGCCCCTGTGGATTCAAATTTTTCCACTAGAAGCTCAATTGTTGATCTGGTAGGACGATTATGACGACTATAAATTGGACGTAGCGCTCTTAAAGATGAGGCCACTGACTCCAAATTTCGGTAGTAAATTTTAATAATTTCGACTCGTTGTTGGCTCGTATATCTTCCCATGATGAAATGGCAAACCTTACTGAAGAGAAATGTCAAAAGAGCCGGAAAAAAATATGGCGTCGTTTGCTGTCCCTATCGATTTACTTTTGTAGCGTCTCTGTTGAAAAACCCTTTACATTCCACTGTAATTACCGCTATAGATATCGTTCATGCACTTTGCCCCTTGCATTTTATAGTTTAAATTATTTATATGTATTTTTGAAGGATTTTTTTTTATTGAAAACAAATAAATGTTACAGGTATTTATTTCATCTAACTTCGCACACATTATAATGTTAATAGATCAACAAAAATAGAAAATGATAACAGTTACAATTGCAATTCAGCTGCTTGGGGATATAATTGATGTAACTACTCTGTTGTTGCTGTTATTTTTAACTCCTATCGAGTGCATAATCAAATAGCAACAACAACACCCAGGCTGACTGAACCATATCGCCAAAAATAGTATGTTTATTGTTGTGCCTGCAATGGAGCAAAATATTAAAATATAAGAAACAAAACGAAATGTTAGGGTGACCCTCGATTTTAGTGTTACAAAAAAACATAATTATATGATACTTCAATATAATTGTTACTACATAATTTTATATGGCGATCTCTTCCGACTGGTATCTCTTACAATGGTAACTAGATTAAAAATGACTTACCCCAGCCAGATAATGAAACAATTGTTCGATAGTGCTAAAGAGTATGCAATAATTTGCGGTAATAATGCAAACAACATGACAAATAGAGACTTCCAAAATAAAATGTTCTCTGGTTTTAAACGGCTTTAATCCTGGAAAATTTTTTTTTTTAAATTTTGGGGGTAGAAACCGCATTAAAAGAGACCTTCATTACAAAATGGTGTCGCACGTCAGCAACACCTATGGGAGAAATGTAGTACTCCTCGAAACCTACACAACGCTGTCCTGTGTGTTACGATTGAGCCACAAGCAATAAAACTACAATAAAAAACGATCTCACTCATCTTTAATATTTAATATTTACCCTTGACTTTGGGAAATATTTTTCGTGACCAGGTCTAATGGGCACTCTCTTGACCGGTATCCCATTTTCAGTCAATGTGGAGAACATTGAGTTGCTGTGTTCGATGTCTGAAAAAAGTAGACTCAGAGTAGAGTGTAGTTCAACTGATTGCTCTATGATTATGCGGAGTTTGTTCATGTGCTCGGCATACGAATGACCAGGCCTGAAACCCACCTGATCCTTCTGCACCATTAAAGACCTCTCTAGTTCGTGAACAACGTTAGATCAATTTGTTTGGGGATAGTGTCTATCCATGATCTTCTGATAACCGGGGAAATGAGATCTGCTAACGCTGTTGCACCATATTTCAACAGTTCTGTTGGAATATAATCAGAACCAGAATATTTATAATCCTTAATTTTACTCAGTGGCGCCTTGATATCGGCTGGCAACGGGGGATCCATTGAAATATCCCTTCTCGGGTTGCGATGCTGCCAACGATTGACATGTCAGCTCAATAAGTTTCACACTATCTGAAGCTAAAAATTTGTTTCCTATATATGAAACTCTATTTTATGTTTAATGTGCGTATGATAAATATTAATTTAATTTCATACGTGACGTATGATTAATGTTCATTACACCGTTGTTTGTCTTACGATACGTTATTATTTGCTAAGTTAACTGAGTTTCAATTGGAAGATAACTTAGTCAGCATTGCATGTGTTCCGATGTTGTGTTCATTTTATCGACCTTTCAATGTTTAAGTTTTTCAATCATTATACGGTTCAAGATAATTTTATTTTCATTGAAATTAATTTGTACTAGGGAAAATTAATAAAATAAGAAGTGAAATTTATTATTTCGGTGGATAGTTGGGAATATAGCTATTTCGCTACCCACTAAGATATCTCATCAGCTCCCTTCTCCACAAGTATTTAGGTCCGGGTTTTATGGTCCTTTTCCCGCGAAAGCTGAACTGAGAAGAGTATCAATGTCTTACAGGCACTTAAATTAATTAGTAGTACAGCCTAGTACAGTCTTAGGCCGTTGGGGGAGAAGACGAGGATTCTAGAATAAGACATAGAAAATTGTAAAGAATTATATGGACAAAAGTATTTAGGCATATCATCGCACATTATAGGAATAAATAGTTCTCAAATTAACGAGAATTGTTTCAACAACTCCCACTAGCGCGAAAACATCCATACTCAAAACTTCAGTACTCAAAACTTCTTGTCTCCAATCAATTTTACTTCCTTTTTTGTAAACTTTTTTCTATTAAAAATTATTTTTAATGAAGCAAAAATTTTGCTGAACCGGACAATGATTGGAAATACGAGGGTTCGTGAAATGCAATACTGCTCCCATTAAGTACCACCTGTTAATAGACTACTGTCAAAGTTTGAGCAAGTTCCGTAATTTTCTTTGCGTTTAACAGCTGTCCCAAACATACAACCTCGTGCATTTTTTAAAAATGGAGAAAAGTAATAAAAATGGACAAAGGCAATAAAACCAAGGGAAAGCTTGATAAAAACTATGGGGACTCTGCATAATCGATTTCAATGGCAAAAAAGTGGTTTACTGACTTTCGTTGTGGTCGCACAAGTACAAATGACGCTGAACGTTCTGGACGGCCAATTGAGATCAATACACCCGAAAATGTCAAAAAAATCCACGATATGATGTTGGGCGATCGAAGAGTAAAAGTGCGTGAGATTTTTGATGCCATAGGCATTTCATATGGCAGTGTGGTTTCGATTTTAAATGATCAGTTGGGTTTAAGAAAGCTGTTTGCAAGATGGGTGCCGCGTTTGCTCTCAATTGACCATAAACGGAATCGTGTGACAACTTCAAAGGATTGTTTGGAGTTGTTTAATTGGCCTACGAATTGGTACCTCATCCGCCATATTCTCCGGATGTAGCCCCCAGTGACTATTTCCTATTTCCAAACCTAAAGAAATGGCTCGATGGAAAGAGATTGATAACCAACGATGATGTTATTGATCAAACAAGTGATTATTTTATGGACCTCGAAAAATCCTATTTTTGGAAGGGAGAGGGATACAAAAATTTACGAAACGTTGTACTAAGTGTATTGAGCTGAAGGCAGACTATATTGAAAATAATTTTTTTTTCCAAAAAAAAAAAACTGTGTTTCATTCACAAAGTCACGGATTTATTGATCCGCCCATTAATGTAAATTTATCTTGCCATAAGTAACTATGTTGGTTTTGAATAAAACTGTAGACTTCCAAAGCAAAATGTTCTCGGGGTTTTAACGGCTTTAATCCTGGGAAAAAATATTTTTAAATTTTTGGGGGTAGAAACTGCATTAAAAGTGGGGTAGAAACTGCATTAAAAGAGACCATTACAAAATGATGTCGTAGGTCAGCAACATCTATGGGAGAAATGTAGTACTCCTCGATACCTATACAACGCTGTCCTGTATATTACGATCGATCCAAAAGTACTAAAACTACAATAAAAAATTTTTTCACGGGCTCAGATGTGTTTTAAATTGTCCCAAGTTGATCTTAAATATTTACCCTCGACTTTGGCCAATATTTTTCGTGATCAGGTCTAATGGACACTCTCTTGTCCGGTATCCCATTTTCAGTCAATGTGGAGCTAGTCAATGTGGCTCCGCTGGAACGTAGTCATGGTCAAAATTTACATGAAATAATCTCTAGAACGTAAATGCCAACCATTAATGTATTGACTCAACTCCAGGTTTAGTGCAATTTTCTAATTTTTCACTGATTTTTTCTTAAACTACAAACCAACTCTTAATAAATCACCCAGTAGTTAGATTTTGTTTTTATGATTTTTCAATAGAAACTGCCAAAGGAATATAATTACAATATGACTATTTTGGTGGTATGAATTACAACGTCATTCTAGTCCAGGGAAAAAATATCTGAACAAAATATTACTTATACGCTCCGTCTGACTCGATTCTAAATAAATCTGATTGTTATATTAATACATTTAATCTGTTTTCTTACTTACTTAGTTATCCGGTCTCGGACAACTCCGGGGGGTCAGGGACCTTACAAAACGAAGATAACATATTTCGCCAGTCAGTTCGATCTTTTGCTTTATTTCTCCAGTTGGCAATACCAAGTGTACGCAGGGTACTTTTGCGAAACCTCTGGGGTATGATTAATATTAATTGCTATTGTGTTATATATCAGGTGTAATCGTCATACATCATGACAATACGATAATGCAATTTTGAAATCATGCAACATATGTCCTTTAAAACTCTTACACGTTCGAATACCGAATTCCAATAGTAAAGGGAGATTATGAAGCAAGGACACTACAGTGCGTATACTTAATATTAATTATAAATATTTACAATTTAATACCAGAGTGACCACTTCTATATATAGCTTTCCAATCCTAAAGCAATGTTGATGAGTGATAATAAGGACAAAAATCTCTGAATTCGTCGAAGAGGAAATTAAGTTATCATTAGGACAAAATTCGCTGCCAGCGAAATTTTCTTTACCTGATTCCAGTGGTATATTTTGATGTAGTGAATGAAATTGGAGACAACAGTGGGTGTATGAAATATTAAGTACAATTAAACCATTTGAGACCATGGTGGCTGCTTTCTTTAATGTCTTGCTATGCTAGAACATTGTTGCTTCCCAAATATCAACGTTTGTTAATCTGAGGATCTTTGTGTTGTTCCACACCCTGATCCACTATACACCAAATCATGTTCTATGTACGATAAACAGATCCTTTATTTTACACTTGTTCCATATAGTATTCTTCCTTCTATGCTGCATCACAACAAGATTGGTTTTAATGTTTTGTAACAGATTTCCAGTGTTCCAAGAGGATAACGAGAGGGGAATGGAAAGGTCCTTCACAAAATCGAATGCCTTTTTAAATGATGCTATCGCCATTTGTTTTGCGTTTATGTTGCTCCACCACTTGCATTCAATACTATCGAAGTGGTGCTGGTTTTGATGTTCTCTTGTTCGAAACATGTTTCAGTGGAGAAAATTTAAATAATCATCGCCAGCAAATGCGGTTTTTGCTGTTGCACATGTTGTGTTGTTGCTGTAGCCAATGTTTCTAGTGTTGCTGCGGCTGCTGTTGTTATAATGTTTCTCTCCCATGTTGTACCGATGTTTATACTTCAGTGTTTTGTTTTTTATTTTGCTGGTACCGGATGCTACAATGCATGCAATTTCTGGCTCTCTCTTTGAGTTTGTTTAAATGATAATTGCACTTAAATGCAATTTTGCTTTCTGAATGCTGCTACCAAAACTCAAAACTACCAGCGAAACTTTAAAGGACAAGGATACGAGTTGTAGAAATTTATAGGTTTCATGAAAACTGCATATCTGATACCATGTGTCCATTTGAGGAAAATTAAAAATTGTAGCACGGACGGTTAGATGTTCTATATCTGACAGTCGGTACACAATCTCTTCAACATCTTAATAAATAAAGTCTTAACATTGCTTCATACAAACTATTTTATTGTAACACTAATGATATACCCAGATCTTGTATTCTAGTTGAAAAAAATATTGATGCTTTTCTGAATTTCTAGTGCTCCGGATATGGCAGTTGTCTTCTCGAGGAACGCAAGAAAAAATGAGACATAAATGGTGTCCGTGTACATGGCGCATAATAGAGCTGCAGCTGCTGCGAGGGGAGCTGGCCTGATTTTATGATATGATGCCAGTGCTGGACACACGATTCGTGGTAGCAGGACGATAATTATAAGAGGTGAGTCTCTTTTTGAGTGTTTTATGTCTTCTAAGGAATGGGATGAAGACCTGGACATCACCCTGATGACCCATAGCATCAGATTTAAAATACAGAATCATAGGGTATCGGACGAATATTCTTTCTCCGACCATAGACTAATTCTGATCCATATTTCGCCAACCGTCTCCAATCCCGAAAGTCTATCTACCGAAAGTAACTGGGATAAATTCGCGAGAATTCATGGTTCGGAACTACCTACTCTTAGACTTAGACCGATACAGACAAACTCTAAACTGCACAACGCTGCGGGACTGTTGGAGACGACAGTGATAGGCACCTTCAATAAGTCCTCTCTGGTCAGTAGAAAAAAAGCAGGAAGGCAAGAAGCGCTTTCAATCAGTGTTACATCAGCAAGAAGTGGAAACCCTTCAAAAGCGCAGAATGAGAGTCTAATTGTAGCACAAGAATAGCATGGGACTCCTCTTGTGAGTCGCTGGACTGCCCCAAGGCATCCTACAGATTGATCCATCCCTCATACGAAGGCTGGATAGGTCATGGACTGTGTCCCCAAAGCAAACCCTGATGTCACTCCTGTATACACACTTTCCTGATAACGTTGTAGGGAATCGCTAGGTGCTTATAGATTACTTGCGATCCTATGGCAACATATTGTAGGAACCAAGTATATATTTGCCGCATTGATTTCATGAATTTTTTGCTTTGTTGTCTGTCACGTTTTGGTATTCAGCAGTTTTCCATATTTGTGTCACAAACACATATATTATTACCTCTTAATCATTGTGTCGCCAACATTTAATATTGAATAACAAATATAATGTGTTGGGACACAACTACACTATATTTGCGACAAGCTACAGTATATCCGCATCCGAGCAACAAAAACTATAGTCTTTTCAGCGTGAGGAATTGAATGATATCAGCTATTTATACGGATTCTGCTTATTGCCACCAATATATCTACCAGTTTGTTCCAGATTGTTCTACCCGATTCCCGAACCTGCAGTATAGCAGTTGTAAAATAACGCATTTGCAAAGGACTCATCAAATGGCTTGTGGTACGTGCATACTTTCAGGCGCAGCATTAAGCGGCCTATTATTTACATTATGTTAGTTTGGTAATTAAGAGAAACATAAAGCTTTTACTTAATCGTAATAAATTTTGTAACTTTTAAATTTAATTACTCTCAGCCGAGTGATATTTCTTCTTTAAAAATTCTAGTTTCGAGGAAATAGTTCGATGACATGGTGGAAATAATATTCTGGCCAGATGGGATCTTGGTGCGGGAATTTACTCACAGAGATCGCAGTCATGCCAATGTTTCTGTGGATTTACCCTCCTCCTTTATTGGTATTGTATCAGAATGTGATCTGCCTGATCCCTAATCTAATGGAAATTCATTTGCGTATGATTCTGATATTTTTTTTGTCAAGCTTATAAACTGTTTGGGAAGGATAGATTGGGAATGAAAACTGGTGGTGGTATTCTCATTGCGGTGAATTGCACCTTATGTGCTGAATTGGTTTCGTTATCTAAGGATTGCTAATGTGAATTCATATGTGTACGTCTTCGTTTGGTATGAAATCTATTTTCGAAACCTGTTCTTATATTCGTCCCAATTTAGGTATTGAGAATTACATGAACCAATTTGGGTTGATAGATCTAGCTGTAAGTCAAATGGATTCAAATTCAATTATTATTTGCGTAGGGGAGTTTTATCTACCTTTCGATGACGCTAAAGGAAAAAAGTTATATGCCTTCGTTCTTATCAGCTCTGCTGAAAGATTATTGGGAGGGAATTTTCGACATAGGTCTTTATAAAGTTATCTAGTATTATCAAACAGTCAGTGTATTTCTTTAGGCATGACTTCTCCTATCGTGAACCAGGTGGATAAAAGTCGAGGAGTTATACGGAGAACAAACGCTGAGGGTGTCTCTAGACATGCCATTGGAGAATGTTAGAGTACGTCGGAGTAGGGACTTCTCATTGAAATAAAATTTTCGAAGGTCAAGTGTTTTATGCTCGGTTCGTTTCTACGTAATACTTCGTGGGATTATGTCAGAGTTTCATCTACCAGAGTTTCATAATATTTTTAATATAGGGCTTTTTCTTGCTGTTCCTTCTCAGATGTCAAGAATTAAAACTGGGTCCGCTTGGTGTACTAAGGGATTACGAAGTCTGGGTATAAAAGGAATAGGTTGAAGGTTGAATATGCTACTGGTGGTAAAAAAATCACATGAGGTGTCAGGGGACATCCGGCTGGGACGAAGTTACTTTCGCTATATATTATGTACTAATTAGGTCCAACACGCCTAAGGCGCCTGTCGAAAAATACTGTCATTTAAATGGATCTTTACGAAAAGATACTTTTTGTAAAATGATAATTTTTTTTAAAATTTTTTTTTTATTGAATGTATTTTTTAAAAAAAAAAGTATATTTTTAGGTCCTTTTTGTAAGAATATGTATTATATTTTCCCGAAAAGATTCTTTCTTTAATGAGAGATACTTCTTTTATTAAAAGCTAATGTTTTTTAAGAAAAGCTACCATTTTTAATAAGAAGTGCTTCTGTAAGAAAAAGCGTAAGAGTATGCATTTTTTTTTTACAAAAAAGTAATTTTTTTAAGAACAGGTACTTTTTAAAGAAGTGGTACTCTTTTTAGGAAAAGGTTATTTTTTTAAGAAACTGTACTTATTTTCGCAAAGGCTACTTATCTAAAAAAAACGTATTATTTTATTTTTCAGAAAAGGTAATTTTAGGACAAGGAATTTTTGTAAGAAAATGTATTTACTTTAAGAGAAGGAATTTTTTGAAGAAATGGTAAATTTTTTAAAGTTGGTCCTTTTTTCAAGAATAGGTACATTTTTAAAAGTAGGTACTTATGTCTAGAAAAGTTATTTTGTTTCACAAAAAAGGTAGTCTTTAAAGAAAATTTAGTTTTTTAAGGAAAGACAATTTGTTGTAAGAAAATGTACTTTTTAAAGAAAAGGTACTTAATTAAAAAGAATTACTTTTTTAAGGAAAGGTGCTTTTTGTAAGAAAATTACTATTTTTTTTTAAGCAAAGATATTTCTTTAAGATGTCGCCGTCGGTGGTGCAATGGTTGGTGCGCGCGCCTCTTGTACATGAGATCCTGGGTTCGATCCCTGCTCTGACCACATTCAATTTCTTTCGGCGGCAGTCACCTCGTATAGTGATGGCGACACTATCGAGTATTTAGCCATGAAAAAGCTTCTCAAAATACGGTTCGGAATCGGTGTAAAAACTGTAGGTCCCAATGAGTGAGTATAAAACTAGAAAGCGCACAGCTCACTGGTTGCGAGAAGTTCTCCCCAATTCCGTCATGGAATGTAATGGGAATCCATTTTTTTTATTTCTTTAAGAATATGGATTGTTATTTTTTTTTTGAGAAAATTTACTTTTTTTAAGAAAAGGGACTTATTTAAGGAAATGTTCTATTTTTGAACTTCTTCCACTTTGGCTTTTCCAAATTTACTTTTTGTTGGGTTCAAAACTGCAATACATACTAAATATTGGATACAGGCTCCACCTAGAATACTTCGCATTAAACAATAAATTTGCCAACATATGATAGTCTAGACACAAACCCTAGCTAAAGTACGCAATATAGTTGATAATACTGGGTTATAGCATTTTTTAAATGTTTTTGGGGGATAATTTTTTTTTAATTTTGGCCTTTTTATTGGTACTTTTTATTTAATTATTCAAGCTCAAGACCACCTATATCTCTATAAATAGAGATATAGTTTTTTAAATAAGAAGATGTTTCGCAAATACATTCTCATGATTCCCGTCAAACTGTATAGCTATTTCAGAACATCAGCGGCTGATGAAGATCTGTGGCTAGATTATGAGGATGCATTTGCAAAATGCATTGGGATGCATTTTATAGAGATATAGATGGTCTTGAGCTTGAATAATGAAATAAAAATACCAATAAAAAGGCCAAAGTGAAAAAAAATCATCCCCCAAAAATATTTAAAAAATGCTATAACCCAGTATTATCAACTGTATTGGGTACTTTTGCTATGGTTTGTGTCTAGACTAACATATGTTGGGAAATCTATTGTTTAATGGGAAGTTTTCTAGGTGGAGCCTGTATCCATTATTTAGTATATATTGCAGTTTTGAACCCAACAAAAAGTAAATTTGGAAAAGCCCCCATCCCGCAACGTGCGATGAGGAACTTCGTTCCAAAAATGTAAATGCTGCGGGAGGGAGGATGGTTTGGGTTTGTGATGAATGGCACAAATATATATTTACCTTCGTCCTCATCTGCAGTGCTGAAAGATTATTGGGAGGGAATTTCCGACTTAGGTCGTCATCAAATTATCTAGTTTTTTCAAAGAGTCAGTGTATTAGTTTAGGGAGAATTTCTCCTACGCTGAACTCGCAGTGATACACGCCATCCAATGTTGAGGGACACGCCGCTTGAGAATGTTACCATTTTTCGGAGTAAGGGCTTCTCACTGAATTTAAATTTTGCATGGACAAATGTGTTTTACTCGGTTCGTTTCTACGTAATTCTCCGTGGGATTATGATGAGGAACTTAATACCAGTGTTGCAAGCTTAATAATATTTTGAATATAGGGATTTCTGTTGCAGTTCCTTCTCCGATGTCAATACTTAAAACTGGACTCGCTTGGTTTTCTAAGGGACTAAGACGTCGGCGTAATAAAAGGTATATGTTGAAACCAAAATATTATAGTGGTGGAGCACACTTTTAATGACGGCAGTTATAAATTCAGAGAAAGTGAATTATCGCGGTTGTGAAAAACCGAAGTGTCAACAATTCATAAGAAAATATATATATAAATAAATATTTTCCCAATAAATCTCATGAAGGGATAGGAGAGAGTATTTTTAATTACACATTTTTCTTAAAGTTAGTTCTATGAGCAAATACTCATTAATTATAATTAAAGGTTAAGGTTAACGTTGTGTATACTTAAGAGATAATTAATTAATATTAATCATACGACAGTAATACACGTTAAACGAATTTCTCAGATTTACACTTGAAAGTCCGAAAATTATTTTCATCTGTACTATTTAGCACAGATTATTTTTATGTTAAAATTTAATTTGAATCCATCAAAGAATTTCCTCTAATGTAAGCTCCCACAAATGTTTGCTAGGGTATGTGGCCACACTATAGATGTCGGTCTATTGAAAGCTGTTTATGGTTTACAAAAAATTCAGACACATATATACACAATGGAAAAAGACCTTACTCACACATTTGAAAACTTAAATCTACATACGCGGTACTAGTATTTGAGCCTGGTATTGAGTACCAATGTACGTGTGCTTGTGTGTGGGAAAAAGTAAGAATGTGTGTGCATTCAATAATTTGTACATATCTGGTTAATGTTTCAATATTCTATGGTTCTCTCTCACTTTCAGTTACATTTTGTAGTATTTTTATTTGGTGTTATAGTTTAGATTCTTGTTTTTTCCCCTCTACAAAATCCTACAGAAGTACCAGAGATGTTGTAAAATGTTACTGATTTGATGTTTTCCAGTTGCTAACATAAATGTTGGCGTAGTTTTTTTTTTAATTTCACAATATTCGTTATTGTATAGTTGAGAATAATTTTGTACAATACATTATTTTAAATTGTTTAAATTGGACCGCGGTATATGGTTTGGCCAATTGAGGAGAGATACTATTTGAATTAAAGAAATGTTATGAGAGTTTTAAGTAAAACAGATAGGTTCGTCAGTTGCCATGGCTTTCAAATTGTAAGCAGCAAATTGCATTATCACTCGTTTGAAAGTATATAATTGGGTACTAGGCTTCAAAACTGTTTTCAGAATATTTAAAATATAAATTTTATTTGTTACAATATATGACTAATATCTTCTGTTTAAATTTTGGCAGATGTTATCGAATTTTTACTGTAATTGTATAAAGCCTATGGTATTGGCAGTCGGTGGTGCAATGGTAGTGTGCGCGTCTCTTGTACATGAGATCCCGGGTTTGATCCCTGCTCAGACCACCTTAAAATTTCTTTCGTCGGCGAGGTGACGGCGACACTATCTAGTATTTAGCCATGAAAAAGCTTCTCAAAATTCCGTTCGGAATCGGTGTAAAACTGTAGGTCCCAGTCAGTGAGTGAAAACTGGAAAGCTCAGTGATTGTGAGAAGCTCTCCCCTGTCCCTGCACAGGATGTAATCGGAAACCATTAATTTTTTTTATTTTTTATTGTAATGGTTTAAAGTATTTTGTATTTTTTTAGTTCGACGTATGATTAATATTGATTGATCACAAATATTCTTTGCATTAATATTAGGTATACGCGGCGTAACCCCTATTTATTTTTATGGTATTTACGGTTTTTACATGCTAATTTATATTAAGTTCATTTAACAAAGTTATGTATATGTCCCTTATTTATTTCAACAAAATATTACAATATAAAGCAATAGGATGTGGTCTTTCTCATTGTGTCCCAAGCTCTTTGAAGCCATTCCTTTGGAAAACTCCCAAGCAGCTAACTATTTGCTACATCAAGTATCCTCTTGTAAGTCCATCAGATCTTCATCTGATGGTACTAAACTGGTTGAGAAATCTTAAATATCATGCTAACACCGATGCCTACTAGGTCAAAAGGCACATCAACACCCAACATAATTGCTGGATTTTAATTTCTTATTATTTGCTAGCAGCCCCAGCACTAGAATTGGATGCGTTGGTCTAATGAATCACTCGTCTTAAATTTCAATCATTACAGAATCGTTGAAAATTTCAAAGGAAAAATATCCCCCCTCTATAACGACACAACAAGCTTATAAGATCAGAAACATATGTCTACGTTGTCATTTCTACTAAATTTGTTGTAAAAAAAAATTGTTTCCCATTACGTTCCATGAAGGAATTGGGGAGAGCCAGTGAGATGTGTGCTTTCTAGTTTTATACTCACTGATTGGGACATGCAGTTTTTACACCGATTCCGAACGGTATTTTCAAAACCTTTTTCATTGCTAAATACTCGATAGTGTCGCCGTCACTATGCGAGGTGACCGCTGCCGAAAGAAGTGTTAAATTGGTGAGAGCAGGGATCGACTCCAGGATCTCATGTACAAGAGGCGCGCACGCCAATTTCGTTGTTGCTTCTCTTAAAACTAAAACTGAGACAACGTTTTCAAGAGAATAACAATTAGGTCTTCAACTTACGGGGATAAGGAATATACTTTCATAAAAATTCCTTCAGAAATCGGCACGACTTCTTCAAAAAAGCATGACCGTTACCTTCAGTTTCACCGCGTGCATACCAATCAAAAAGGACCTCGCCAAATCTGACACACATTGTGACCTTGTAACTATATTTAATTAAAGCTTCGCCTGGAATACATACAGTCTGTCGTCCTCGTCCGCCTACCGTGCATTATCGCAAATGATATTCATATTATTTCCTGGCGACAAGTTAACATGTTAACATTTCTATGGAACCTGTAAGCCTGGCAGGTCGTCCGATCTGCAGTTTTCTGGTACTCCCCCTTTAACCGCCCTCACTGCTAGTATTTTATTATCCCCCAGCCAACCGATCACATCCGAAATCAGCAAAAATGGCTGGCAGAAAAAGGTTTCAATTATCCGGTTGTCTGCGATGTGGAGACTAAGTTCCTTGCATATAACACATACCATAGCTGATCATTGAGTTTTGTACCATCCGCATAGAAATTCACATATATTCCTCCACCTAAGAACTGGAAATGTAATACTTGCGACGGAAATGTAATACTTGCAACGGAATGATTGTTCTTCCTTCATGACGCCTACACATTTAGAAATAGTCGGACCATCATCCAATACAATTCTATAACCTACTGCGATCATTCTGAATTGAGACAGTTCTTGAATCGACGACAGATTTAGAAACTATATCATGATCACTGACAGTAAATATAGCGTTACATCCACTGCATAACTGACAGCGCTAAGTTAAGCAGGTGTCATGGACATCGTTATCAATATGTTATCAATATGGTACAATAGCGAGGCTTCTCAAGCCCCTGCCACCACACGAGAACCCAATATACCATTATTAGTCTCGTCACTGATACGAGTATGCAGATAGATGTGATACTTTAGATAAAATCGAGGGAATTTTTGTGAATTGTTTATGAAGATGTAGTTGACGTATGATTAGTATTAATTATGTCCCACATACTTTTATATTAATATTAAGCATACGCGGCGTACTATCACATTTATCCTAACGAAGCTGTTTTTAAGGACGTTAAGATTTTTTAAACGTTAAGGTATGAGAAATTGTCAGAATGTCAATGTCAGAAATAAAATTACAATTTTAAAAAGTTTCAAGATTTTATTTGCCTAAATTTCTTTGTTAGTCATTATTAATCTAAAACTGGTTTAAATTTGTTTAAACTTTTTATAATCCGCAAGCGAATTTCGAACTTTCAGCATATAGACTTATTACCTTCGTGCTTTAAACTCTATTGGAGCTGAAATTAAGCTTTCATTCTACAATAGACTGATTATGTTTTTGGCTCTATTCCCGATTAAGCCATAGGTTCCATGATGGGTGTTTGATATCTTGAAATTTGGCTTGCAGTCTACAATAGCCTGATTGTATTTTGGCCACTATTCCCGTTCAAAGCAATAGGTTCCATGATGGGTGTTTGATAAGCTTTGGGTAAAAAGGACTAGCTCGGTCTTTACTTGCGCCTTACACACATCGCCACATCGTCCATATAAACAACAACGCCAACGTTATATTTAGTGCAGAGATGCGCAGAAGTGGCGACAATACCCCTCCTGGATATATGCATCTACTCACATGCCTAGTGAAGGATGAATTTGGCAGTTATACGACTCTCTGTGAGAATGTTGTATACTAGTCTCTTAAGGTCTCTATCCATTTCAAAGTTCGGAAAAGTTTCCGCTAAAGTATTAGGTGTGTTTTCAAGAAATAACGGGAATTCATTCATTTTTACTAACATACGATATCTTACGTTAAGGGGACACTGAGCGTATAACTGCCCGGCACGAGGGGAGACCTAGGATGCACTCCCGAAAACGTGGCTGTAGGCTTGAGACCAGCACAACCAGTGAAAAATATAGAAGGCACTTCAGAGGAGCGCATTAGCGAGTGGAACATTCCTGAAGATTCGGGAACGAGTTGGAAGGCTGGCGAAAGCACTTCCAAAGAAAACCGATTGAGAACGGCTGAAGACTCGAGAAACTGGCGAAAGCACTTTAGACAGACAGGGCCGAAGGCCGGGGGACCGCGGTAGAGTACTGGCGAACGCACTTCAAAAGAAACACGACTGAAGACTAGAGAAACGGGCGGAAGGCTGGCGAAAGCACCGCAGATAGACAGGTCTGAAGACGAGGGAACCGAGGCCAAAGATTGGCGTAAGCACTTCAGAAGTAGCACGCAGAGAACGGCTGAAGACTGGCGAAAGCACTTCAGAAGATATATAGCTGAAGACTATAGAAACGGGCTGAAGACTGCCGAAAGCACTTCAGAAGGACTACGAGAAAGAGCTCGGCTGAAGGCTGGCGAAAGTGCTTCAAAAGATACACAACTGAAGACTAGATAAACGGGCTGAAGACGCGCGAAGCACCTCAGAAGGAACACGGCAAAGAGCTCGGCTGAAGACAGGCGAAACCGCTTCAGAAGACACACGGCTGAGGACTAGAGAAACAGGCTGAAGACTGGCGAAAGCAGTTCAGACGGAAAACGACTGACAACGGGTCTGAAGACTGGAGAAACGGGCTGAAATCGGGCGAAAGCACTTCAGACGAAGCACGGGAGAGATCGCGGCTGCAGATGAGGGAACCGAGGTTTTTATAATTAGCTCTTCAATGCACATTTTTGTAGACCCCCACTACTCTATTTTAATAAAATAATGAATTTTCCTAAGTGTATTCTAATATAAAAAAAGTTTTTTAATTTTATTGTTACTTTACTTTACTATCGTATTAATGTTAGGATTTTTAAAATAAATTTTTTAAAAACTTTTATTGATTTTTATACATTTCCTTACTTGCCCATGGGTTTTGATGTAATTTATATCTATAATTGTAAAAGTATGTAATAAGGATCATAGAGGATTAAAATTGACAAAGAATAATATTTGTCGAGTATAAATTCTAATCTAGGTATTAGGAACATTCAACATTGTTGTATGTATTATTGGCAACTTGCCTTTTCCGCACAAATTACTATATTATTCCTACCATCTATTCCTATAAATCTAACTTGTCCAATATTAAACTTCGTTACCGGTTAAAACCAAATCACCCATGCTAAGGGTGTCTTAGTAAGACTGCAGTTTTTCATTTTAAAATAAAACACGTATTTTTTTAAGATAGTGGTGATTTATTTATTGGAGTGTAAAGAAGACGTATTTCGATTAAGTACGGAATAAAATATCCGCCAAATGGACCACACGGCTCTGATGACAGACCATTATTCTTTTCATGAAATTTTCCTTGACTTTTCCCACAGAGATGTGGCTGTGTCTCACCGATGACGCGTTAGATCTCGGATTTAAGCTAACGAGTTGCTTCTGGTTTATTCATATTAACCCGAAATTTCACAAAACCCCAAAGAAAGAACTCTCGCGGCGTTAAATCGCATGATCTTGGTGGCCAGTTGACATCAGATTTTCGTGAAATAACACTGTGAGACAAAATTAGATTTTTTTCAAAATGATGGGGTTTTGTCAACGGATTCTGGTAGAAAGGTCTAAAAAAAATATACGTATATATATATATAATAAAATATAATTTTGCATGCCGATAAAAAAAATATACGTGTATCGGCGTTTTGCCAGATCTGATCAGAATTTTTTTTTAGGGCGGGTAAAAATTTCCGCCCCTCAGAACTTTCCTGCAACATATGGGCATGCAAAATTGTGTGTTCCTTACTTCTGAGGTACAAACTATGGATCTCAAGTACAAGAGGCGCGCACACTACCCATTGCACCACCGACGGCTTTTACACCTACCAAGATTATTGATGTTTCGGGATTATCGACGTTTTTCCTTATGAAGATTGACATTTATAATCCCGAAAAGGCGATAGCCTTGGTAAGTGTAACTGCAGTTTTACTGTACATAACCGACGTAGTTTATTCAAATTTGGTTGGTTGCACTTCTCGACTGAAATTTGTTCGAAGCGGTCTCAGCATAATTTTCCAAATTTTTGTAATAAGTTTTCTCAATTATACCGAGTTGTTCTTACGCAAAGCGCTCCATTTTTAATAATCGGAATAAACATATGTGACAGCTGCCAAATTTAAGAGTTACCACTTGCACAAAAATGCAAAATTTAAAAAGTGCATTTAAAAAGTGCAATTGCAAAAATTGCAATCTTACTGAGACACTGTTTACAAGGGTTGCCATTTACCTTTCTGACCTAGACTATTATTAGTGTTCCCAGGTGCAATCCGGTAAATTCTGAATTGTTTACAACCATTTGTTTTTCGGAAGTTTTTGGAGAACTATGGCAAACGAACGAAGCTCTCACACATCGGTTTAAACAGACTCGTATTTGACCAGCAAAAACATTTATTTGATGCGTCTTACGCCTGAAAGTTCCGAATAAGCACTAAATGATGTATTTTCATTCCCGAACATTAAAACATATTCTGCTGTCAACGTTTTTTGATGCCAGGGGAAGCGGTTAATGAGTTCAAACCGAATGTTTTCGGTGTGGAAAAATCGTTTTGAAATTTGATTAAAACACATGAGAAAGAGTTTTGATCTTCGTGACAATATTGTGGAAACAGTAAAATTAATTTCTGAATATTGAATTTTATGACCGATTTTATTAGTTTTTAGTCGATTAGTTTCGATCATTAACAGTTGTTGTTTTATATTAAAAACTAAAACGTAAACCAAACGCAAGTCGTCGGCTTAGTGGCATATACCAATGATTAGACGTAGCCCCAAAGAAAAAATTCTAGAGGCTTTAAATCGCACGAACGAGGCGGCCAATTGACTGGTCCATTTCTTGAGATAACACGCTAAATCGATTGTAACGTGTGCCGTGTGGCTTGTGGCAACGTCCTGTTGAAACCACATGTCGTCCAAGTCCATGTTTTCAAATACAGGTCAAAAATAATCGGTAATCATGGCGTGATAACGATCGCCATTCACAGTAACGGACAAAATAATATGGCCCAATGACGCCGCCGGCATGCAAACCGCACCAAACAGTTATTTTTTGTGGATGAAGTGGTGATACATGAAGCACGTGAGGATTTTCACCAAACTAATAACGCATATTTTGCTTATTGACAAAACTGAGCTTCGTCGCTGAAGATGATTTTGCGATAAAATGCATCATTTTAGCGCATCTTCTCCAGAGCCCAATCGGAGAACGTACGTCGCGTCAAATGGTCCATCGGCTTCAATTCTTGAGTCAGCTTTATCGGGGTGGGGTGTAAACCAAGACCTTTACGCAAACTACGCCTATGTCCTAATTACACAATTTATAGACATGATCGAATCCGATGTGACGGAGGTGGTGTTTTACTAGCTGTTCATGATATTTTCCCTTCTTCCTTAATTGACATCAATAACAATAACGATATTGAATTTATATCTTGGTGTATATTTTTCTCCAACTTTAAAATTTTCACAACCTGTTCCTACATTCCACCCAAATCTGATATTAGTTTGTATATGATGCACTTTGATTTGATAAAATGTGTCAGGAAAATGGCATCATCAAACGACAAAATTTTAGTTCTTGGGGATTTTAATTTTCCTGAAGTTTCATGGTCTTATGATTCGGATGTGTGTTCTTTATTACCGTTCAATATTGGACGCTTCGAAGAATTCTTCACTTCAATTTATTCTATATGTCTAAATCAATTCAATAATGTATTAAATTGCAGTAACAGATTACTTGACCTAGTTTTTTGTAATACTTCTGAATTTGCTCTTTGCAGAGTAGATCCTTTCGTTATTCCAGAAGACAGTCATCATCCACCACTAAAGATATCTATAAACTCTGTCACCAAACTCTGGCCAGCAGCCAAGTGAGACGCAAAACGATGTTGTCTTTGAATTCGACTTTAAGCATGCTGACACTGTATCTCTATGTGAAGCTCTTTCAGCAATAGTCTGGCCTCCTTTTAATGAAGATCCGAGACTATTGTTTTCTAACTTGTATGAACATCTTCAATCATGTTTTGCCTCCTGCATCTCAACTAAACGTATTGTTCATACCACAATTATCCCTCCTTGGTCTACAAGAGAGTTAAAAAGGTTAACAAATCGAATGAATAAATTATACAAAAAATATTGTTCTTCTAACTCCCACTACGACGTGGTGAGGTACTTAATGGCAAAAAATCTGTTTACCACGAAAAATCAAAAATGCTATGAATCCTATTTAAGTAGAATGCGAGCCAAGCTAAATCGTAATCCGAAGCAGTTTTTTAACTTTGTTAACTCCAAAAGAAAATCTAATGGACTTCCATCTCACCTAAAAAATGGTGACAAGGAATCTTCCGCAGATACTGGAATGGCTGACTTATTCGCGGAATTCTTGCAAAGTACTTATACTTCAAGTAACCTAGTAACGTCCAATTATCCGTATGCTATTCAGGAGTATAATTGCTTTCCGAATATTTCTCTTTCATATGACGAGGTTTTGAATGGTCTAAAATCCTTGGAACCTAACTTTTCTGCCGGTCCTGATGGTGTTCCTGCTTCAATTCTTCGTGCCTGTGCCGACTGTTTATATATACCACTAACTGATCTATTTAACGTTTCACTATGTTCAGGATTCTTTCCAGATATTTGGAAAGAGAGTTACATAACTCCCCTCCATAAAAGCGGCAGACGATTCGATGCAAAGAACTATAGGGGTATTGCTAAATTAAGTGCAATCGCTAAACGTTTTGAGAAATTAGTAACACGTAGACTAGTGCATTCAATTGGTGGAATTTTATCTGAATACCAGCATGGTTTTGTAAAAGGAAGCTCAACAGTCACAAATCTTTTACATTTTTCTTCTTCTATATACAACGCATTCTCTTTAAAACTGCAAACAGATGTCATTTATACGGACCTTAGCAAAGCTTTTGATAAACCATCGCATTCTTATATACAAACTAGATTTAATCGGTTTTCCAACTCGTTTATTATCATGGCTATCTTCCTACTTAGCAGGCCGAACTCAAAGGGTAAAATTTAATTCTACACTGTCACGGGTGATAAACGTAACATCGGGAGTACCACAAGGTAGTCATCTGGGTCCAATCCTATTCGTTTCATATTTGATTGATCTTCCTTCCTGCGTTCGCTCATCGAATATATTGATGTATGCGGATGATGTAAAATTATTCCTTCCCGTGAGTAAGATTAACGATAGCCTATTGTTGCAAGAAGATTTTTGCAGATTAAGTAAGTGGTGTAAAGTAAATAATATGTCCTTGAATTTTAAAAAATGCAAGGTTATGTCATTAACTCGAAGTACACTTTTACCAACACGTTACTTCTGTGGTATCTATGAAATTGAAAAGGTGTCAAATTTTAAAGACCTTGGTGTGTTATAATGTAATTTAAATAATATTATTATATGTATGTATTTATTAATCGCACTTTAAGGCAGAATTTAGCTATCAAATAAATAAATAAATAAATAAATAAATAAATAAATAAATAAATAAATAAATAAATAAATAAATAAATAAATAAATAAATAAATAAATAAATAAATAAATAAATAAATAAATAAATAAATAAATAAATAAATAAATAAATAAATAAATAAATAAATAAATAAATAAATAAATAACTAAATAAATAAGTAAATAAATAAATAAATAAATAAATAAATAAATAAATAAATAAATAAATAAATAAATAAATAAATAAATAAATAAATAAATAAATAAATAAATAAATAAATAAATAAATAAATAAATAAATAAATAAATAAATAAATAAATAAATAAATAAATAAATAAATAAATAAATAAATAAATAAATAAATAAATAACTAAATAAATAAATAAATAAATAAATAAATAAATAAATAAATAAATAAATAAATAAATAAATAAATAAATAAATAAATAAATAAATAAATAAATAAATAAATAAATAAATAAATAAATAAATAAATAAATAAATAAATAAATAAATAAATAAATAAATAAATAAATAAATAAATAAATAAATAAATAAATAAATAAATAAATAAATAAATAAATAAATAAATAAATAAATAAATAACTAAATAAATAAATAAATAAATAAATTAAATAAATAAATAAATAAACAAATAAATAAATAAATAAATAAATAAATAAATAAATAAATAAATAAATAAATAAATAAATAAATAAATAAATAAATAAATAAATAAATAAATAAATAAATAAATAAATAAATAAATAAATAAATAAATAAATAAATAACTAAATAAATAAATAAATAAATAAATTAAATAAATAAATAAATAAACAAATAAATAAATAAATAAATAAATAAATAAATAAATAAATAAATAAATAAATAAATAAATAAATAAATAAATAAATAAATAAATAAATAAATAAATAAATAAATAAATAAATAAATAAATAAATAAATAAATAAATAAATAAATAAATAAATAAATAAATAAATAAATAAATAAATAAATAAATAAATAAATAAATAAATAAATAAATAAATAAATAAATAAATAAATAAATAAATAAATAAATAAATAAATAAATAAATAAATAAATAAATAAATAAATAAATAAATAAATAAATAAATAAATAAATAAATAAATAAATAAATAAATAAATAAATAAATAAATAAATAAATAAATAAATAAATAAATAAATAAATAAATAAATAAATAAATAAATAAATAAATAAATAAATAAATAAATAAATAAATAAATAAAGTGGTATACTGCAGCGATATTTTCGTCAATTCGACCAACCCGTTGTCTCACTGGCACGGCAGCATCACACAATGAATATGTGGACTCAAATTTTTGCACTAAACTTGTTATTGCTTGTCTACTAGGGCGAGAATAATGACCGACAATTTGAGTTAACGCTCATAAAGTTGCGGTCACCGACTCCGAATTTCGGTAGTACATTTTTATAATTTGCGTACATTGTTCGTTCGTGTGATTTGCCATGATGGAAATGTTTAAACTGAAAAAAGGAAAGTAACAGTTAGATAATGAGTGAAATAGTGCGTTTTTAAATTAAATTCAAAGTTGTCAAGTACCTATTGGAAACCCCCATTATAAACAAAAACCCTCGTATGCTTAACATTATGTTATGTTCATATTAAGTACACGTTCTGTAGTTCGACATCTCTATAATTCTATTACTTATTAAAGGGAATAATATATTTCAAGTATCAGGGCTTCGTTTGACTTTCTACCATCAGGACATGGAGGTAAGGGGTTTCATTCAATAGTGACGTGATGAGATGTGCGGGGAAAATTAACATTTCATTTACAAATTTTTTTAAATATTTTAATAGTGCCCACTTTGACGTATGAATAATTTCAATAATCATAAGTGTTGTTTTGGTACTAGGTATACTCTCTAAAATGAGAAATTATTTATACGTTAGGATTCAAGAAGCACTCAATTGTAGTTGTCTTGGATCCAAGTTAATTTTAGAAAGTTCTAATTTCAATAAAACTAATTTCTGAATATTGAATATTTATTATTAGACCAGAAATATAAACAGAAACCCTCGTATGCTTAACATTATGTTATGTTCATACTAAGTATACGTTCTGTAGTTCGACATCTCTATAATTGTATTACTTATTAAAGAGAATAGTTTATTTCATACTAAGTATACGTTCTGTAGTTCGACATCTCTATAATTGTATTACGTATTAAAGAGAATAGTTTATTTCAAATTTCAGGGCATCGTTTGACTTTCTACCATCAGGACATGGAGGCAATGGGTTTCATTCAATAGTGACGTGATGCGGTATACAGGGAAAATTACGATTTCAGATTGGAATCTTTGTAAATTTTTCATAGTTCCCACTTTGACGTATGAATAATTTAAATACTCCTAAGAATTGTTATGGTGTTCGGTATACGCAATCTCTCTCTAAAATGACAAATGTATACGTTAGGTTTCAGGAAGCACTCAGCTTTAGTTGTCTTGGATCCAAGTTAATTTTAGAAAGTTATAATTTCAATAAAACTAATATCTGAATATTGAATTTTATTACCGCCTTCATTAGTTTTTAGTCAATTAGTTTCGACCATTAAAATTTTTTTTTTAATTTTAGACGAAAAATAAATATAAAGAGAAACCCTCGTATGCTTCATCAGGACATGGAGGAAATGGTTTTAATTCAATAGCGCCGTGATGCGATGTGCGGGGAAAATTAAGATTTCAGTTTCGAATTTTTGTAAATTCTTCAATAGTGTCCACTTTGACGTATGAATAATTTCAATACTCAAAAGTGTTGTTATGGTATTATTAGGTTCTGGAATCAATCACTTTTAGTTGTCTTTGATCCGAGTTAGTTTTAGAAAGTTGTGATATATTTTATGCTAGCTGATCATGTATAACATATAAATGCCGACAGCGTGATTTGAATTCAAATGAATCTCGAATTACTAATATGACTACTTATTTAATAATGTAATGTAATCCGCGATTTTTCATTATCAACTCCATCTGAAAAAGCTGTGGAGCCTTGTGGTTGTGAAAAATAACTGAAAGGAGCAACGAACTGTGTATGCAGCTTTATCCCAATTGAAAATCTTAAAGCTGTGAAGAGGTTATGACTAATTATTGGATTGCATGGCACTGCGAGAACATGTGTTCACACTGACTATTTCGTTGTTGATGTCAAAATTACAATGTATGGCATTTGTGACGTATGACCAATATTGATTATTTATATGCATTATATTAATATCAAGTATACACTTTCAAATGCATTTTGTACTAGCATTCCCACGTCAAGTTGCAAGTTACCCTAAAGCATATCACACTTTCCTAACTAAAATGAAAAATTTCCAAAATAAAAGCAATTCATGTAACACATGCAAAAGTTCTCAAAACAACTGACGTGCCTCAAAACATTGGTCTAATATGCACGCTGCCATATGAGATACAACACAATAAAACAATAAAACTCCATCAAAAGTGACACTTTTTGATGCCGACTCTAAGGCATAAACTAAAAGAACCCACACACATCCATATATACACTCTTCTCTAAAAGGTTACAAAACATTTCTAATGTAAAACAGAGAAAATTTACATGTTTTGCGTCTGACACTAAAAAGTGTTTACTTCAAACTCGAGATACTTCGTCAGCTGCTCCTGCAACCAGTTTGTCATTTTAGAAGGGAAACAAATTCAAAATAAAAACAGAAAAGAACTCATCTGAAGGATATGAAAGAATTGTTTCAAAAATGCATTAGAATGCAAAAAAAAAAATATACTGCATGCAAAATTATGACGAAACATTTCTACATAGTATGAAAGATTTCAAAACGTTCCTGCATCATTTCTTGGTATGCATATATTAGATGTTCGTCAGAATGATGTGTGGATTTCGTGTGTCATCAAAAGGATACAAACATCACCATCAAAAGATTTACAAGATTTTGGATACAATTTTTAGTATGTTGTTGGTTTTGGAACGAAATGTATTCGCTGTGGATGCTTGGTACACTCGTATGCACGCACTTAAATGAAATCTTGGTTGGTCGAATGGACACAGATTGTTGTAATTTAAAAACAGGAAGAGGAAAACAATAATGCTGTGACTCTTGCAGTTATAGCAGCAATGTCGTCCCTGATCATCAAAATAAAATTATGAAGCCCAGATTTTTATTAAAATTGTCTCCACTTAGTATATACCCAATTAGCGTTACTCTAAACTCTGTTCAAAATCTGTAAATCCTAATAACTTATGAAAGTCACTGACAGTTTAAACCAGCAGCTAGTTGAGTATTTTTGATGGTATGAGTAATAATAATTTGAGAACAATCCAAAAAATTAAACGGTTATCATACGTCCAGGTGGGTCAAATTGACAAATCATATATTAGAACATGAAATCGAACAATTTATTCAAATTGTATTTATTCAGTTTATATCTAATTAGTGTAACTTAAAACTCCTGCAAAGTTTTGAAAGTAACTGACAGTTTAAACCGACAGCAAGATAAGTATTTTTGGTGGTATGAGTAATAATAATTTGATAACATTCCAAAAAATTAAACAGTTATCATACGTCTAGGTGGGTCATATAGAGAAATCATGTAATATGTTTCCCATTAGGTAAAACATCTCTTAATTTGTAAAAACTTTAAGGACAACTGAATAATTTAATGATTTTAATAATTTACTTGGGCTTTAAGATTTCCCTCCTAAACGTATAATTGGAATGTAATAGCCCCACTGATGGCATTAATATAAACAATTTCTACAAGGGATCTCAATTATCGTTGCAATTCTATTTAATGCTATGATCGTTGTATTTCCATTAAATAATATGACTAATATTAGTATTAGTATTACTATCTTGTTCCAAAACCTGTGTCGAACAGTGCGTAGGTTAGGTTAGGTAGGGTGTTGGTGGCAGTCGATGAACACCTCACTTAGTCTAAGTAGTCCATTGTGATACCATACAGTAACGACAGTAAGCGCTAGCACTAGTAGAACACGATTGAGTTTGCTGCAAGTTTAAAATCTTTCTGCGTTCTCACAGGTCCCTTAATGGGATGAAAGCAAGTAGCAGACATCCTCCTGTCGACTAGTTCTGAACACCTACTTATACACACAAGCTGTTCAGTAAAATCTTGTTTTCTCGCTGTGCGTCTACCAATCAAACTGTCCCATCAAAACGGCAATAAAGATTGATACCTTGGGCCTGGCTAGAGACAAAAAGTTCACTGACCACTATCGGCCAAATTTGTCTTGCTCATATAAATATAAGTACAATATGTACCTTTCGTCTACCTCTCCGGCATTATGAATATAGGATAGGATATGTTCTTACAGGACATAAAGGGTACTTTTTAAGCGCGATAGAACTTGATATTGACAAGCTAAAAATACTGGAGATATCAATGTCCTATCGACAGAAACTCTCTCTCCTGCTGGAGCAGAATACCCCCTCCCGAAGACCCAGATGCGCAGTTGAAGCACATCTTCCATTCTTTGGAAACCGCTGCAAGGACTGAACTTGGGTATCAAAAACCGCTGAAGGATAAGCCATGGTACGACGAAGAATGTTGCATGTTGAATGATGAAAAAGACGCTTCACGTATGGCAACGAAACAGTCAGTTACAACGCGTGCTGCGACTGAGCGGTACAAGAGGCTAAGAAGGGATGAAAGAGAGTGAAAAAACAGAAATGTGCAGGGTGAATGGTGAATCCCGAAAGTTTTTCCAGAGCGTAAGAAGATCGAATAACGGGCCTACTAATGGGCTGCCCTCCTGCAAGGACGAGAATTTCAATCTGGTGACTAAGAAGCAGTGTGTGCACAAAATGTGGAGAGACCACTTTTCAGCACCACTCGGATATTCTTCCACTGAAGATCAGGAGGTAATGATAGTGGAAGATAGCGTAGATTGTACCCCCCCCCCCCCAATCAAGACGTGATTAGAACGGGATCTCCAGCCTTAAGAATAATAAAGCCGCTGGTGCGGATGGGCTACCCGCTAAGCTTTTTAAGGCACTAGTTAGTTAGTTATTAATTTATATGTCTATCCTGTGCAACAAGAGTCAATCTTATAATTATAGTAGAGGAATTACGAATTTTACAGAAGGCTGGTGGCGGAGGACTGCTAGCCCACATGCATCGATTTATATGCAGTATATGGCTGGTGGAATCTATGCCCGACGATTGCAGTCTCAGTGTATTATGTCCTGTATTCAGAAAGGTTGATCTGTGTGTCTGTTCCAACTATCGCGGTATCAGTCTTTTATCCATCGCTTACAAGGTCTTGTCGAGCGTATTATGTGAAAGACTAAATCCAATTTTTGAAAACCTGATTGGACCTTATAAGTGTGTTTTTAGATCACACAAGTCCACGACTGACCAAAAATTCACGCTACCCCAAATCCTGGAAAAGACCCACGAAAAGGAAATCGATACATACCATCTTTTTGTCGATTACAAAGCTGATTTCGATAGCCCCATACGGCGAAAATTGTACGAAGTTATGCCTGATCTTGGGATTCCGGTAAAACTGATCCACCTCTATAGAATGACACTGACCAACACCAAATCAGCAGTGAAAGTGGGGAAAGACCTCACTGAACCATTCTGTACCAAGCGACTACTTAGACAAGGCGACACACTTTCGTGGAATCTCTTCAACATCTAAATGGAGATAATAATGAGAGAGGCTGCAGTAAATACGAGCAGGAACATTAACACGTAGAAACATATGTTGCTGGCGTATGCTGACGACATAGACATCATTGGGCGAAATTTGCGAGAGGTTACTGCAGTATTTTCAAAAATCGAAAAGGAATCAGCGAAGGTGGGTCTTGCTGTTAATGAGTGCAAGACAAAATTGATGGTGTCAATGACTAAATAAACCTCTCGACTTGGTGCGCACTTGAATGTCGAAAATCGATTTAATTTTGAAGTGGTGGATGAATTTGTCTACCTTGCCGTGAACAAGGACAACAACGTCAGCTTGAAGATAGATAGGAGAATTATGCTTGAAAATAGATGCAATTTGGGGCTCAGCAAGCAGAACAAAGCCCTCTCTCGACGAGCAAAAGTCCAGCAATATCAGTCTCTCATTTTACCTGCCTTGACATATGGCTCCGAAACTTGGGTCATATCGCAAGCGGATAAAAAACACTTGGAGTTTTTGAGAGAAAAATTCTGTGTAAAATATGCGGTCCTGTTAGGGAAAACGGCGAGTACCGATGTCGCTGGAACGCAGAGCTATATAATCTCCATTCTGACGTGGACATAGCTAGACGGATCAAAGTGGGCCAATTGCGTTGGCTAGGCCATGTTATCAGAATGGAGAAGAATCCCTCCGTATCCTTGGTGTTACCAACTGGCGAGAAAAGGCGAAGGATAGATCCAGTTGGAAGAATATGTTGTAATTTGTTTAATTTGTTTATTTAATTATTATGTGTAAGACGTCTGACCTCATGAGGTTGTAAAATATTTAATAAAAGTAAGAACTTGATATTGTAAAGAATAATATAACAAGTTAAATTTTAGTCACAAAATTGTAATCATTTTCGGCAATATAACCACCGCAGCTGTTCATGACTACGCTCAATCTGGACGTCCAATTTTGGTTCACTTGCTTGAGCATTGCTGGTCGTATGTCACGAATAACACGAGCAACGGTGGCCTCCAAGGCGTCGTGGAAAATATCCGAAAGGTGTCAAACCGCGAAAGCTGGGAGGCCAATTAACAGGACCCTTTGGCGAAATCAACCAATCGCTGATCACAAAATATCGGACCAGTTTCCAACTGCTCAAGAGCCCAATCAGCGAAAGAGTGGCACATTTGATGGTCTCGTGGTTGTAATTCCTACACCAGCTGGATCTTATACGTATGTAGTTCAAGTTTTTCTATGTACTGGACGGACAGAGCCCAAAATTCCCGCGACCGACGACGAATCGAAAAATTATGGATCTTCTTCTACACTTTCTGTTACAGCGGTGAATTTATCTTCAGTCTGCACATTCCATCGACGTGTTGGAAACTCTCATTTAGAGTGTGTGTGGTATGAAATCTATCCACAGTTCGACGGATGGCATGCTCTGATGGACTACCTGAACTACCTCAACTAGTCTCACCTGCTCAACCCGAGGGACCATATCGGTAATAGAATAAAATTTGTATATACTTGATTACCGCCTGAATGCCCGACTAGACTTTGACTACAATGACGGCTGAGAGGTAATCTCTTCATATTCCTGCGGATTTGCGACAAGATTCCCGTTCTTATCTCCACAAAAGGTGGCCCTGATCCTTTGCGGTTGGTAGGGATTGAATTATATTAATCAAAGTTAATCATAGAGTTCGGCATTGAATAAATCACGGGCTGGCACAATCGACTTTATAATGGAGTTAATTAGGGATATCTTTTTTGCAGTTCAATGTGAACTTGTACAGAACAGTGCGAACATCACGGGTTGATTCAATAAGGGAGTGAGTCATATTAATCTAATGTTCGTCCTCATAAGCCTATGTGTGTTGTTGCATGAAAAATTCTGACATATTGAAGTCATAAGGTGCAATGACCGGAATCATTTATCTGATAGGTTGTCTTTCGTGGTTGCTAGAGATACTATTTAGTATCAATTAGTGTTTTGAGACACCATTTTGCATATCACATCACTCCGGGCAGCCCAAAGTACCGTGTGTATATCCAACCTGTTAATCGGAGATACCTCATTAGATCCCCAGATCTATCTCGTGTATCTCGGTGAGGTTATACAGGAAGGGTCGGCCCATAGTCTTCATCCGTCTATTCATCAGAGCCGGATAACTGCAGAGGAGATGCTCCACCGTCTGCTCCCCTTCTGCGCCATCGCAGGCACGGCAGTGGTATATGGCTGCTTCGACCGTCTTGCGTGATTACCGATTATTCAAAGCCCGGTCAACAAGCCAGTTAGCCTAGATATGTCTCCCCGATTATGGCTGATCAGGGAGTTAGTACGGTGAATGTTATATTCTGGTGATGTGTTTCTGGATATGCGGCACGTTTCCATCCTATCCCATCTGGTGTTCGCTCGTTCAAGGTAATGCAGGAATATATCTCTTTTGACCAATGCTATAGGCGTTGCAACTGACACCATATGGAGTTTGGTGGAAGAGGATCCTGCCCTAGCTAGTTTGTCTGCCTTTTCATTCCCTTGGAGACCCTTGTGGCCTGGTATCCAAGTAAGAACCACGTTGGCCAGCCGGCCTTGCTCGACAAGTTTTTCCCTACATTTAATAACGAGTTTAGATGCAGCGTTGTAAGATTTGAGTGATAGAAGAGCCGCTTGGCTATCTACAAATATTCCAATGTGCTCTGTTCTTCGCTGTAGTAAATGCAGGCTTCTTTGATGGCCAGTGCCTCCGCTTGGAAAACGCTGCACTTGTCTGCGAGTTTGAATGATAAATTGAGGCCTGCCTCTTCGCAGGCTTCTTTGATGGCCAGTGCCTCCGCTTGGAAAACGCTGCTCTTGTCTGGGAGTTGGAATGATAAATTGAGGCCTGCCTCTTCGGAGAAAACACCCGAGCCGGTTCCACATTCCATTTTGGATCCGTCCGTAAATACTTTGGTGCCAAAACCTGTAAGTGGTTCCCCTTTATCCCATTCTATTCTCTTGGGAAACCTGATATCGAATAGGTTATCGAACGTCAATGAGGGGGTGCAGTAATCGGTGGTTATATTGAGTTCTATTGGGATTGTCTGTAGTATACTTGCATGTCCATATGCGTTGCTCTTCCGGAGGCCAGGAGCGTTTAGTCGGGTGGCACTTCAGGCCGCACTAGCTGTGATGTGAAGGTCGATTGGTATAATATGAAGCATTGCATTAAGGGCTTCAGCTGGACACGTCCTCATTGCCCCTGTTATGCCGATGCAAGCTGATCTCTGAACTCTATACAACAGTTTCATGGTGGACGTCTTAACTGCGACAGGTCACCATACCATTGCTCCATAGGAAAGTATTTGTCTGATTATGCTAGTGTACATCCATAACACCATTTTCGGTCGGAGACCCCACCAGCTTTCGAGCATTTTCCGACAAGCGTAGTACGCAACGGTTGCCTTCTGTGCGCGGTGCTCTATGTTACGCTTCCAGGGAAGGTTAGGGTCTAGAATCACCCCCAAGTACTTGGCGTGAATTAACAGTGGAGTCTCTATTCTACTTAGCCGAGGAGGATTAAACTTTGGTATCTTGGTCTTCGTGCTAAAAAGCATGACCTCAGTGTTTCCTGGATTCACTCCAAGACCACTCCCAGTGGCCCAATAGTTAAGTGATTTCAAGTCCCCATTCATGATTTCGCTCAACACGGATGGGAACAAACCAGACACCATTATTACCACGTCATCCGCATACGCCTACGGTTTTGATCCTCATATTGTCCAGTTTCAGTAGTATTTTGTTGATCACGAGTAACCAAAGTAGGGGAGAGATGACTCCACCTTGGGGAGTTCCCCTATTCACTCGCTTTGATCACTCGCTGTTTCCCATAGAGGCGTTGATAATTCTGCTCTGTAGCATTGTCACTGTCCTTTATCTGGTGCTTATTGTCTTAAGTATTGTATTACTGATAGCCATTCTCGCCCCACAATAGCGTGAATTTCAAGTCGTTGCTACCTTGTGTTCCATCTGTCTCATTACCATTGTATGCCTTCATCTTAAACACAAGATGACAGTTGTCGTTTTTGGAACGTTTTTGTTTTTCGGCATTGTCTTCCAGTTGCTGCCTAATGTTGCAACAGCAGCATACAAATGTCGAACAATGTTAAAGCTGGAAAGGTATCTAAACTTCGCAAACAAACGACAATGGTTGTGTTGCACTGCCAAGTGTTGGCATTGTTGCGTTCACAACAAAAACAAAAAACAGAAAAACAGCAGTCATCCATCTTGAATAGAATGTTTTGTAAAGAGAACTTCTTCATTTTCATGCAATGAATTGTGTGATTCACCGTATGTTGCATTAAGCGAAGTGGCAGCAACACATACGAGATCACACACACAAACATATATACACATATATGAGACGATAACTATAGCTTTGGGTGAGCGAATGTTTGGTTGTGTGCGTGAGTGTATGTTACAAAGTGTTTATGTATTTGTATTAGAGTTGCACAAATGTAACTTGAAATCATTTGCGCTGCGCGCGCCTTTGTGTGTGTGTCAATGTGTTTGTGCAACACCAAAGGCACCATCTGTTTTAAGTGCAACTTGCAATGAGTGTTTTGCTGTTGTTGCTGTTGTAGTACCTTGTAGTTGCTGCTCAAGTTGTTGCTGCAAGTGTCGTTATTGTTTTGTGGTATGACAAATTCTAACATCAGTCGTTGTGACATATTTCTTGGTATGTTCCCCTTCATTTCCTTACGCTTGCAACATTGCAGGTACTGGTTTTCCCCCCTCATCCATGCTGCGATGATGATGATGATGATGATGATGCTGATTCCTTTTGTGGCTGTTGCATCTGATGATGCCTTTGACGAAGTTGCTGGTGATACATCTGCCACTGCTACACGTACTGCAGTTGTTGTTCATTTTCAGTTTTACTCTTGTTTGCGCTTCATGTTGTTTTATTGTCCCTGTCGTTGCTTCTGCTGCTTTTGTTACCAATGTCAGAAAACAAAACGCTTTTGAAATGTACTAATAAACAGCTACAGATCCAGCTGCAACATGCCGAGTTTTGTTGTGTCCTGATAAATGAGCTACATACAAATAAAAGTCGAGTTTTTGTCATTCAATTTATTTTCTTTAGGTGTCGTCGATTTGTCTTTCTGCTCATTTAGTTTAAGGGGGTAATAATAAACACTGTCTCCTGGTGAAGTAGGATAATGTATGTAGGTGGTTGATATTCATCGTTGAAACCGTGGCAAAATGCCACAGGAACAAGTTCTGAATATACATTTTTGACGTTTATACGATTATATATGCACATATGTATAGATGTTTATTGAACATAAATTTAGGGAACATAAGATTTAGATAATTTTAAAACAATATTCCAATAATAATTATAACAATACTAAACAAAATTACAAAATCTTTTGTTAGTGTTAATTTTTCCTAATATTTGCCACAGCCCGTTCATTATTGTATTGGATGAAATCAGTGTAGGATAAAAAAATAATTAAAAATTATTAATCATACGCTCCCCCTTCAATACTTGGCGCCTGACATAAATAAATATATATATTTGTAAAAATTGAGTCAATTATCAATAATTACTGCTTATTAATGGACCATCCAAATTGTATGTCCTTGGTATGACTCTGAGAGGAAATACATTTCCCTTCTGTCCTAATAAGGTGATGAGTTTTGAGCTGTGTTATTACCAGATTTGAGATGACGACTGAAAAGTTGGTAGTGCACAGTGACAGAAAAACATCCTGCCAACACCGTAGTGGGCGGTGAAGAGCCACATCCTGCTCGAGGTGCCCTTGCAGTTTAATCAACTTTACGGATCTAGACTTTTAAGTCGATAAAATACTTCCCTAATACAGAGTGTATACCTTCCCTAATACTTCCCTAATACAGGGTGTATCCCTTCCCAGATATTGTTGGCAACCCCAGCATTGTGATCAAATGGGGTGGCTCAATGAAGCCCTCATCTTAAATTCCTCCTAGGCCGAAGCGAAGTTCGTTGGCTTAGTGCTGGCACATCTCATTTACCATCTGGTTACTGTTTTATATACTTCGGCAATGATACGTGCCGGTTAAACGGAGTCGGCCTTATTCGTTCTCCTACACCCAGCGAACTAAACGATTGAAAAGAGGTTGTAGCAACCGTAAATTCGGCTGTTACCACCGAATTGCGGTTACCACAACCAAATTGGGTTTGTTACGACCGAATTTAGTCCCCACAACCGAAATTCAGTTGAAGCAACCTCATTTCATAATTGTTGCGGTTGTGACAACTGCATCCTCAGTTATATTTGTTCGATCAACTAAATTTTCTAAAATTTCGGTTGGAACAACCGAATTTGGAATTATTTTGAGAAGCGTTTTCATGGCTGAATACTCGATAATGCCGCCGTCTCTATGCGAGGTGACAGCCGCCGAAAGAAGTCTAAGGTGGTCAGAGCGGGGATCAAACCAGGGATCTCATGGACAAGAGGCGCAGCATTGCACCACCGATGGCCACAGGCGAAGTAATTAGTACTCTGCAGAAAGGTCTTATGATTATTCAGCTTATCTTCCTGAATGTCTGTTACATGCAACATGAAGTAAGGTCCTCGATACTTTCTCCTGCGCATACAAAAGGACGTGCAATATTAGTTGAGATGTTCGACCCTCACCGACTTCTCTACATCCCCACAGCTTCTGCAGTAATCATGAGCTGAGTTTCCAATTCTAGATGCATGGCCGCCTGCTAAACAGTGGCCAGTGATCACGGTTATTAGCATAGAAATATTTTGCCTGGGAATGGATATCAGTATTAGCGTACGATTTAGGTCATAACTTGACCGTACTGGTCTGGTGATTCTGCAATTTTTACCACGAGACCATCCATCATTCGCATGTCTGGGAGCTTCGAGTTTAAGGATGAGCTTGCATGCAGAAAGGGGAATACCCACCTACTCCTTACCTAGTGGAATTGGTTTCCAGTGAATACGGGAGTTTCTAAGCTTCTGATCTATTTTTCCCTGAAAAGTTGCTGTGCCCTAGCACCCATATAAGGTGGATATCAAACTGCTTGGCCATCTGGTTTAGAGATGCGAGGTAGTTGTTGGCAGTTTTGGAAGTCAGGTCCACAGATGGCAGGGTACCCTGACTGCCACAGTAGATGGTGAGACCTCAGATGATGCTGAAGGTTCGTCCCAGTCATACCATATATACTCGTTGATACCCGAGGCGGTGATGATGATTTCTCGCAACCAAGGTCGACTCCTCCGAATTCCATGACTTCTGCAATGGGCTGTTAGCCTTTGTACAAGGTGTTTCAAAAGAAGTCAAAAGAAGGTGTTTGGCTCTCATTTTTTTCTAAATGAAAAACTTCGATTCTATTTTTTGATTATGTTTATTTGAACCTTTAGAATTTTATTGGTGAAGTTGAGAAGATGATATCGGTTAAATGGGCACCGTTACAATTGATTACCATACGGGCTACGAGGGCGACAGATTCTCGCACTCGTGTCGAATGTTGACCTTGAGGGCTTCCAGGGTCTCTGGGTTGTTCACGTAAACACGGGACTTCGAAAAACCCCACAAAAAAAGTATGGAACGGTTAAATAGGGCGATCTAGCGGGACAGTGAAAATCGCCAAAACGAGAGATGAGGCGACCCGGGAACGCCACCTTCAGAATATCGGTTGTGGCTCGCGCAGTGTGTGCCGTTGCTTCGTCCTGTTGGAACCACATGTGGCAGAAAAAATTCGGTTAACATGGCGTTCACTGTTGTCGTTTGACCATGACCCGATGACTCCTCCAGCGTGAACATCAGTCACTTTGAGCGGGTGTAATGGCTCCTCGTGCATCACTCGTGGATTTTCGGTGCACCAGAAGCGATAGTTTGGCTTGTTCACGTACCCGCTGCGGTAGAAATGAGCCTCATCGCTCATTATGATTTTGGTGGAAAAATCGTCCATCGACTGGGGATGGCTTGGGCGAAGGTTACACGCGTTTGTCGGTCGACAGGCAGCAGCTGATGCACGGACTGGACTTTGTATGGGAACATGCGCAGGTCTTTGACCAAAATTCGCCATAGGGACGACCGGCTAATGGCTAATTGCGAGGCACGGCGTCTGGTCGATGTTTCCGGCGACAGCTCGACATCCTCGGCAACAGCGGCGATATTCTAGGCAGAACGGGTGCTTCGGGGCCGGCCACTCCTGGCAACGTCTCGTGTGGCGCTGTGTTTGCGAAGTCGGCAGAACGATTATTCCGCGTTCTTGGGGAGTGTGTCGCTCCATGGCTTGTTTACTTGTATACTACATCTGTCTAGTCCAAAAATGTCAAAACAGATTTGACATTGGTGGCCGTTTGCAAAAATAAGAGCATTTTCCAATAGGGTTGTCACTTTTGAAACACCCTGCGAAGTCGGCAGAACGATTATTCCGCATTCTTGGGGAGTGTGTCGCTCCATGGCTTGTTTACTTGTATACTACATCTGTCTAGTCCAAAAATGTCAAAACAGATTTGACATTGGTGGCCGTTTGCAAAAATAAGAGCATTTTCCAATAGGGTTGTCACTTTTGAAACACCCTGTACAATACCTAGACTTAGCTCTTTAGAATAGACTGTAAACACCTTCCTTGCCAATCCCTTAATAAAAAGTAGTGGAAAGGCAAAACAGTTCATACTGTTCGATCTCCCAACTCTTTGGATACCAGAGGTTACCTTTCGAACGTGAGGGTTTAAATGATTTTATTTCCAAAAGATAGGTATATTTGTGTAAGGTATAGGGTTATTTTTATCAGCTGATGCATTTGCTTCCTAGACAACAAAGTTTCATATATTTGCTATCAGGATTCTTTGTTCTATCCCAAGATCGCCATTGTAATCTCCTTGAAGTTCTAAAGATTATCTTTACTTACTTGTAGTTGTAATCAATATACCCACTACTGAGAGCTGTTATTCTTTTGCCAATAATACGAACAGGATGTTAGGGGTGAATTGGTCTAACACTATTCGTAGAATATATAACGCCTAATAACAAAATTCAGTATTTCCTTCTGGATACTAAACGTATGATGAATATTAATAATTATTTGCAAGTATTCCAGTAACACTCATACAATATTTCGATTCAATTGTGTGTTTGTTTGTGAATTGTGTATTTTTTAAATGTCTTGGTCACGTCGTTATCTTATTTCAACCCTCAACGTATAATTGATATAAATTATGTTAATCAACCTGAACGTATAAGTTTTATACTTCATCAGCATAATATTACTCATACTCTTGTTACATCGTCGTAGCGCTAGAGTAAGGGTTTCGTTGGCGCAGCAATGATATGCAATTTGTAATTAATAATGTTTCCATAATTGTATCGAATTCCAATTCAAATTCATTATTGAATTAGCACTGAATAATATTCGTTAATTTTTTTTATGATAGATTTTAAATGCATAATACAGACCTAATCATATGTTTAATACTAATCATACGTTTAGGCACAAACAATGAAAATGATTAATTTAAAATACAACACAAACGAATTTAAATACGCTGGCATTCAATTATCTTATATTTTTTATAAGGTGCAATATTTTGCTTGATTGATTGGGACATCTCCACATAATTACAAGGTTGTCCTTCTTTATTTACAAGTTCTTCTTTCTCTGTCTTCCTAAACGCCTTATCATTAGTCTATGTTCCGTATAAAACTACCAATAAGTTTTGACAAAATCAACTAGAGATGAAATTTACTAACAACAAACGAAATATTAAAAATACTGTGACGCCATGCGTTGATATGCCAGCAATTTGAAAACACAAATAAAGCGAAAAAAAAAAAATAACTAATCAGGAATTGAATTCCAAATGAGCCGATATTGACGATAGCTCTACAAGAATATCACATGTTCCGGGACTTATTATTGATGCTGGACAAATAGAAACTTTCCTTTTGTGGATAGTACGTGAGCTCAATAATATGTTGAATAAATGCTTATGGCAGTATATTCGTCGTCATAAGGACTAACAACCATTAGGCTGGTCCTAACAAGTATACTCCATACAAATATCCATGTAAATTGTATGCAATTTGTTCAATACCTACATCCGATTATAGTTAATTATTCATGAGATCCTTAATATGTTTGGTTTTCGTATTTTAACATTTATTGATATGTGGGGTTTTTGCCTTTTTCCTTTCGTGTGTACGTTCGGCTGGGAACATTTTCAACAACTTTTGAATGGAATATTGAACAAATGATTTCTGCTCTTTCGCCTCTAGTTTTCTTTCTCTACGTGAGTTTTATAGTTTTTACCTGAAAAAGAGCAAACGTAACATATACGTAAGAGGCAACAGTATGATTGATTTAAATTCTAGCTGCCACTTGAGCGTATAAGTGTTGGCATTTTTCATTTATTATAATTTCCTATATTATTAGGGTAGGACATTTATGCTTGCCCAGTTTCACAGTTAACCATTCTCCATTTAATTGGAATTTAAGTGCCCAATGTTTGTCGTTTAGATGGCATTTACTATGAGAATTTCCTGTGAGCTTTTCCTTTTCCTTTCGTATATGACGAGTCTGAAACATCGCCTGTAATATCTTAGCTAAGTGAAAATTTGAATTTCTACATTTTACTAAAATTATGAAATGTGTTGAGATATTTCGAAATTTTCAATGACTGATTTGAATTGTTGGTAGGCAATCCCATTACACTGTGCAACACCAATTTTGGGGGTGCCCGATTCCTGCGCCAAATAATCACATTAAGTGAGTATAGTCAAACCTCAAACATTTAGACCGCTTTGTGGCTACACTTTTTTATGGACCTGGCAAATTTGAAATTTCTCATCCGATACTGTCGGAGATAAATTTAAAAATCGAGTATAAATATTAAAGTGAGCGAATTCTTGTAATAACATGTCTTCATTTAAATTTGAATTAATTTCGTAGAATATTCAAATACTCTATTTGAAAGTTTAGAGCATCCTTTTCGTCCTTTGTTCAAAAAGTACCGATAATGTTGCTACCACTAAGCGAGGTGACCGCCGCAGAAGATATTTAAGGTTGTCCGAGCAGGGATCGAACCCAGGATCTCACGTTCAAGAGAAGCGCACAATATCTAATGCACCACAGACGGCCATATGTTGGGAATATGGAGAGGACATTTCTCCGCGCTACTGGTATCTGAGACTTCCAATGACGATGATGAATCGATCACAATTTGCACGACGACGTCGATTGACCCTCCTAACCAAAACGAGGTCGGAACAGCTATTGCCCGGCTTAAGAACAACAAAGACGCAGGAGCCGATGGATTACCGGCGGAGCTGTTTAACACAGGCATCAGCTCATTAGCAAAATTTGGGTAAACGTTCATTACACATAACTACAGGGTATGGGGAAAATAATGGGTAGCAACTCACGGAAATGGGGAAATACCCGTCAGGATTACTCATTACCCTCAGGGTAATGGGGAAAATAATCGGTAGCTATCCACGACGATGGGGAATTACTCATCACGATTACCAATAACCCTCAGGGAAAATAATGGGTAGCTACCCGCGAAAATGGGGAATTACCCGTCTGGACTACTCATTACCCTCAGGGTAATGGGGAAAATAGTCGGTAGCTATCCACGACGATGGGGCATTACTCATCACGATTACCCATTAACCTCAGGGTAATAGGGAAAATAATGGGTAGCTACCCACGAAAAGGCGGATTTACCCATCATGTTTACCCATTACCCTCAGGGAAATAGGGGAAATAATGGGTATCTACCCACGACAATGGGTTACTCTGGGTAACCCATCGACATTTTTGTACGAAAATGTGAAAAAATTAGAAAAATTTCTATATCTCGGAAACGGAACGTCCAATCGAAAAAATAACCAATTTTTGCACGTTTCTAAGTGTTTTTCATAAAGTGATCCAATTCGTATGGAAGAATTTTTTTTTCGAAAAATCGGCAAAATAAGAAAATCGGTGAAATAAAAAAGTGGCTATAGCTCGAAAACGCTGCGTCCAATCGAAAAAATAATAAAAATTTTACCCTCAAAAATGGCTTTAAACATGTTTATACCTCCGAAACGGAGCGGCCAATCGAGAAAATATTAAATTTTTGCTGGATTAGTCCTCGGAGGTACGAGTATAACCAGGTCTGTGCAGACTTTTTGCATATAAAAGTGTATATAACTTTTTTGTTTTCCATGTTAGAGACAAATCCTTCCATGTGATCCTGTAAGAACAATCTCCGAACACAATGAACAAAAAATCAGAGAGACTGTGGATCCTGGTTCGGGTTAATCCGGGTTTACCAATATTTTGGTGCAAACGGTATAACCAGGTCTGTGCAGACCGACATGTAATTTGTATGGAATGAATGGGGGGCAGGTGATAAATTCGGTAAATATAGAGTGCCATCGACGCAGTATATGGATCAATTTGTGAAGCGAGTTTGTCAATCAGGGTCCATATTTCAGTGGAAGACTTTGTCGCTATAGCTGAAGGTGTTCTCGAACAGCCATTAACATCAACTACCCACCGTTTGTTGCAACTGCACATTTCTCTCACTTCATTAAGCAGAAAATTGCATAAAGACCTCGGTATGTAGGCTTATAAAGTCCAATCAGTCCAAGAACTGAATCTTTGTTACCATTCGATATGCTTTCGCTGCGCTGAATAGGCTGAAGATCACTTGGCTCAAGATGAGCATTTTGACGGAAATAAAATTGACGCGTCATCGAGGAGAAGCCGATGCATCCAGAATGAGTGACTGTTTGGTGCGAGTTTTGGCAAGATGGCATCATACACCCATTTTTCTTCGAAAATGAGTAAGGAGCCGCTGTTACCGTCAATGGCGAGCGTTACTATGCTATTCTGAGCGGTTCTTGTTCCAAAAAGTTCAAGAGGATGAAATGGACGATGTAAAGTTTTAACAGGATGGCGCTACGTGTCACCCATCAAACGTTGCAATCGATCAATGCGCACTGTGTTCGAAAATCGCATAATTATCCGAAACTCGCAAGTCCATTGACCGCCTCAGAGCTGCGATTTGAACCCGTTGGACTAATATATCTAGGGCGCTGTGAAATACAAGTATTACGCATACAAACACGAGAGCATTGTGGCATTAAAACACGAATTATAGGCGCTAACAATCGAAAATGTACTGAAAAATGTGGTTGATCTAATGAGGTACTGTCTCTATATAAGTATTTTTTTTAAGCGGTATAAAATTCAAATTTTTATATGGTCCACACTTTAGTTTCCCATTATATCCCACGAAGGCATAGGCATGCAGACTCTGATATGGACCTGCAGTTTTATTCCGGTTCCCAGGGGTATTTTGACAACGTTTTTCATGGCTATGCACTCGGTAGTCGGTCTCAAAATTCAAAAGATTAAGTTAAAAATAAACGATGTTTATAAAACACAGCGGTCCTCAACTGCTTTGAGGTTTATCGAAAATGACGACGAAAACGGCGAATGAGGTTTCAGTCCCTATAACCCCCCCCTCCCCCCAATAAGATTATTAAAATTGAATCAGATTTTTTTGAAGTAATTGCAATACAAACTTATATCAAATAGGTGGATCTAAAAAATACTGTTTTTTTTTAAAAATAACCTCACTTCACAGCGGTTCTCAGCTGGTTTGAGGTTTAACTTCTTTTATTAAAAGCTAATGTTTTTTTTAAGAACAGGTACCATTTTTAACAAGAAGTACTTTCTGTAAGAAAAAGCCTAAGAGTATGATTTTTTTTTACAAAAAAGTATTTTTTTTAAGAACAGGTAGTTTTTAAAGAAGTGGTACTCTTTTTAGGAAAAGGATATTTTTTAAGAAAATTTACTTATTTTCAGAAAGGCTACTAATCTCAAGGAAAGAAAACAAAAGAAAAGAAAAGGTATTATTTTAGTTTTAAGAAAAGTTATTTTGAAGAAAAGGCATGTTTGTAAGAAAAGGAATTTGTTTAAAAGAAGGTATTTTTTTTTGAAGAATAGGGTTTTTTTAGAAATGCGATTTTTTTTAGAATTAGTCCTTTTTTCATGATCAGGTACAATTTTAAGAGTAGGTCCTTATCTCAAGAAAAGTTATTTTGTTTTACATAAAAGGTACTCTTTAAAGAATAGGTACTTTTTTAAGAAAAGGCATTTTGTGGTAAGATAATATACTTTTTTAAGAAACGGTACTTATTTAAAAAAAATTATTTTTTTTATGAAAAGGTATTTTTTTTTAACAAAATTCACTTTTTAAGCAAAAGTACTTCTTTAAGATAAGGTATTTTTTTTAGGAAAATGTACTCTGTTTAAGAATATAAGTAGGTATTTTGTTGAGAAAATTTACTTTTTATTCGTTTCAAAACTACATTATGTAATAAACATGCTCCACCTAGAAAATTGCAATTAAACAACAAATTTCTCCCCATATGTTAGTCTAGACATAAACCAAACCAAAAGTAAGAGTGTAAGAGTAAGTGTGCTGCCAACTAAAATTCCATGCTCAGGGTTGTGTTTCATGGATTTGCTAGTCTTGCACCTTGGCTTTTCTAAATTTACTTTTTATTGGGATTAATAGTACAATATGTAATAAACACGCCATACCTAGAAAACTTCCCGTTAAACCAAACCAAATCAAAAGTACCCAATATAGTTGATAATAATGGGTTGTAATAAAGTTGTTAAAAAAAAGTTTTTTAAAATTTTTTCATTTAACCCCCATCCTGCAACGTGCGATGAGGAACTTCGTTCCAAAATTTTACCTACGTAGCAGGCTTTAGCCAGTGGGTGTCTTCAATATGGCATCACTTTTAAAAAAAAATCGCTAAAACTAAAATTTTTCAAACAAAAAATCGCTAAAACGCCCTCATGTTTATATCTCGGAAACGGGGCGTCCAATCGAAAAAAACCAACTTTTGTTGGTTTCTAAGGCGTTTTCTTAAACTAAATAGTCCAATTCGTATGGAATAATTTTTTTTCCAAAAATCGCCAAAATAAGAAAATCGCTAAAATAAAAAAGTGGCTATAACTCGAAAACGGTGTGTCCAATCGAAAAAATATTAAAGATTTTACCTCCATAGGAAGCTTTAACCTATGGGTGTCTTCAATCTGGCATCAGGTTTTTTTTTTTTAAATCGCTAAAACCAAATTTTTTCAAACAAAAAAATCGCTAAAATACCCCCATGTGTATATCTCGGAAACGGAGCGTCCAATCGAAAAAATATCCAATTTTTGCGCGTTTCTTTCCTTAAAGTGGTCCAATTCGTATGGAAAAAAAATCGCTAAAATAAAAAGGGGCTACTATAACTCGGAAACGGTGCGTCCAATCAAAAAAATAAAAAAAAATTACCTCCAGAGGTGGCTTTAATCAATGGGTGTTTTCAATATGGCATCACTTTTTTTTTTTTAAAAAATCGTTAAAACTAAAATTTGTCAAACAAAAAGTCGCTAAAGTGCCCTCATGTTTATATCTCGGAAACGGAGCGTTCAATCGAGAAAATAACCAATTTTTGCACCCTTCTAAGGCGTTTAGGTGTATAGGAAGATCCTTAAAATAAAAAGTGGATATAGCTGGGAAACGGTGTGTGCAATCGAAAAAAAATTAACTCCAAAGGTGGTTTTAATCAATGGGAGTCTTAAATTTTTTTTTAAATCGCTAAAACTAAAATTTTTCAAAAAAAAATCGCTAAAACGCTCTCTTGTGTATATCTCGAACACGGAGCGTCCGATCGAAAATATAACCAATTTTTGCGGGTTTCTAAGGGGTTTCCTTAAAGAGGTCCAATTCGTATGGAAGAAGAAGAATGGAAGAATGGAAAATTTTTTTTGATGTGGGATCTAGAATCCAAATCGCTTAATTCATAATGGCTCAGTATTAAGCGGACCCCTTAGCTAATTATGTGTGACATTAGGAGAAAAATCTTGTAGATATGGACCCACCATTTACGAAACAGGGGGATGTGGCAAAAAGTTTCAAACGTGAAAGCTGTATTTGGGTCCGCCAAATAACTTTTTTTTTCGAAAATGCTATAAAAAAAAACTACTGAATATTTTCTCAAATTTCATTTTTTATTTGAAAGTACAATCCTTCCGGTTAATAATTTCATTCAAATGGCTACCTCGGCTGGCCGTGTCCAATTTTTAAGCACATGATCGATTGTGTGCAGCTGTATTTCACCAATGGCTTCACGAATATTGTCCTTTAAAGCGTCAATTGTCTCTAGCTTGTCGGCGTAACACTTATCTTTGAGGGCACCCCACAAATAATAGTCCAACGGTGTCAAATCGCAGCTCCGAGGCGGCCAAACGACATCAGCTCTGCGGCTGATAATGCGATCTTCAAAAATAGGGCGCAAAACATTGAGTGAAGCTTCGGCTGTGTGGCACGTAGCGCCGTCCTGTTGAAACCAAATGTTGCCAATATCCCCCTCTTCAATTTTTGTGAACAGAAATTCGTTCAGCATGGCCCGATAACGATCGCCATTGACTGTAACGGCCACTCCTTGCTCATTTTCGAAGAAAAATGGCCCAATTATTCCTCTGGACCAAAATCCGCACCAAACAGTGACTCGTTTAGGGTGCATTGGCATTCTATGCCCCAAATGCGACAATTTTGCTTGTTTACATACCCGCCAAGATCAAAATGAGCTTCATCTGAAAAGATGATTTTTTTTTGGCAAAATCGGCATCTTCTGTATGTCGATCACAGGCCCATTTTTTTCCATATTTCCCAGCGTTGTTCAAGCGTATACACAACCATATTCGTTAGATGGCGGACCCGTTATAACAGCGAGATGATCATCAGGTAATCTTTATATATATAATTCTGCTGCACGTGTGTTTGTGACTGAACTCCTCCTAAACTTCTGGACCGATTTGAATAATTTTTTTGTATGTGTTTGGGTGGCGCCCTGGGTAGTTTAGATTTACTATTCGGTACAATTGGACAAAGGGGCGTGGTACCTACCATACAAATCGTTTGAAATATTATGCAGGACAACGTCTGCCGGGTCAGCTAGTATTTAAAATATCTTCAATAATTATTACAACATACAAAAAGTCTTGTTTTGGTGATCTGCCCCTGACATCCAAGATGTAAACGTGTTAAATATTCTCGAATAATCTATTACTCCTACTCAACTCTTATCTATCCGGGTTCACATTTCCACTGTCAATGAGACTCATAATTTTCACCATCAATGTTCCCATTCCATTGCTCCATCTTCATCATTGACTTTTACTTAACTATGGCCAATTGACAGGCAATTTCTGCAAATATGGATATTTGAACAGCAGCAATAACGAAAACCACAACCTTTATAGCCATAAAATATTAATAGCCTTGTAGTATTTCAATTCAAATCTCCAGAGATGGTTTACACAAAACTTGTAAGTAACTGACAAAAATTGCATCCAGATGATTTGATGTGAAATTTGGAAATGAAAATTATTCGAAAGTCTAATAAATTTTCGAATACACACATACATGGAATATGAAGTGTCTACACAAAAGAGGACACATACTCACATACACACATACACACAGAGCCACTCTCACACACAAATGCATTTGCAGTGGTTTAATATTTTATGGTGAAATGTTTGTGCATACGTACATGTAAACAGCATCCAGAACTCTGTCAGATGCCATTCGTGTTTCGCCTAATCAAGCAAACTAAGGAAATACGGAAAATTTCCCAAATATTTCTGTAGTTTGGGAAGGATATCATTTCAATGCGCAGAGGTTTTATATAATTTACAAATATTTCAAATTATTTGTGCAAAATGAATTTGTGTAGTTAATTGTGGTTTAATTTCATCAGGTTTAATCAGAATGGTAATTTAATCGCAGTCTGAGTTAGTAGACACATTTGCTGAAGATTGAAAGCGGATAGGAATTTTTAGGAAACTTTTCCTTTACTTTAAATGAATTTGGTGAAATTTAGAACGATATCTCCCGACACTGGTGAAAATCAGTTTATTAATTTATTGTCGCTCATTATTCGTCATTTGTTCCTGAATATCCTCATTTCGTAGCTTGAGTTTTTGATTTTTAATTTTATCAAAAAATCTTGTTTTTAAAATTGTAAGTTGAGGGTGCATGATTAATATTATTTAATTTGTCACATTGGGCGTATGAGTAATATTTAACATATGGTTCCAGTTCAAAAACTATACAGTTTTCAATTGGTGTGTATTAGCTGGCGTGTAGATCAAGTAAATATCTACTTAAAATAATCTATACCAAAATCTGTGGAATTAAAAAATATTAGCCAATATATTCACATTGACTTACAAACCCTTAAAGTAATTGTGTTTTAAAATAACGTATGATGGACGTATGATTAATATTAATTCCCTACATCGCAGTAGTAGTATGATTGGTATTACGGTAGGTATTGGTGGCAGTCGATTAATTAGCCCTTGTGATTAAATGCTGCTTCACTGAAAACCCTTTCAAGTTGCTCCAAGAATCTCCAAATCCTTTAGACACCCAAACGAGTCCACTCTTCTACGTCCCTAAAAAATAAATCTTCCATAGCCGTCATTTTCCAACAGGCTATTGCTGGGTAACCGTCGGTGGTGCAATGGGTAGTGTGCGCCTCTTGTACAGGAGATCCTGGGTTCGATCCCTGCTCCCAACCACGGTGACGGCGACACTATCGAGTATATAGCCATGAAAAAGCTTCTCAAAATACCGTTCGGAATCGGTGTAAAACTGTAGGTCCCAATCAATGAGTGAAAACTGGAAAGCGCACAGCTCAGTGATTGTGAGAAGTTCTCCCCGGTCCCTTCATGGGATGTAATGGGAAACCATTTATTTATTTTATTGCTGGGTAAGTGCAGAGAAGAAGATCAGTAGACTCTTCTTCATCACAGAAAATTCTGCGACACTCATTTTGGCATGAAGTTGACTTCGAGTCACATGACTCCCAAGCAGGCAGTGCCCAGTCACAATTGACGTAGGCCTTGAGACCCTGGGTCTATATTACAACTTACTAGAGGCATGTGAATACGTTTCAATTTTTGTGGAAAACTCTATGACAGTCCCTCGTCTTGTCAGATCTGGTAGAAGTGTGCCCTGGCATTTACATTAGACCATGTAAAATTTGGAAGTTAATTTCGTTGATTAAAATTATAATTTCATTGGTCAGGCCCATCATTGATATTTCTAAATGAAGCACAACCTCGTTCAAATGTCTTCCACGACTTGCTGTACATACCCCCATTCCGTCTAACCAATTTGTCAGTATATTCTCGATTGTTCTTGCCTCTATCTCGTGAACGACAACGTCGATTTCGGGGTTTGAAGTCTCAATGGACTCAAGATTAGTTGCATAAAATTTTGCTTTCACTGCGCCACAGTGATAATAGTCTAATGGCGTTAAATCACAGCTGCTAGACGGCAAGTGGACTTCCGAGTTTCGGCTAATTTTGCGGTTTTCGAACACTGTGCACAAGTGATCTATTGTAACGTTGGCTGTGTGGCACATAGCGCCGAGGTGTTGAAACCAGACATCGTCCATGTCATCCTCTTCAGCTTGTGAAAACAAAAAATAGTGGGGCATGGCACGGTAATGCTCGCCATTGGCGAGCGGCTCCTTGTTTATTTTTGAAAAAAATTGGCATATGTTGCCGCAATGCCAAAAACAGTCACTCGTCGTGGATGCATCGACTTCTCCTCGAAGATGTGTGGCATTTCGAGCGCCAATGGTAAGAATTTTGTTTGTTAGCTTATTCCCAGCGGTGAAATCAAATTGGTCACCTACTTCGAAATACCGGTTGATGCAAATTCCATAATATACATGACCCACCCCTTATTTTTCGTTTCAGTTTTTCGGCAGTTCTGAGCAAATATTAAGTTCACGAATAATGATTCCAAGGACTTCAAAGTTGTCTGATGCAAAACAAACATGCACTACTATACCTCAAGCCAATACTCGGCTACCTCTTTGCCAGCATTACCACCATATTGACTCTATAATGATCAGCTATTCTATGCGAAAGAGACAACCACACTTCTATAGAATGGATGCCATACTATTCCTGATAATTCGGTGTCAAGTTATCCGTATGGAAATGCACGTATCACTCTACACAAAGAATTCGTTTGTTACTGGAATTCCGATCGAAAAGTCTTCAGTGTGTGTAGATACGTAGGGATTTTCGACGGTTATTATTAATTCGCACATGTAAATTGCAGAATTGAGTTTGTCTAAATACGATTGATGATCAACCGGTGGTATCAATTCAGGCACAGTAGTTTGGCATCACCGAGGTCGAAACTAGTCATGCCAGTGAGTGTGTGTTGAACCGAATTGTATATTATTTTCAACAAAAACCAACCATTTCTCAATTAGAAAAATGTTCCTGAATGAATTTCTCATAAATTAACCAAAAGTCTCATTGTTACGTTAGAGCGACTGTGAGTTCCTTCCGTGGACTCTCACCCAATTAGCAGTGACGCCGGTTTGAATAGGAACGTTACCCTGAAAAGAAAGCGGATAAAGATAAAAGAATGTGCCAGTAATGTATTGAAGTTATCCTATTATTCCCAATTAGTACTGCTGATCTATTTTAGAATTTGACTGAGTCCGATACTCCCCAGTTCCGATATTCCATCAAAAAAGGCCATTACCAAAGTGGTCCCACTTATTTCTGGCAAGACTGGGCACTTTAGGATATAGTGTTCAGACCTTTCTGCCATAAGCTCGTCGTCGCAGCGAAGAGCGTAATGCCTGTATTATATTTCAATGTTAGCAGCATGTGTTCTAATCATCGAATGACCGGTTGGGGTACCTGCCATTTTGACTAATATATTCCTATTCAGAATCATCGGGATCTCGGTGCTTTTACTGTCACTTCTAGCCCAAAATACCCCGGCTGAAAGTAGTGAGATCTCTCCAGTTTTAATCTGACTCGTGTTGGAAGTGGCAATCTATTTCGTCAAAACCCCTCTTGGTGGAATTTCAATTACGCCTTGTCTATCCGCATTCCCACGAGACCCATTACTAGCTAGTTAATCAGGGGCTTCGTTTCCGATTATTTCCATATTATACAGAAACCACACTAGGGAAAGTCTTGTAATGTCGTCGATCTTGCCCAGAATACTCCTGGATTCCGGAACCAGTGTGGATCTATTCTCTTTCTGAGACCGCTTGGCTGTTCTACTTATGGCCGCTCGGTTGTTGGAGAAGATTTTTATAATTTTTCATTCTATTGCGTGCCTTCGTAACTCACGACATGCCACAGATTTGGGCAATATTTCTCCTTAAAAGATTCTACCATAAACAGGGGAACGATTGATGGTGTTACACCAAGTGAAGTTGAGAAGACTTTAGCTCCTACTCCAATATCCATCTTGGATCCATCCGTGAAAATGTATATGCCAACATCTTGCAACGGTGAGTAGTTCTTCTACTCTTCTCTCTGCGGTATGATTATATGGAAGATTTCCCGGAAGGACAAATTCGGACTAGCATAGTCTGTTGTTTCAGCTATGACCCCACTAGGAAAAATTCACAGAATCCTACTATGCCCATAATTTCGTTGGGTCCCACATCTCAACCCTCTAGAGCAGAGCTAACTCTTAGCAAATAGCGTCTTATTGGGAGCAGCATAAAGGCGTGGAGCAGCATAAAGGCGTGTTTGTAGTGCCCCTGTGACGTCAATGCATGTTGTTCTCTGTGCCGTTGATAGGTTTCAATCTTTCTCAATAACCACCGATAGCGATATCGATACCGATACCGATACGGATACCTATGCCCATACCGATACCGATACTGATACCGATACCGCTACGGATACTGATACCGAAACCGATGCCGATACCGACATCGATACCAACTTCGATTCCGACACCGATATTGATACCGACACCGACTCCGATACGGATACTGATACCGAAACCTATGCCGTTACCGACATCGAAACCGATACCGATACCGAAACCGGTACCTATACCGATAACGAAACCGATACTGATACCGATACCAATACCGATAGCGATACCGATACGGATACGGATGCGGATACGGATACGGATACGGATACGGATACGGATACGGATACGGATACGGATACGGATACGGATACGGATACGGATACGGATACGGATACGGATACGGATACGGATACGGATACGGATACGGATACGGATACGGATACGGATACGGATACGGATACGGATACGGATACGGATACGGATACGGATACGGATACGGATACGGATACGGATACGGATACGGATACGGATACGGATACGGATACGGATATAGATACTGATACCGATACCGATACCGATCCCCTTTCGATACCAATACCGATAGCGATGCCTATACAGATACCGAAACCGATACCGATACCGATACCGATACCTATACCTCTGGGCGTTCATGAAGGGCTTCCAGTCCTTGCCGTTGTAAGGAGGTTAATAAAATCACTTCTTGCATTTTTCCTCAACTCAGTTACGTCACGTTCTTCTACTGCTACACGTTCTTCTACTGACTGGGCATGAGTTATTGAATGCGTCTACCGTAGTTGTCACCTGCAGCTTTATCCAATTCAGAGGTTGTTAGTGTCTGGGCAACTCTACGAGTACGTTGTTCGGAACCAAAATTTCTCGCAAATTTATCCTAGTTGGCATTCCTCGGGTTGCGAAAGACTTTCGTGTTAGCGACAGTTGTTTAAATAAATAAATAAATGGTTTCCCGTTACATCCCATGAAGGGATTAGGGAGAGCTTTCAGTTGTTTAAATATTGAAAATAATAAGTCTGTGATCGGAGAAAGATCAGTCGTCCAATACTCTCCAATTATTTATTGCAAACCAGGCTATTGTGGGATATCAGGCTGATGCCCAGGACTCCCTCACATATACTGGATATTTCGAAAGCTCTTCGAGTTCTGTTTCATGACCGGCTTTGTGATAGTTGGTCCATCTTAAAGGTAGACGTGGAAGCAATTTGTGTTCCCATAATGCCCACCGGAAGCAAATGTAAAACATTAATGAATGCATCAAGAGGAGTTGTGTTCCTTGCATACGTTAAGCATGTTGCTACCATTATCTGGACCTTGGTGGGCTTCTGAAGCACCTGCCACCACACGCTTTTCCTATAGAAATTTATCGGACTCACCACTACTATTTAGGGTCAGGGAGAGATACCCATTTGACACATATAACCATGTTATAGGGAAGAGAGCTACCGTCGCTTTTAGTCTGGAACTAAACTTGATATCCAACATTGGCACTCTCTGTAAGCTTAATTTCGGGCCAGCTAAAAGTACTTCTAACTTCCAGAAATATATTTATCAGCATTGGAATTCTCATTGAGCGTGTTTCTGGTGAAATGGTTATTAATCAAGAGATTGAGCGAATTCCCACTGCATCTAGTCCAGTGATTGGAAGATTTCTTTACGTAGCGAAATAATCTTTATGCCTTTTCTATTGATTTACAGAAGAGTACCCACGAGATTTACTTGGCCCGTCTGAAAATCTTCTTATATCGGCTGAGCTCAATTTTGTAATTAGTCGAGTCTCCTATCCTTTCGGCGATAAATAAAAACAGTCATCGGAATGACTTTCTTATATTTGGTAGGAGTTTTCTTCCGCCTTGGCATTGATTTCGGGCTAGAGATTTAAAGTATCTAGTTGAGAGTACTGTTCCCTCGAAGCTATGTTATCAATATACACAGATGTTTCTGATCCCAAACAACTCTTGGAAGATTTTTCATAGAGGGAGCACTAAGCTCTCTTCACATTCCGATGAAACGATTTTGGCTTGGATATTTTCCAACCCAACTCGAATCCGATGTATTTGTGATCAGCAGACGAATTTTTCTCAAGGGCATTTTACTCCCTGATCTTTCTACACACGGCCTCCGCTTCAATATTTTGACTTGCATATGGTAACCCAGTACTCCCTAATTAATTCTCCCCTTTCGTGGGACCGATTTTCCAGATCCTGTTTCTTCATGAAGCATATTTTCCTCAAGGGCATCCCACTTCCTGATCTTTTTACACACGTCCTCCGTTTCAATATCTTAACTTGCCTATGGTGACCCAGTACGTACTCCATAAGTAATTCTTCCCTTTCGTGGGACCACTGTTCCATATCTTTTTTCTTCATGAAGCATATTTTCCTCAAGGGCATCCCACTTCCTGATCTTTTTACACACGTCCTCCGTTTCAATATCTTAACTTGCCTATGGTGACCCAGTAGGTACTCCAGAAGTAGTTCTTCCCTTTCGTGGGACCACTGTTCCATATCTTTTTTCTTCATGAAGCATATGTTCCTCAAGGGGATCCCACTTCCTGATCTTTTTACACACGTCCTCCGTTTCAATATCTTAACTTGCCTATGGTGACCCAGTACGTACTCCATAAGTAAGTCTGCCCTTTCGTGGACCTGCTGTTCCAGATCCTTTTTCTTCATGAAGCATATGGAACCAACAATAACCTGAAAATGTTAGGTTTCATATTGTCTGCGGGGTTAGCCCTGTCGCTATATCAGTAAAATTTTATATCATTTCTGGCAAGAATGCAACCTTGTACCCTTGTACCCTTCCAACCTCAAACCACTAACCCAGCCTCTAGCAGCCATTGGCTTTTAAGGTTAGGTCCATATCCGACTCGCCTTTTGACAGGCGAAGGCTTAAAGTGGCAGATAAAACACTAATGTAAACACTAGATGTTGTTTCATCGGATGCAATTTCAACATTTGCCGATCTGTCCACCAACGACTCAACATATTTGATTCCAGACACTGAATGTGTGTCTTCACATGTGTACTGGCTGGCGTTTTTAAAGCGCATTCATACGCCGGACCAGATTGGTGTTCGCCTCTGCTAAACTAATATTCGTGTAACTCGTACGCCCCTTTGTCCCTGTGTACATGTCACAACTTTGTAAATTCGTTTACCGTCAAAGGCTAATTTATTTCTGTGTTACATATTTATGAGCAAAATTATCATCGTTCTCTCTCTATCAGCTCTGGTGTTCACAACAAGTTAATTTTTTTTTACTTTCAGTATTATAATTTTCCATTAGATACCAATCAGTTAAAAAAGTTTCCTGGAACAAAAAGTTGTTCAGTGTTTTTTGTCTTTCTTTTTCTGCCCATAAACAAAAAGGCACAAAACACACCACAACTTGCGAAAACTTTGTGTTGGCTTTCTCGAGAATAAATATTGAAATAACATTAATGTATTTTATATTGAAATAAATTGTTGTTGTTGAGCCAACAAAAGTGGTTTCTCTGCTGTCGGTGTCAGGGTGGAAATGAAAACCGAAAGGGAAACCCAAAGAAAATAATAACACAAGAACTTAACAGGAAATACTGGAAACAACTTAATGATATCCTGACTAAACACCTGTGCGTATAAGTTATAATACATTTTTGGATCAACATGGAACATCTGATTGAATAGGAAAAGGACAGTTTGAAGAAACGTAAATTAGTTGGTTTGGGAAATGGGAAAACTAAAGACTTACAAGGATATTTGAAAGATAAGGTGTATAGATAAAATTTTTTTAAGTATGAAATTTATATTTTAAAATAAATCCATAAAATTATGTATTGGTATCCTTTTGCGATATGCAAAATATGAGTGAGAAATGTCATAGAAAATTTTAAAAATTGTATAACTGGGGGCTAACTGGACAACTTTCTATATTTTAAGAAATTGTGGTTCCTTCGTATGAGTAATATTAATTAGCTGTGGCACATGAATATTCGTACGTATCTGATATTAGCCATGCGTTTTTACAACTAATGTAATTATGCCTTGTGTAGTTTTTAGTGCAAAGTTAAAAACTGGATTATTGTTTCATTTTTTTAAAGGAACGTATGATTAATATTTATTATTATTTTATGATTAATATTATTTCATTCGCCACTCACGACGTATGCGTTACAGATATATCATACGCTTCGTTGCTTTGGCAATTATTGTCGCAACTCTTCATTTGAACTTAAAGTGCATTGAAGCCATTCGCTGGTATATTTGAAATGTTATTGATTTTGTCGTATGATTAATATTTTTGCATATGACAGATTTAGTTGATGAGTATATTTATCAATAGGTTTATGTCTCAGGGGATTTTTGGGTCCTCAACGCATTGATACTTAGTGTTAGTTTCATATTTTGATAGTACAACATTTGAATTATCCTTGTGAATATGGGATTCTATAATTTTTTTTGGTTTAGTCGAATGATTAATATTATTACTGGTCTCAGAATATTTAAATACAAGACACTCTAGCTTGCCTCTAAAGACTATAGGATTTCCAACAGGGTGAAATATTTTGCAAATACCACATCGAAAATGGGGGACTATAACTTGGGACTAACTGTGCAACTTTCTATATTTTAAGAAATTTTTGTTCCTTCGTATGAGTAATATTAATTAGCTGTGGCACAGGAATATTCCTACGTCTCTTATATTTTTCACTAATATAATTATGCCTTGTGTGGTTTTTAGTGCAAAGTTGAAAAAGGGATTATTTTGTTAAAGGAACGTATGATTAATATTTATTATTATTATTATCACCTTGACAATTATTGTCGCAATTCTTCACTTCAACTTAAAGTACATTACAAGCCGTTTACTGGTATATTTGAAATGTTATTGATTTTGTCGTATGATTAATATTGTTGCATATGACGGACCTAGTGTATGACAATATTTATCATAAGTTTTATGTCTCAGAGGATTTTTGGGTCATCTATACATTGATACTTAGTGTTAGTTTCGTATGTTGATAGTACAACATTTGAATCATCTATTAATTGTTTTGGTTTACCGGTGATTTCACCATGTTCAGTTATCTTTCAGTTAGAGCTAACGAACAGTTTTAGCCGTCAGTTTGTATGAAATTTATAATTTTTAACTGTCAGTTAGCTTTAACTGTGTTCAGTGAAATTGGGCGTTAGTCGAATGATTAATATTAATTCTGTTGCATTTGGTCTCAGAATATTTAAATGCAAGACAGTCTGACTTCCTTGTAAATACTATAAGGATTTTCGACATGATAAAATATTTTGCAAATATTACATCTACTCAAAATGGGGCCTTGCCCCTAAGACAACGCACTGGCTCTATAAGATAAGGTTGATAAGGCCCGATGTCGACTAACGTTTCTGTAGACGGCAATCACCGATTTTGACTTGGTTGGTTGGTTGAAAAGGCTGTAATACAGCACGCTATCTAGCACACTTAGGCTAAAGAAGCCCAATGTGATACCTGGAGTTTCCTCTATAGCAACTATTGACTAGTCGTCTAGCCAATTTTCCCTTTCAATGAATTTGTCTATAAGACCTACAGGAATATCCTGTAGGGCTACAGTGCTAACTAAATGTGTTCCGAATATCCTACTTCTCAGTGCTGCCAGAGCCGGTCAATCCTATAGAGGATGTTCCGTCGTTTCCTCGTCCTCTTCCATGCAGCATCTACAGAGAGTGGAGTTTCTATGTCCCAATCTTACGGCGTGTTTCCCTACAAGTGCTAGTCCGTTGTTAGCGGTCCAGTTCGAAATCAGACTAAGTAGCCTGTTGGTACGAATGCTAAGTAAATTTGAACTTACGTTTTTGTAGTCTGATGGTCGGCGGTGGAGAAGAACTTCAAGTGTTTCATAGAAAAACTTCAGAAGTTGCCATGCACGTGTTGTCCGAGTAAATGGGTGCTGTCTATTACAATAGTTACAATACTTTAATTAAATTGCATTGAGGTACTAATGAATTATATGGCGGCCATGGCGACGAAGCGATTACAGATCGAAGCGATCCGAAAAGATCACCAATTACTTCAGCAACACATAATGGAAAGCTGATGGAATGCTCAGCGCCGAAACAGAGAACCGATTTTATTCCAGAGAATATTTTAACTGCTATCCAATTATCCCACAGAGAGGGCAAGAGGCAAAAAGGTGCCTAGTCGACATCGAACTGGGAATGAACTGGTATACTGACGGATCTATGAGGGATGGAAGAACGGCAATTGAAGTATTTGCTGAGGATTTATTTATTCTGTGAAGGTAAAACTAGAAAACGGAAAGCTTACGGATTGTGAGAAGCTTTGCCCAGACACTTCATCAGATGTTATGGGAAAATATTTAATTTTTGTTTTCTGATTGAGGACCTAAATAATAAATGCCACTTCCGCATTTCTTATCACAAGTGTACAGTGAATGAACAATGAAGGTGGGCACACAAATGTGAAAATTCAATGATAGTCAAGAGGCGATCAATGTGATGTGTTTTTTCTTAGGAAATGAAAGAGCAGGTGTGGAAACCTTTCCTGACGCCGAGTTTAAACAATGGCTATGAATATCCCACAGAGTTTTATGAAATGCATCAGACGGGAGTAGAACGGCAATAATCCTGTGGTGCAACCAAAGTGGAAACCAAAACAGAGGGTTTATCGAACTGTGCCAATACATGGATGTTCATACTGTCCATAATAGCACATCTATATAAAATTGAACGAGCCGATGCATGTGATTGTAGGCCATAATGGGAGTGTCATCAAAATGTAATATCCAGTTTCTAACACTTACGGAGAACAGACTAAAGCAGACTAATGGAATTTGTATGCAGAACGAACTTCATAGATACATTCCGGTTCACTTGTTTATAGGCACTAAAAATTCCATATTCAGCAGCCTGTATCCTTTGCAATTTGTAACCGATTGCAGAATTTAAAAATGGAAATGGAATCTAGACATCTTGAGACAATGACAATAGTGGTTTCTTAACCAAAGAACTTTTCTAAAGCAATTTATTAAAAAAAAGTCAAAAAATGTGCTATTTTTTTTGGTTCACTTGAATAAAGGCACTTTAACTAATTTTAATGAAAAACAGTTTTTCTTGTTTTTTAATTTATTTAACTTTATTTAAGAATTATTAGTAATGGGTGCAACCCCCTTTGTTTTTAATAACTTCAAATATACGGGTTTTCATTGAGAAATATTATGTAATGTAACGAAATTTGATTCCTAGCATCCTTAATGGCCTGAATTAGTGACTGTTTGTCATCAAATTGTCTACCTCCTTCATAGACCTTACGACATAACCAACCCCAGACATTTTCGATAATGTTTAGATCTGGCGAATAGGGTGGCCAGTCAAGAATGTTAACATTTTGTCTTGCAATGAACTCCTTTACTACTCTGGCGTTGTGTATAGGGGCATTATCCTGTTGCAATATCCAATATATGGGACCAACTAGTTCACTGAACTTCGGCAAAGCCGATTCCAATAACGTTTTATAGCTTGCACCAGTCATTTTTGCACTTCGAAATTCAAGATCGATGGTGCCATAGTGTGTAATAGCACCCCACACCATAACGCCGCCCTCTCGGCTGTGATGTTGGTTTAAAAAACGCCTTTCTTTGCGTAGATCATGGATATAATAGTTTTAGCCATCAGACCCATCCAAATTAAACTTCTTCTCATCCGTAAATACAACGGTTCTCCAGTTATTTACATGACCTCTGGGTTGCATATCCCATACCATGTCGAAATAAATTTAAGGTGGTCAGAGCAGGGATCGAACCCATGTTTTCATGCACAATACCGGGGCACACTACCATTACACCACCGACAGCTAGATGTTGTGTACGCAAGAATTTATTACGGCGGCTGGGATCTGGCGAAGTTTCTTGAAAATGTTTGTACGGCAATTGCATGGAAGAACAGGACAGACGAAAGATACAAGGAAATTGATGACGGGGGCTTGGAATGTTACAGAGCGCTTCTGATAGTCTACACGAGGCTACGTTGTCTTCAGTTGGAGACAGGGATCCCTGGGGGTAGGCTGGACTGTTAGGTCAGCTCAGAGCAATCTTCTTCTGAAATAAGTTTTCGGAGTGCGTGGATAATTACAGGACTAGGTAATGGACGACGACGGTCACCTCGCTTAGTGCTTAGTGGTTAGACATTATAGAGTACTTAGACATGAAAAAGCTTCTCAAAATATCGTTCGGAACCGATGTAAAACTGTAGATCTCAATCAGTGAGTGTATAAACTATAAATCGCACATCTCACTGATTGTGAGAAGCTCTCCCAAATCCATTCATGGGATGTTATGGGACACAACTTTTTAGGTAATCGTACGTATAAGGCCAGGAATAAATGCGAAGATAACGTGAGCAAAAACAATAATACCCCCAAAATAAGTACACATGAGCCATCTATCGTCTGGGTTCACAATCGGATACCCCCAGTCAGGTAGTCCCCGGCCGACTATACAGGACTTATCGCTGCCTATGCACTAGTTTGGAATCCTACAGGCAGGCTGTCCCCGAACCAATATAGCAGAAGGTTAACTACCGGCCTACAAGGCGAAGTATTGTCACAATACCAAATCGGATTCCCTCAGGCAGGGTGTCCCCGATTGAGTATTCAGGTCTCGGCACTAGTTGGGATTGCTACAGGCTGGGTGTCCCCGAGGGTGTACACCAACAGGATGGCTATAGGACTAAGTGAAAAGATAATGAGGGATAAAATTACAACGAAACCTATCATCAGGGTACCAAGTCGGATTCCTACATCCAGGTTGTACACGATCCGATATATTGGACCTATCGTTGTCTAGGCACTCGTTCTAAATCCCACAGGTAGGGTGCAGGTTAATGGGGGCTAAAACTACAAAGCAAACTATCGTCAGGGTACCAGATCGGATTTCCCCAGGCAAGTTGGCCCCGGTCGACTATACGGGATTTATCGCCGTCTAGGCACTAGTTTGGAATTCCACAGGCAGGATGTCCCCGAACAAGAATCGAAGAAGGTTAACTACACGACTACAAGGCGAAGTATAGCCAAGAAACCAAGCGAGATTCCAACAGGCAGGTTTTCCCCGATCGAGTATACAGGACTTATCGCTGTCTAGGCACACGTTCGGATTCTCACAGGTAGGACCGAATGAGAATACAAGCTGGATGGCTACAGGACTAAGTGCAAGGATAATGGGTGTCTTTGATTGCGAATACAGGACTTATCGCTGTCCCGGTACTAGTTAGGATTCCTACAAGCAGGGTGTCCTCGAAGGAGTATACAAGCAGGATTGCTACAAGACTAAGTGCAAGGATAATGAGGGCTAAAATTGCAAAGCAAACTATCATCAGGATACCAAGTAAGATTCCCTCAGGCCTCTTCGCTATCCATTCAACTGCCATGGTCGGCTTAGCGTTATCACGTTATTTTGATTCGCATAACTATCTTGATGTCGGGTTATAAGTCGCACAACATGTGGATGAAACAACGTCCATACCTATCGTTATCGATAACAGGTTCCGATTAGTTGCATAAACGATAATAATAATTGATGTCCCTCTTGTCGCACTGACACAAATCGTTTTTCTAAAGACATAGATAATAAATCTTATTTAATAAAGATTTACTTTAAATCACACACGGCGTATGATTAATAATAATGATTATACTGAATTAGTGTATTCAAAATCGAAACTGGTTAACCGAATTGCAGCCGGTAGACCGTGCTCCAGATTCTTAAATATTGCTATTTTTGAAGATCCTGTTCCACCGGTTATTTAAAGTCGATTAAAAGCTTTCACATAGCTGGTATTACAACACAGAATTAGAAACCTAAAGGTTGTCACTATAATTACTGAATCCATCAGACAGACAGAACATACTTTGCTAACGAATTACTTCTCCGCCTGTTTCCTTAAACAAGATGTCCAGCGCAAATGGAAGATATGTCTGCCAATTCCAATTTAGATATAAGTTCGGGAACTAATGACAACACAAGTAGGATGTTAACTAAGTCAAATAAGAGAACAGAGAGGTGTAATAATGGCCAAATCTGGTTATCGTCAACCTATTTTCCCAAAAAATATGCTAGACCCCGGCTGTCACTTCTGCTGAGGAATCTAGTCGAAGACGCAGGAAGGATAAAATGGGTCTCGTTCTTTGTCCGAACGTTAAAGTGCTCCACACAATTTGATGAAGTACCAACATAATATAAAGAAACTATGTTGTGTCCACTTACCTCTAAGTCTGTAACCGAGGCAGTGAACCCACATTTGTTACCACTATTTCTTTCAGATTGTCACCTTTAATTAACAGGAAAGGAAACCTTGCTTTGATCAAATACGGGACGTTTTCGAGCGATCAGTCGTTTTTCAGCCATCGTTATATGGAATTTTCACTCTCGTAGAACATCCCCCCTTTGGAGCACAACGGCAACAAGTTCATACAAAGTTTGAACTGTGTTACAAAAACTATTCTCCTCTCCCAAACAGTTAATACCACTGAGGTTGATGGTCTTACAGATGCTCTAACCTTAGCTCTTAACAAAGTACTTGATTCCGCATGCCCCACCGGTACCTACCGTTGCTAGAAGAATCCTCCGTGGTGGCAGATGGATCTTCAAATCCTGAGAAAGTCGATCAAAAGCTTTTCAATAGGTCTAAGTTCTTAAGGACGGAATGAGACTGGAACGTGTACAAAATTATACTTAAAGAATATAAGATACAATTAAGATCTTTAACGAGGACGTATTTTGCGTCATTCACTGCGACTTGCAGACTGTGCAAAGTCATCTCGACGACTACCACATCCCTTAAATATCTGAAAGAACCGAGCGGGCAGTGGACGACATCAAGTGAGGAAACGCTAGATAACCTGCTTAACACACAATTTCCTGGAAACTGGTTCGAAGACATAATGTCGGACTTTCCGAACAACCACGTCATTTCGCTCGTTACGGGAAATATTGTGACGAAAGAGAGACTAAACTGGGCCAACAAATCACCTGACACTGATGGCATAGCACCAGTAAGGTGGACCTTGAAATGACATTTTTGCGATATTTTGGTAGATGAGGGCTCTATTCCGTGCCTTTTTGAAAAAAAATGACAATGCCGAAAAAAAAAATTAAAAAAAAAAACATTAGGGGTTGCGCACGAGCCGAGAAAAAGGTCCACTTTGCCAAAATTAGGGGGGAAATTGCCATAGGTCATCAGGGGTCACCCGTAGGGGGGAAGAATGTATGGCCGACCCCTATTAACTTTTTACCGCCAACATTTTCCCCAAGACACCCACCCCCTATCTCCTCCCCTTAGGGGGGTCACCATACAAAAATGGAGGTTGCTCAGTATTTTCGAAAAACACCATAGGTCATCAGGGGTCACCCCTAGGGGGGCAAAATATATGACCGATCCCCATTAACTTTTCATCCCCAACATCTTTTCCGAACAAACTTACCCCCTATCTCCACTCCTTGAGGGACTCCCCATACAAAAATAAAAGAAGCTGTAATTGAGTAGTACTACTAAGCACTCTTAATATAATATAGTCAAATTAACATATTTTTGTTCGCTGATGGGTATTTCTTGCGGTAAGAATCGATAACATGTAGTAAATACTGTTTCTCTTCTTCGCCTTGACACAGTATTCTATTATAATCTTGTATCATTTTTACTCCTCTTTCGGCAGTGTCGTTCACAACGCGCAAGTTATTTACAATTCTACGACCTTCTTGATAGTCTGCGCGAGATTTCCAGGTTGCTGGATTTGCAAGAATGAAATCTTGCGATATTCCAAATCGTACAAATAAATTTTTGGTATTATGAGAGACAAAGTTGCTCAAGTCTTTAGCCAAGAATTCCTCATTCACATCTTTGAATTTCACCTCGATTTTTTAACGCTGGTGCTTTTGATTACGACGCGAGGAGCTGGGGGAACCGGGTCGTCTTCTTCATCTTCTTCACCTTCTTCGTCTTCTTCATCTTCTTCACCTTTTTCGTCTTCTTCATCTTCTTCACCTTCGTCATTCTCATTTTCTAGCAATGCTTGGGCCATTTTGGCCTTCAACTCATTTGAAACCTTGTCATCGAAAAAGGCAAGGGCTATGTGCTCATCGGCGAGATACCATAGGTGACCGATAAATTTCTTTATCATTACCCGAGATAAATCCTGGTCAACGGACTTGTACTCGACGATGTCCTTCAAAAACTTCCAATCTTGATTCGGCGCCTCAGCTGCTCGAGAAGAACCAAACCATGCCTTGACGTAAAGTCGCACCACAAAAATACAAACGTGTCGAATACCAAGAGGCGATCAATGTGATGTGTTTTTTCTTAGGAAATGAAAGAGCAGGTGTGGAAACCTTTCCTGACGCCGAGTTTAAACAATGGCTATGAATATCCCACAGAGTTTTATGAAATGCATCAGACGGGAGTAGAACGGCAATAATCCTGTGGTGCAACCAAAGTGGAAACCAAAACAGAGGGTTTATCGAACTGTGCCAATACATGGATGTTCATACTGTCCATAATAGCACATCTATATAAAATTGAACGAGCCGATGCATGTGATTGTAGGCCATAATGGGAGTGTCATCAAAATGTAATATCCAGTTTCTAACACTTACGGAGAACAGACTAAAGCAGACTAATGGAATTTGTATGCAGAACGAACTTCATAGATACATTCCGGTTCACTTGTTTATAGGCACTAAAAATTCCATATTCAGCAGCCTGTATCCTTTGCAATTTGTAACCGATTGCAGAATTTAAAAATGGAAATGGAATCTAGACATCTTGAGACAATGACAATAGTGGTTTCTTAACCAAAGAACTTTTCTAAAGCAATTTATTAAAAAAAAGTCAAAAAATGTGCTATTTTTTTTGGTTCACTTGAATAAAGGCACTTTAACTAATTTTAATGAAAAACAGTTTTTCTTGTTTTTTAATTTATTTAACTTTATTTAAGAATTATTAGTAATGGGTGCAACCCCCTTTGTTTTTAATAACTTCAAATATACGGGTTTTCATTGAGAAATATTATGTAATGTAACGAAATTTGATTCCTAGCATCCTTAATGGCCTGAATTAGTGACTGTTTGTCATCAAATTGTCTACCTCCTTCATAGACCTTACGACATAACCAACCCCAGACATTTTCGATAATGTTTAGATCTGGCGAATAGGGTGGCCAGTCAAGAATGTTAACATTTTGTCTTGCAATGAACTCCTTTACTACTCTGGCGTTGTGTATAGGGGCATTATCCTGTTGCAATATCCAATATATGGGACCAACTAGTTCACTGAACTTCGGCAAAGCCGATTCCAATAACGTTTTATAGCTTGCACCAGTCATTTTTGCACTTCGAAATTCAAGATCGATGGTGCCATAGTGTGTAATAGCACCCCACACCATAACGCCGCCCTCTCGGCTGTGATGTTGGTTTAAAAAACGCCTTTCTTTGCGTAGATCATGGATATAATAGTTTTAGCCATCAGACCCATCCAAATTAAACTTCTTCTCATCCGTAAATACAACGGTTCTCCAGTTATTTACATGACCTCTGGGTTGCATATCCCATACCATGTCGAAATAAATTTAAGGTGGTCAGAGCAGGGATCGAACCCATGTTTTCATGCACAATACCGGGGCACACTACCATTACACCACCGACAGCTAGATGTTGTGTACGCAAGAATTTATTACGGCGGCTGGGATCTGGCGAAGTTTCTTGAAAATGTTTGTACGGCAATTGCATGGAAGAACAGGACAGACGAAAGATACAAGGAAATTGATGACGGGGGCTTGGAATGTTACAGAGCGCTTCTGATAGTCTACACGAGGCTACGTTGTCTTCAGTTGGAGACAGGGATCCCTGGGGGTAGGCTGGACTGTTAGGTCAGCTCAGAGCAATCTTCTTCTGAAATAAGTTTTCGGAGTGCGTGGATAATTACAGGACTAGGTAATGGACGACGACGGTCACCTCGCTTAGTGCTTAGTGGTTAGACATTATAGAGTACTTAGACATGAAAAAGCTTCTCAAAATATCGTTCGGAACCGATGTAAAACTGTAGATCTCAATCAGTGAGTGTATAAACTATAAATCGCACATCTCACTGATTGTGAGAAGCTCTCCCAAATCCATTCATGGGATGTTATGGGACACAACTTTTTAGGTAATCGTACGTATAAGGCCAGGAATAAATGCGAAGATAACGTGAGCAAAAACAATAATACCCCCAAAATAAGTACACATGAGCCATCTATCGTCTGGGTTCACAATCGGATACCCCCAGTCAGGTAGTCCCCGGCCGACTATACAGGACTTATCGCTGCCTATGCACTAGTTTGGAATCCTACAGGCAGGCTGTCCCCGAACCAATATAGCAGAAGGTTAACTACCGGCCTACAAGGCGAAGTATTGTCACAATACCAAATCGGATTCCCTCAGGCAGGGTGTCCCCGATTGAGTATTCAGGTCTCGGCACTAGTTGGGATTGCTACAGGCTGGGTGTCCCCGAGGGTGTACACCAACAGGATGGCTATAGGACTAAGTGAAAAGATAATGAGGGATAAAATTACAACGAAACCTATCATCAGGGTACCAAGTCGGATTCCTACATCCAGGTTGTACACGATCCGATATATTGGACCTATCGTTGTCTAGGCACTCGTTCTAAATCCCACAGGTAGGGTGCAGGTTAATGGGGGCTAAAACTACAAAGCAAACTATCGTCAGGGTACCAGATCGGATTTCCCCAGGCAAGTTGGCCCCGGTCGACTATACGGGATTTATCGCCGTCTAGGCACTAGTTTGGAATTCCACAGGCAGGATGTCCCCGAACAAGAATCGAAGAAGGTTAACTACACGACTACAAGGCGAAGTATAGCCAAGAAACCAAGCGAGATTCCAACAGGCAGGTTTTCCCCGATCGAGTATACAGGACTTATCGCTGTCTAGGCACACGTTCGGATTCTCACAGGTAGGACCGAATGAGAATACAAGCTGGATGGCTACAGGACTAAGTGCAAGGATAATGGGTGTCTTTGATTGCGAATACAGGACTTATCGCTGTCCCGGTACTAGTTAGGATTCCTACAAGCAGGGTGTCCTCGAAGGAGTATACAAGCAGGATTGCTACAAGACTAAGTGCAAGGATAATGAGGGCTAAAATTGCAAAGCAAACTATCATCAGGATACCAAGTAAGATTCCCTCAGGCCTCTTCGCTATCCATTCAACTGCCATGGTCGGCTTAGCGTTATCACGTTATTTTGATTCGCATAACTATCTTGATGTCGGGTTATAAGTCGCACAACATGTGGATGAAACAACGTCCATACCTATCGTTATCGATAACAGGTTCCGATTAGTTGCATAAACGATAATAATAATTGATGTCCCTCTTGTCGCACTGACACAAATCGTTTTTCTAAAGACATAGATAATAAATCTTATTTAATAAAGATTTACTTTAAATCACACACGGCGTATGATTAATAATAATGATTATACTGAATTAGTGTATTCAAAATCGAAACTGGTTAACCGAATTGCAGCCGGTAGACCGTGCTCCAGATTCTTAAATATTGCTATTTTTGAAGATCCTGTTCCACCGGTTATTTAAAGTCGATTAAAAGCTTTCACATAGCTGGTATTACAACACAGAATTAGAAACCTAAAGGTTGTCACTATAATTACTGAATCCATCAGACAGACAGAACATACTTTGCTAACGAATTACTTCTCCGCCTGTTTCCTTAAACAAGATGTCCAGCGCAAATGGAAGATATGTCTGCCAATTCCAATTTAGATATAAGTTCGGGAACTAATGACAACACAAGTAGGATGTTAACTAAGTCAAATAAGAGAACAGAGAGGTGTAATAATGGCCAAATCTGGTTATCGTCAACCTATTTTCCCAAAAAATATGCTAGACCCCGGCTGTCACTTCTGCTGAGGAATCTAGTCGAAGACGCAGGAAGGATAAAATGGGTCTCGTTCTTTGTCCGAACGTTAAAGTGCTCCACACAATTTGATGAAGTACCAACATAATATAAAGAAACTATGTTGTGTCCACTTACCTCTAAGTCTGTAACCGAGGCAGTGAACCCACATTTGTTACCACTATTTCTTTCAGATTGTCACCTTTAATTAACAGGAAAGGAAACCTTGCTTTGATCAAATACGGGACGGTTTCGAGCGATCAGTCGTTTTTCAGCCATCGTTATATGGAATTTTCACTCTCGTAGAACATCCCCCCTTTGGAGCACAACGGCAACAAGTTCATACAAAGTTTGAACTGTGTTACAAAAACTATTCTCCTCTCCCAAACAGTTAATACCACTGAGGTTGATGGTCTTACAGATGCTCTAACCTTAGCTCTTAACAAAGTACTTGATTCCGCATGCCCCACCGGTACCTACCGTTGCTAGAAGAATCCTCCGTGGTGGCAGATGGATCTTCAAATCCTGAGAAAGTCGATCAAAAGCTTTTCAATAGGTCTAAGTTCTTAAGGACGGAATGAGACTGGAACGTGTACAAAATTATACTTAAAGAATATAAGATACAATTAAGATCTTTAACGAGGACGTATTTTGCGTCATTCACTGCGACTTGCAGACTGTGCAAAGTCATCTCGACGACTACCACATCCCTTAAATATCTGAAAGAACCGAGCGGGCAGTGGACGACATCAAGTGAGGAAACGCTAGATAACCTGCTTAACACACAATTTCCTGGAAACTGGTTCGAAGACATAATGTCGGACTTTCCGAACAACCACGTCATTTCGCTCGTTACGGGAAATATTGTGACGAAAGAGAGACTAAACTGGGCCAACAAATCACCTGACACTGATGGCATAGCACCAGTAAGGTGGACCTTGAAATGACATTTTTGCGATATTTTGGTAGATGAGGGCTCTATTCCGTGCCTTTTTGAAAAAAAATGACAATGCCGAAAAAAAAAATTAAAAAAAAAAACATTAGGGGTTGCGCACGAGCCGAGAAAAAGGTCCACTTTGCCAAAATTAGGGGGGAAATTGCCATAGGTCATCAGGGGTCACCCGTAGGGGGGAAGAATGTATGGCCGACCCCTATTAACTTTTTACCGCCAACATTTTCCCCAAGACACCCACCCCCTATCTCCTCCCCTTAGGGGGGTCACCATACAAAAATGGAGGTTGCTCAGTATTTTCGAAAAACACCATAGGTCATCAGGGGTCACCCCTAGGGGGGCAAAATATATGACCGATCCCCATTAACTTTTCATCCCCAACATCTTTTCCGAACAAACTTACCCCCTATCTCCACTCCTTGAGGGACTCCCCATACAAAAATAAAAGAAGCTGTAATTGAGTAGTACTACTAAGCACTCTTAATATAATATAGTCAAATTAACATATTTTTGTTCGCTGATGGGTATTTCTTGCGGTAAGAATCGATAACATGTAGTAAATACTGTTTCTCTTCTTCGCCTTGACACAGTATTCTATTATAATCTTGTATCATTTTTACTCCTCTTTCGGCAGTGTCGTTCACAACGCGCAAGTTATTTACAATTCTACGACCTTCTTGATAGTCTGCGCGAGATTTCCAGGTTGCTGGATTTGCAAGAATGAAATCTTGCGATATTCCAAATCGTACAAATAAATTTTTGGTATTATGAGAGACAAAGTTGCTCAAGTCTTTAGCCAAGAATTCCTCATTCACATCTTTGAATTTCACCTCGATTTTTTTAACGCTGGTGCTTTTGATTACGACGCGAGGAGCTGGGGGAACCGGGTCGTCTTCTTCATCTTCTTCACCTTCTTCGTCTTCTTCATCTTCTTCACCTTTTTCGTCTTCTTCATCTTCTTCACCTTCGTCATTCTCATTTTCTAGCAATGCTTGGGCCATTTTGGCCTTCAACTCATTTGAAACCTTGTCATCGAAAAAGGCAAGGGCTATGTGCTCATCGGCGAGATACCATAGGTGACCGATAAATTTCTTTATCATTACCCGAGATAAATCCTGGTCAACGGACTTGTACTCGACGATGTCCTTCAAAAACTTCCAATCTTGATTCGGCGCCTCAGCTGCTCGAGAAGAACCAAACCATGCCTTGACGTAAAGTCGCACCACAAAAATACAAACGTGTCGAATACCATTCAATTCACATACAGATAAGTGAAAAGTTCTCCGAAACAAAAACATCTTGAGGCTGTAAATGGCTTTTGCCATCCATCGAGCATGGGAAACGGGTCCTGGAGGTCGGAAATGGTAATTCTCAAGTTTTTCACCCAGAAACAAAAGAATTAATTGTAGCATTTCTTTGTAGTCATCGCTAGGGTGTTTCTCCTTCAATTGATCTAAGCAAAACTTCTTTATGCCGACTTGCATTGCCACAGGAATTTTTCTGACGACTTGATCGTCTATCAAGCCAGAATGGAATGGTTTAACCTTTACAGCGTCCCATTCCTGTTTGAAACGGTCAAAGCAAGGAACGCCTGGTGCACTGGTCTTTCCCATTTTTGTCTCAAAAACTTCCCTTAACACCAGTTCGTATACGTGGTGTCTGCAAGGTAAATATAAGATTTCTCTCCCCAACAGCCGCACAAGAGCAACTGAGGCTCCGGAGAATGGGCCACTGTTCGTTGATGTCGTGTCGAAAGAAAGTCCTTGTATTCGATGTGTCATATGCCAAGATGCCAACAGTTGATAAACGGCATGTGCTATTCTCCGGCCTTTTCCTTTCCCATCTTCTACTTTGGGAACTCCAAGAAGTTGTTCTTTTTCTCCGTACGAGACAATTACCGGTAGACGGTCCACCTTCTTTGTACCCACAAAATCCAAAAGCATTTTGCCATCCCAATGGACTACGAAGGATTTAGCTGCGACAAGCTGGAGATGAATGAAACGCGTTGAAGAATAAGAATTCTGAATGAGAGCAAATAAATCTATGCGATCTTACTCTGGATTGTCTTTCACATAACTCAGCATGTTCTCTCGATTTGAACGCCGACATCTCCGAAGCGACGTACGGTTTATTGTGTATTGTTGAGGATCGCGTCCAAATGCTTCTGCCACCGCTATCATAATGCCGACCGCGTCTCGGTCAGTCACTTTGCACTTGTCCAAAGCTGATAGGACTCGTTCAGTAAAACATTGTTTGTAACCTCTTCTGTCACCAACATTTGACGGGCCAGCTTCTGCCGGGAAGTTTTCGTCCTGTCTCCCATTATCATCGCTTGAATCACTGCTTGAAAATTTAACCACTGCAATTGAACGAATTTCATTTGAATATAAACATTGGACGAACACACAAAGCGCGAAATAGCTTACCGCCTTTAGCGAACCGATCTCGACTAGATTCCGTTGCACGTTTGCGTCGCAACTCTTCTTGTTCTTCGCGCTCAGCTTTTCTTTTCCTCGTTCGAGTATCAGTAGCGTCCACACCTTCCATAGTTCCGGCCGGCCATCTTCTCTTTGCTTTAACAGAAACTCAATGTCTTCGGTATTTGTCATTTTCTCAAGGGCGTTGGCGTGTGCGATGTCGAAAAGATTATCCAAGCTATCAGAAAACGTATTCCCTTTTTCTCTAGTGGACTCAGTCTTTCTGTGAGATGACTTTCTTAAAGCATCCCACTCATCGTGCAGCGCAGCTATTTTTCTTGTAACATCTCCTCTGGCTTTCGTCGGAATAGCTGCTTGGCGCCAAAAAATCATCACTGCGTCCGCGACTATAACCGCACTATTTTTCTTCGACATGTTTCGTTTGCGAATGTTGAAGAAATGCATTCTTAGCACTTGCTTCTTCGACGGTAATTTGTTCCCCGTAATATTCATGCTTGGATAACCAATCAAAAAAATATCGTCGCGCGATCTAAGTCGTGTTGTCATCTTAACTTTTAAAAAACGGGAGAAAAATCAATTTACTTTTCGCGGTCGTCGGCACTTGTTGAATGACAACAATCGATGAATGAACTGCTATTTATAACTACTACGTATTTTGCAATATTTTACTGCCAGGTACTGATGAATGGGGGCATCTGCTAAGGGTGCCTATGTACCTGATTCAGCACGTGTGCGTTTCAAATTTTTCAAGACTTTCCAAACAATGACCACTCTTGAATATTGGTGGAATTTCTGTAAAAAAATCAAAAAAAATCAAAAAAATCTCGATATTGTGCAACTGTAAATACATAGATTTTCAGTATTTTTGTATGGGGAGTCCCTCAAGGAGTGGAGATAGAGGGTAAGTTTGTTCGGAAAAGATGGGATGAAAAGTTAATGGGGGTCGGTCATATATTTTGCCCCCCTAGGGGTGACCCCTGATGACCTATGGTGTTTTTCGAAAATACTGAGCAACCTCCATTTTTGTATGGTGACCCCCCTAAGGGGAGGAGATAGGGGGTGGGTGTCTTGGGGGAAAATGTTGGCAGTAAAAAGTTAATGGGGGTCGGCCATACATTCTTCCCCCCTACGGGTGACCCCTGATGACCTATGGCAATTTCCCCCCTAATTTTGGCAAAGTGGACCTTTTTCTCGGCTCGTGCGCAACCCCTAATGTTTTTTTTTTTTAATTTTTTTTTTCGGCATTGTCATTTTTTTTCAAAAAGGCACGGAATAGAGACCTCATCTACCAAAATATCGACACAAGGTCCACCCTAAGCACCAGTGGACTTACAAAGGGAAGTACAGATTTTGGGTCCGTGGCTTTTTCTCATCTTTCCTTCTGCGATTCATAATAAGTACTTCTAAGCTATCGACATGCCAGCACGCTTACAATAGGGGCAAATCTATGGAAACCGCGCTGTTAGGTTCATAGAGAAATCCTTTTATCTAACGGAATACAAATTGTCGCATTTGTCGATATAGAAGGTGTCCTTAACAGCGTATTGCAGGCATCGTTAAAATCAACTTTGGCGGCATATTGAGTTCTCCAGAGGTTCATTAATGGATTGCATACAGCAAGGCGTATAAACTCGTCCCTAGCTCAATCGACTTTAACTTGAAGTGCGAATAGAGTAACACCCCGAGGTGAGTGTTGTCTCCACTGCTCCAGGTTTTAACACTGGACAGAGTTTTCATAAAATTTACTGGCGACATGGCAATTCCAGCGCAGGGTAGATATCCCTCCACATACAGAGATTTGCTCCACCTTGGTAGGTAGACTTTCTAAGTTAGCTACAGAGAATGGGTTGGGTGTAAACTCTTAGAAAATCGAGCTCATAGTCTTTAAATAGGTATGACTCTCGACAGTAAGCTTAGTTTCACGTCAAACCCTATGGATACTATCAATAGAGCCCCAGTGACACTATATTCGTGTAAAAGGGTCATCGGTGGACGACTGCCTATATAAAGAGCAATTATATTCTGAAGAGCTGGGTGTAGACCTTGCGCAAAGGCTACAAGATCATTTGACGAAAGTCATGGCAATTGTAGATGTTTTCCTTTGGCTGTAACGAAATTTCATCACAGCCTAGAATATCAACATCTACTCTGACAATCTATAATCCTGACTTCAAGAAGTTCTGCGTCTTTAAATGAGAAGGCAAACCAGTTCCATATTCACCATATATGGGCGTAGTAGCATAGAAACATTCCAGCGGTTGAGCTGGTGAGATTAGGGACTATCTGGCTTATTCCATTTGATACAGAGCGTGTGCAAGCCATCTGGTGCCTAAAAAAGGGTTCGTATTTCGTGGGTAATGGGTTACCTGAGTAACCCGTTATTATTGCCGTGGGGAATGGGTTGCGACGACGGGTAATGGGTTACCCGGGGTTACCATCCCCATTTTTGATCGAAAATATGAAAAAATTAGTAAAAATGTTTATAAGTATATCTCGGAAACGGAGCGTCCAATCGAAAAAATAACTAATTTTTGCTGGTTTCTAAGGGGATTTCATAAATTGGTCCAATTCGTATGGAAGAATTTTTTTTTTCAAAAACTCGGCAAAATAAGAAAATCGCTAAAATAAAAAACTGGTTATAACTCGTAAACGGTGCGTCCAATCGAAACAACTATAAAAACGTTATCTCCATAGGAGGCTTTACCCACTGGATGTCTTAAATATGGCATCACTTTTATTTAAAAAAAAAACGCAAAAACTAAAATTTTTTTAAAAAAAAATTTTAGTTTTTGAAAAACCCATAGAAACCACCAAAAATTGGTTATTTTTCGATTGAACGCTCCGTTTCCGATATATTGACATGAGGGCTTGTAGCGATTTTTTTATTCACAAAATATAAATTTTATCGATTTAAAAAAAAATCCAATGAGTGTTCGAACTCACGGGCGATGTGTTAACACCTTTTTGCTACACGGTACCTGTTCGATTTCTATGAACACATTCGTAAATGTTACATTGGAAAATAAAAAACAGCGTTCAATCATATGATGACGTTACAGTAAAATAATATTAATACTTAAAATTATTTAAAGACCCAGTGCAAGCACATGTGTCATTATTTTCTTGCTCAACACTTTTTGTTTTATTCCCACTAAAGTCAAAGAATGCAAAGCAACAGACACTTGTATATACATACATACATTGTTATATTCGTACATACGCTACACAAGTTCACAAAATTGTCGTTGTTCTCTTGCTATCTCATTTTTATATAGGTATAATACGTCATTACTCTCTTTGCTCTGAGAGTGCTCCGCACCCACATTTTATTGGACTTACTTTTCACTATAATAAGAAAACAACAACACCAACGACAACAACAACAACAACAACAACTACTACTACTACTACTACTACTGATATGTTGGTGATTTATTTGTGCTTGCTGTGTCGTGGAGTGTTTGTGTGGGTGGTGGGTGTAGTGGGGGGTACCTAAAATAAAAACTGTTAAGAGAATTGTCATGCTGGAGGGTATATAAGCTTCGGGCCGGCCGAACTTAACACCGTTTCTACTTGTTTTTGTATACACCGGGCAATGCTGAACATCAAATGACTCGCTTTGTTTGGCCATAGCAACAACAACGAAACAGCCAAACAGACAACATCACACATACTTTGTCCGAAGTAGCTGACGTATACGTGTGTCACATAACCACATGTTTGCCATATCAACAGCAACGAAACAGCCAAACACACAACATGACACATACTTTGTACGAAGTAGCTGACGTATTAGTGTGTCACCATAACGTCGACTGCGCAAGGCTTGCAAATGAAATTTTGCGTGGCTATGCTTTATATCTCCGTTCAACAACAGCAACAGACACATGTTCATACATACATTATTATTTTAATACATACGCTATAGACACAATTTCGTTTGCCTCACCCCTGCCACACCACTCTTTCATTCCTCTCTTGCTCACTCATTTTTGTTTAACACGTCATTATTCTCTTTCGCAGTCGCAGAAATGGTTTTAGCAGCAGCATAAAATCTGGTTTTAGCAGATTTTGACTTTGATGGATTTAGTCCCTATACGCCGCTATAGATGTTAACACATCAAAAAGCGATGCCATATTGAAGACTTCCAGTAGGTAAAGCCACTTTTGGAGGCAAAATTTGTATTATTTTTTCGATCGGGCGCACCGTTTTCGAATTATAGCCTCTTTTTATTTAAGCGATTTTCTTATTTTGGCGACTTTTTTAAAAAAAATTCTTCCATATGAATTTGACCACTTTTTGAAAAACCCTTAGAAACCAGGAAAAAATTGGTTATTTTTGCGATCGAACGCTCCATTTTCCAGATATAGGCTAGTCGTTTGTAGCTAGCCATTATTTTCCCCATTTCTCTGAGGGTAATGGGTAATCGTAATGAGTAATTCCTCATTGTCGTGTTTAGATACCCTTTATTCTCCCCATTACCCTGAGGGTAATGGGTAATCGTGATGGGTAATTCCCCATTGTCGTGGGTAGCTACCCATTATTTTCCCCATTACCTTGTGTGTAAAGGGAAATCATGATGGAAACTTTCCCATTTTCGTGGGTAGCTACCCATTATTTTCCCCTATACCCTGTGGGTAATGGGCAAACGATCTCTGTCCATTACCCATGATGATGTTTTTTGGACGGTAAATACGAACTCTGCTTAAAATCGATGCTCTCAGACATGCGAATGATAGATGTTCTGGAGGCACAAAATGTAGGGTCAGTAAGCAAGTATTGTCGCGTTATGACCTGTATCGTGCGCTAGACATAGTATCCATTCCTAGACAAGATATTTCTATTCTAGTAGCTGTGCTCACAGAGAACTGTTTAGGCAGGCTCACGTCTAGACTTGGAATAGTAGCACATGATTACTGCAGAAGCTGTGTGGATGAAAATGTGGACGACAGCGTCAAACATCTCATATTCTACTGCCCGGCCTTTGTTATGAGTAGGAGGCAATAGCTGGGATCATACTTCATGTTGGATCAAACAGACATTCTGGGAGTTAAGCTGAATGATTTTAGGAACTTTTTGCAGAATACTAATTGGCTCGCCAGGGACGAATGTATTATAATATTGCCTTTGTATAGTTGTCTATACAATTGTTATAGTTTTTTATAATAACTTCGATCTCAGATATCAAATGTACTGAATTACAAATAAACAGAGTTAGTAAAAATTCCGCTCGCGAGCCGAAAAATTCAGCTCCTCCTCATTTTAAAAAAAATTAAAATCTCGGGCGAATTTAATTTTTAAAATTTTTGTTTATTTGAATCGCTCCCGACCGAATCAAATATAAAAAATAAAAATTCAATTCGGAATTTAATTTTTATATTACTGGTAGTGAGAATTATATAGCGAAGAGGAGCCGAATTTTTTGACTCGAGAGGGTTTTTTTATTTGAATTTGGATATAAATATTGGAATGTTGTGGAAGGTGCAGAAAAAAATAAATGCCCATCAGAAAGGGTAGAATTTTAGAAAGCCTAAAAATCGAATGGAGCATTGGTGAATACCTATACTTACCTATACCTATAAGGTAAATGGTATATGTGGTGAAAAACTACAAATAACGAGATAATTCGTATGGAATGATTAGGTCTAGAGGTCGACCAATAATAGGAGGTTTAAACAAAGCTACTAAATGAAGACAAAAATTTGTTTTGGATAATGACTGGAGATATATTAGTTATAGTGTACGGGGTACAAATTATCGAAAAAGACTTAGACTTCAAAATGCAAAAGCAAAATCGTTTGGAATGTTTAAAAATAGTATCTGTGGGTAGAAAGGGGGATTAATGGTAAAAATGGTACAACTTGCAAGAACGGAAAAAGTATTTTGAAACGACTAGAAATTTATGCGAGAAAAAATGCGAGGAAACTCGTTTGGAATGGTTTGGAATAACGTGGGTTTTTTCATTCATCCACTTTATTCATTCGCGAGTTTTGAAACGATTGGGTCGCATTTTCTTGTTTTATCCCTTTTGCCCGTTTTTAACCACATCCAAAATTTTTTCCACATTCCTAATCTTTCCAAATAGTTCTGCTCGCTTTTGCCCCTTTTGCCCCGTTTTCATCCACATACACAATACTTGCCTCATTTCTAACCTTTTCAAACGATTTTCCCGCATTTTCTAGTGTTACCCTTTTCGGCCTACGTTTTACCTTTTTGGCGTAGAATACGTCTTACCTTACGGTATAGGGAGTCATGTCAGATTGTTATTGTTGTAATCTTTATTTCATTGATTATGAGGAAACGGCGAAATAACTTTTTTTAAAAATTTTTTGTAGGTAAATGAAGATGTTATCTTTCGTTTGATATACATTTCATATTGGTTGATATCTTCCTAATATTTAAATTTCTCAAATAAAAATTGTTTAAACACATACACTCAAACATATGTGTGGTGTTTGGTTGAGTGTTTGAGTTTGTAGCGTGAACACAAACTATGCTGCTGTTTCAGTGTGGACACAAACCTTCTGCTGTTGTTTTGATTGATGAAATATTGAAATTTCGTATATTTACTTATATATTTATGTGAAACAAAATGTTAAATGTGAATTTGAATTTAACATGGATGTTATTGCTTATGTTATTTATCATTTATTGTTATATATGTTTTCTGTCTTATCGGATGAACGTATTCTACGTTAAACTTAATGGCCGTGTCTCTTACACAGCCTGCAGGGACAGTCCGTGGCCGAAGGCCTCGGACAACTGTCTGCTGTTTTTTTTTTAACCACATTGACAATTGTTGCCACATTCCTAACCTATTCAAACGAGTTTTCTCGAATTTTAAAGTTTTACCCTTTTCGGCCCCAATTTTACCCTTTCTATCCCCACTCAATATTTTTGCTCATTCCTAACATTTCCAAACGTTTCTTCTCACATTTTGAAGTTTTATTCATTTTCCTTTCCAAAAGACTTTTCTCGCATTCTCATGTTTTACCCTTTGTGAACCTCCCCCTCCCCCTTTATACAAATTTTATCCACCTTTGCAATTTTTGCCACATTCCAATCGTTTCAATCCATTTTTCTCGCATTTCCAACATTTACCATTTCGCCCACGTTTTTATTGCATTTTAAAGATATGATTTCATAATCATGCGATACTCCTTTTGTAGCATTTTTAAACACCTTTCCCCCCTTCCCATTTTAAACTCCCATCCTTTCAAACAATTTTCCCGTGTCATCAAATTTTCACCATTTGTTGTCCGCTTTTGTATTTTTTTATTCAAAAAATATTATGAAATTTGACTCGCGAATCATTCTTTTTGAATTATATCGGGAGCGCGCAATATTTTAAAATCTTTGAAAATAAAAATTTGTCTCCCGAACTGAAAATGAAACTTGGGAGTTTAAAAGATTTAAATCTTCAAAGAATTGAAAATTAAACTGCCTTGCCGATTTAAATTTTTTCGTGGGAATCGCAAAGGAATGGCTCTCCTATAAATCGTATAGTTTTCCATTTCCACAAAAACGGAATCCGGTTATTAACCGGTTTTTACCCCTCGGTTTAACCGATAGCCGGTTTTGCCAAAATTTGATTATTCGAAGAAACAGGCAGTTTTGAAAAACCGTTTTCTGAACACTCTATACTGAATATATACATGTGTACATGCCGTCGTCATAGTATTATGAATATATGTGTACATTTTAATTTATTCCCCTACCGAGTGTAATAAGGAAGTTTATATCCTGTTAGAAGGGAATATTGTCAAATGCACAATATCTGTACCGATGCACGTATAAGTAACGTACGTGCCAGACAAAATATTACGCATACGATAAATTTTAAGGTAAAATAGGTCGGGACTGTACTTATAATTATATTTGTATTACAAAATCTAGCTTTAATTATTCTGTTTGACGTATCAACATATTTTGCATACACCATCACATTGTATTTCACTCCTGCATGCCAGAAACTTTAAAAAATAAACACCCTATGCCCATGTAATTAATCAGATTTTTCGTGCGAACCTGCTGGCTTCGTTTATTATGTTTCATTTTATGGCGGACATATGCAACTTATAGGAGTAACCAAAAACCGTTATTAGCCGGCGTTATTTTACAGTTATTTCTAACGCTTTTGTTAGCTATTGGCTGTAAGTAATTAATAACTGTCAGTAATGTGTCAAATTACAAAGTGATTTATATTGAGGAACACTTGGTGTGCAGTTGTATGTATTTTGAGTCCCTGATTGTTGATTTGTTGCTCCTGTCATTTTTAGTTAGTAGCGACAAAAAGTGATATAAATTCCTTTATTAGACAAGAGTTAGGATATAAAGTGTAGCAGGCTGCTCAGTAAATTATCAGCTTTTATAAGATTCTAACCATTTTCATCGTTTAACTTGCCTTAAGCTATCGGCGCCATCATATTTACTGACGCGATTTCATTTTGCCATATCAAAGTTTATTGGATACAAATAATCATTTTATGCTGCATGAGAGTAAATGATAAGGAAACGGGGACAAACCCGCGTCAGCCTAAAAACCTACTAACAAGAAGAAAGCCACGTAGAAATAAGGTTTACACTTCTTATAAGACTTTCGAATTATATTATGTCCTGTGTTCTATTGAATGCAATCTTGTTCCTGCGTTCAATACTTTTTCTTGTTTGTACATAGCGATTTTCTTCAGTTTGCGTTGCTACTCACTGCAGCTATGCCATATATGCTGTGGCATTGTGTTATGTATCCCGGTGACGTTTAACTTCATTGTGTGGTTAATTTTTCAGTCATCTACTTAGAACTAAATAGGAATTTCCCGCACTTAGAATGTTCCTCTGTTCGAGAAAATTCAACACGTGAATTCTTAGTTTTGTAATTTATTTGGATAATATATTTGTTTGCATAAATATTTTTTTGAATACGTATTATTGAAATATATTTACTTTGTATGAGATAAATATTACTCATACGTTGCCTTGCTTTCCAGTACTTAAATTAATAATAGTCATTCGCTTTGGTTTAAAGGCATTTTACAAGATTTCAGGTGCATATAGGGGTAATAAATTGCTTAGGTTATATTAGTAAGCAATATTAAAAACCGCTATACAGGGTAATTATTTGGAAAAATATATAACGCGGTTTATCTTCGGCTGAAGTAGTTTCAGACGTCCCCAGGGTCATTGTAAGGACCCACTAAATAAGAGTAATTTTTTCCTAACTAAGAAACTGCAAACAAAAAGGAGTATTTAATTTAGTTTGATTCGCGCAAAGTTCATATATTATTTCTTTGGAGACAACTATTCTAAATCCCAATTCAATATCCCTTCATGGCACTCGGCTGATCTGAGGCAAACGGGAATTATACGGAAATGGTGAACAGGTTCGGGTTGCAAGTGATCTAGCGGTAGGCAATTGCTTAATATACTACTGTATTGGATTTCTCGTCGAAACTTTAGTTGGCGATTGGTACCAGGTTTACTGCATGTGGTTTTTGCTGATGGTGATGCTATTCGCTTTAACTGAAGTTCTTTTGGTTACGATCTCCATTTCGTTGCTGGAGCAATCACATGATAGGGTATTCCCTTGCCTGAGGCCTCGTCTAATATGAAATGGTTTTATTAAGCATCGGGCTATCGAAGGCAGCCTTATAATGGAAAAAGAGATTGTAGTTGCCGATTTATTTTATTGGCCAGGCTCCAGGATTTGCTGTTATGTGAATTTGAGATATGTGGCGGAGTTTCTAGGTCTTAAACTATACTGATAATCTACGATCAGGTCTGGAATAATTGACTTTAGTCTTTCGCTTGAGAGAACCCTGTATTCTATGGACAAAAGTCTTAATGCACGATAGTTGCCACATATACTCGGGTCACATATTTTAAATACGCAGCATTGTAGGCTGATACTCCAATCGCTGGATCATGTATTCGTCTAAACAAATATTGCATATAAGCCGGTGCATATACCTTGCAACGTTATCGCCTCCAGTTTTAAACAGGTTTCCCGTTAGCCCATCATCGCCTGTGGCTTTGTTATTATACCCTCCACTGTAAGTGATAGAGGGTATATATCAGTTTGTCATTGTGATTGTAACATATAGAAATAAGGCTTTGCGACCCCATAAAGTAAATATATTCTTGATCCTTATAACAACCGGAGTCGATATAGCCATGTCCGTCTGTCCGTCTGTCCGTCTGTTGAAAACATTCTCACGACTTCAATCGGCGATAACACGGTTTGGTTTTTGGCCAGAATGTTCCACGTATTCCTGAGCAGTTTGGTATTGAAAATCAGCGAAATTGGTCCATTGGAAAAAAATTTATGATTGGAAACGTAAAAAAACTCATAAAATTTTCACATTATGAGTTTTTTGTAGTTTTATACTAAACTACTCCTTTTGCCGTGTGGTGAATTTCCATATTGAAAATCTTTGTTGTTCTTTATAATAGGTAAGTACTTTAGAATGTTTAGATGTACTTTCATGTGTTCATACATTTATATGAATTTTGTCACACTTCATCTAAGGTCGCTGTGGCCTGATGGGTAAAGGGTTGCGCGTTGGAGTCTGAGGGTTGTTGGTTCAACCCTCGTCCCAGCTTAACAGTTCTTCAAAAAATGCTTTTTTATTTTTAAAAAATGCTTTTTTATTTTACTTGTGAACAAGTAACTTATTTTTATTTTTTTTTTAAAAAAGTACATTTTCTTAAAAAAAAGTACATTTCTTAAGTACATTTCAAAGTACATTAAGTACATTTCAAAGTACGTTTCTTAAGTACATTTCATTAAGTACATTTCTTAAGTACATTTCTTAAGTACATTTCTTTCTTAAGTACATTTCTGAAGTACATTTCTTCTTAAGTACATTTCTTAAGTACATGTCTTCTTAAGTACATTTCTTCTTAAGTACTTAAGAAATGTACATTTCTTAAGTACATTTCTTAAGTACATTTCAAAGTACATTTCAAAGTACATTTCAAAGTACATTAAGTACATTTCCAAGTACATTTCAAAGTACATTTTCTTAAGTACATTTTCAATGTGAGCATTTGAGCATTGTGAGCAATGCATTTGTGAGCATTGTGAGCATTTGTGAGCATTTGTGAACAAGTAATTGCATTTGTGAACAAGTAACTTATTTTTATTTTTTTTAAAATAGTACATTTTCTTGAAAAATTTCCTTTTTAAAATTTAATATTTTGCTGGTTAACACTAAGGTGGAGGGTACTAAAGATTCGGCCCAGCCGAATTTAACACTTTTACTTGTTTTTAAACTGGGACAGTTCTAATCCGACGTCGAGTTGTTTAGCATCTGATGCGCTTAGCATGGGATGTAATTAGGATGGGACGATGTACCATGAATCGTTTTCTTCTGCTCAACTCCGTCGTCCGCATTGGATACCCCTGGGTAAAGTAAAGCAGAGAAATGGTGTCTTCGTTTCCAGAACAAAATCTTCGTATCTGCTTCTAAATATTTGTCTTATCTTTCCAGAAAGGGGATTGGAGCCACGGACGTTATTTGAGGTTGCCACTTTTTGGTAGAATTTTTGAACTTTGTTCTTTCATCTGTAAGTTCTTTCATCTGTAAGCCATTTGCATTCGCTTAAACTCGCGTTTTCTCCTTATATCGCACTGTAGTAGATCGCGTTACGACTGACTGAAGCATTACCATACGTGCAGCATTATTTCTTACTAGTTTCAATCGATCGCGTTACGACGGACTGAAGCATTACCATACGTGCAGCATTATTTCTTACTAGTTTTCAATCGATGCTCTTCGTCATTCCGTGGTATGTCCGAAGGCAGCTTTTCATAAAACTGTGCCACACCAAAAAAAAAATGATGGGGTTCTGTCAACGGATTCTGATAGAAAGGTCTACAAAAAATATACGTGTATCGGCGTTTTGCCAGATCTGATAAGAATTTTTTTTAGGGCGGGTCAAAGTTTCCGCCCCTCGGAACTTTCCAGCAACATATCGGCATGCAAAATTGTGTGTTCCTTACTTCTGAAGTACAAAATATGTTCAGAAGTTTTATAGAAAAGATTCTGATAAAAAAATTTAACCTTCTAACTGTCACGTATAACCATAATTTTCACGTATAACATAAATTTTGAACTGCTCCAAAATGTATAACATAAAATGTTCTATAAAAGTTACCGCCATAAAATTTCACTATATGTGTTCGAACACTCCAAAACAACCATTTTAGCCCCAGGGCTAGATAATAAGCAACAACTAACTGCCTTCTAAGGGTTAATAATGAATTTTGTCATTTTGCTGTTTCCATTAAAAATAGTCCACATAAAATAATGAATTTTATCATATTTCATCTTTTATCTAGCACCTTGGTCTAAGATTTGTCTTGACGATATCTTTGTGTTTTACGCCAACGTGCGTTGCCGCAACGAAATTTATTAGTTTCATTCCGTTATTGGCTGAGCTGGAATGTACGAGGACGGCCCCAAAACTGCCGGTTGGTGGCAGTAGTTTAAAACTAGAAGAATTCAGCTTATTGCGTTTTTTTGAGCAAATATAATTCAAATCTGAAAATATTTGTTCGCGAAGATACGTTGAGGGAAATAGAGATAAACACTTCAATGAAATCTTCTTTATTTCAGGATATATTGTACCATCTAGACTTTTCCAGAATTCTATATTGATAAAATTATCCGGGAAATCGAATTCACTTCGAAGTATAATAAGTTCTGTTTGGATTGGAAATTCGTACTTTAATATATCGCATTTAAAGGGGTTTTGAAAAATATCCAGTAAATGCTGAATATTTTCAAAATCCTTAAACCTGTCATTAAAGTTATTAAAAAGCGTTTCTAATATTTCCAAAAGTTCAAACTTTTTCAAGATTTTCTCCTTGTCGTAAATAACAGAAGTTTTCGGAAAGTCCAAAAAGTCGTCAGAATCAATTTGAGCTGCAAGTAAAAATAGCTGAGTTTTAAAATCTGAAAGAATTTTAAACATATCAGAAATATTATTATCTTTTCCCTGCAGCTTCAAATTCAACTCATTCAACATGTTACAAATGTCTGTTAAAAATGCCATGTCTAAAATAAATTGATAATCTTTTATATATTTTTTTTCGGTTATTTCGATATTTTCAGCTTCTAAAAATTCAAATACTTCATTTCTAAGCTCAAACAATCTATTAATACTGTTACCTTGGCTTAACCAACGTACCTCAGTAAACATTAATAGATCGTGGTGAGAAGCATTTGAATTCTTTAGAAATGTCACAAATTTTCTATGAGTCAGTGAGTTTTATGGCCGCCCCATATCCTATTAATTATCCGCTCAGTAGCCTTCATGACCGGATGCATGGATATAAATTTAGAAGCAAGAGCAGCCTGGTGTATTATACAATGCAAGGTATAAACCTCAATTTAATTTTTTTTTCATCTGGCCTACAAATCCATCACGTTTGCCTGTCATAGTGTTCGCAACATCCGTACAAACTCCGGCTAATTTGTTAGAATCAACAACGGAAAGAAGTTTTTCGATGACGACATCGAACAATAATTTGCCGGTTACATTGCCATCAAATGTTTCAACAGAATATATTGACTCGAAAGCATTGTAATCTCAATCAACGCATCGAATGCAGATTACAAGTTGACAAAGGTCATTAATATCGGTGCTCTCATCAATACAGAATGAAAAAAATTCGCAATTTTTTAATTTTTCCCTTAATACCGATTCCACAATAGCACCCAAATAAAGAGAACGCCGGGTTATAATACTGCGGGACAAAGGTAATTTTTCAATAAAATTAGTTTTATAATGCAGTTTTCCTAAAACTTTACTCAATATATTTTCGACAAATGGCCCAGCTGATAATGGCCTTCCCTTTTTTACAATATCTAAACTTATTAAGTTAGATAAATCCATTTTTAAATTCTCCTCCACCATATCTTCATCATTTTCTTTAGATTGATTTACCCATTCCTTCAACTTTTCACAAAAAATTTTATTATAAATTTCAAATCGTTTTTCATTTTCTTCCCCCCTGCAAATAATTCATGTCTTTGTGAACCTCTTCAAAATGTTTTTTTAAATTATATTTCTTAGTTTTTTTAAATGTCTTATGACAAATAAGACATTGCATGTCATCAAAAGCATTTTGTAACATAAAATACTTTTCGGCTGACATCATTAATATATCGCAATAATTTCAATTTATGTGTTCACTGACAGCAGTCTCGATGACAATTAAAATCGCACCCTAACTACAAAAGAGTCATAACCAAAAATTTTCAGATTTTAATTTTTTGCTTGAAAACAATAACCAAGGACCATTTCTATCCGCTGTAAAAATCTGACGTCGTTTACTCTTTCTTTTCGTCAAAAAATTGCCGTATGAATATGTCTATTATTGAGTATTTTCATACATATTTCTAGTTAACAAAATCAGTTTTTTGGCTCTACTGAAAATTTGAAAATTTTGAGTTATGACACTTTTGTAGATAGGATGCGAAATGTAAAATAAGACACAGAAGTTCTGCAAGTGTAGTTTGTCTCTCCCACTCAACAAGCTGATTTCCTATTGGTTGATTGACGATCAAACAAAAGAGCGTAAATATACATATGTGTGAGTTTAATTTGCTGATATCAGCCACTGCTGGGCCTATTTGTTTTAGTTTCATGTATTCAGTCGTCAATGGTTCATCGGACACAGGATATCAAAAGCACTTGATCACTGTAAAAAGAATAATCAAAGGCTCGGACGGTTAAATGGTCAGTAATCTTACTTCGGTTTTTGTGTATGTGCTTCGTATATACGTGTGTGTGCTACCAAAGTTAGCAACGATCTTATGGAAAGAAACTGGGAAGGGCAATAACGTGAAGCCCTTTGTCTGTCCGAGTCTTTGCTGAGAAAATCGGAAAGGCGGACTATAAGTTTAATAAAAAAACATAAGTTTCAGTCGGGTGAACCGACTTAATCATACCCTCACCATACCGTACCTCATCCATTGCGTGGGAGTTGTGTTAAAATACGTCCATACTCAAAAGTGACCATATTCAACAGCAGATGGACGATATTGCGCTAAATATTATTGAATACCCAAAGTAGTTAGTTTCCCTCCCAATATTTATATGCGAGGTACAAAAATGGGCATGGCAAGTTGTTGCCAAAATTTTGATCAGTACCAAATTTTATTAAGATAGGTTATGATATATTGGAGATATCGAGTCGGCAAACTGCAAATACGCCCAACTTTTGTATGGGAGGTACGAAACTGGGCGTGGCACAAAAGTCAGTTATTAATTACACAGTAGCTTTTAGCAAAATATTGCCTAGTACCGAATTTTATTAAGATCGGTTGTTGTTTTTGAGAATTATCGTGTGGATCAACCGGTCATCCGCCCAAATTTTATATGGGAGGTACCAGAATGGGTGTGGCAAAACAGCTCATTTTCTATAGGAGAGCTTTATTTGGCTAAATACTGACTAGTACAAACTTTTATAAAGATTGGATTGGTTTTGCGGGACTTCTCATGCCGAACAACCAGACGCCCAAAAAACTTTTGTACGGGAGGTACCACAATGGCCGTGGCAAAATCCCCCTTGTTTTAATCGGTGATTAGCGTTTGATAACGTGAAGCCCTATACCTAATTTCATTAAGGTCGGAAGTGTTTCACGCGATTTATCGGATTGACAACACGGACGAACACTTTGTTTTGTATGGGAGGTATCTGAATGGGCGTTACAATCTCGCCCATTTTCTCCAGTTTAGTAGGCATTTATAGATTATTAACCGGTGTGAGAGTTGAAGCTAATCACATCTACCAGAAGAAATGTTTGAAAGAAATATGATTTTGTGCTAAATGTGTCGATTTGTATGGGAGGCACCAGAAGGGGCGTGGTCACAACGCTCATTTTCAATCCCAAACTCAATACTGGCAAATAATAGTCACTGACAAAGTTTCATTGTCATCTGTAAAGATTTACGGCAGTTATCGTGTTGACCAGCCAGCCAGCCAGCCAGCCAGACAGACAGACAGACAGACTTACATGGCTCAAACTTCTTAAAAACGCCTAAAACGAATTTCGTCCAAAGATACTAAGGGTCTAATTTGGTTCCTTCTATGTGTTAAATTTTTTTACGTATTAAATGATATATACCCCCATCCCTATGGGTGAGGGTATACAAAATATTGTGGTGCAAAGTGGCAACCTTATAAAATATATATTTTAAGTTTCAAGGCGCCACGTTGTTTAGTATTTTCATTTCAGCCATCAAAAATAATCGATCTGAGGGAATTTGTCAAAATGGAAAAAATTGGTCGCCGTTATGTAATTCAATACTCCCATTTGAAAGGTCTCAGTTCAAGCAATATTAAAGCCGAGCTAGATTCTACTCCGGGGGCTTCTGCGCCTTCATGTACGACACTGTAAGATACGACTGCAAATTAAACGAGGGCGTACGAGCTGCCAAGGCGAACACTGTAGTGGTCGACCAATTGAGGTGTCTACGCCAGACACGGTTAAGAAAATCCACAAAATGGTATTGCATGATCATCGGCTGAAGGTGCGTGAGCAAGCTGAAAAGAGTGGCATTTCAAAAAGTCCTATACATCGCATGCTGACCAAAGGTTTGAAGATGAGAAAGCTGGGAGCAAGATGGGTGCCGCGTTTGCGTTCAATAGAGTAAAAACAGCGTCGTGAAGTTGTTTCGGTAGAATGTTTGGCAATGTTTCACCGAAATACAGCCGAATTTTTGACTAGATTTATAACCATGGATGAGACATGGTTCCACCACTTCACACCTGAGACAAAGGAACAGTCAAACTAGTGAATTGTAATGGGAGAATCGTGTCCCAAGAAGACGAAGACGGTTTCATCTACAGGCAAGGTCGTGACGTCTGTTTCTTTAGGATGTGCATGGGATAATTTTTATTGTTTATCTCCAGAACGGAAATGCCATCATCGACGAACATTATGCTAATTTATTGCAGCGTTTAAGTGATGAAATTGTGGAAAATGGCCGCATTTGGCGACCAAGAAAGTGTTGTTTCATCAAGATAATGCTCCAGTTCACACATTCTATATTGCGATGGCCAAAATTATTGAATTTAAGTTCGAGTTGTTTCACCACGCACCTGGTTTTCCAGATTTAGCTCCTTCAGACTATTTTATATTTCCAAACTTGAAAAAATGGTTCGGTGGCAACCAATAATGGAGAGGTGAAGTCTTCGGTTAATTTATATTTTAAGGAGTTTGACAATTCTTACTATAATCAGGTTAACGGCAAAATCGATATGCAAGTAGACAGTCAAAATTTCTCTTCACTCAAATGCCAACAAACACAACGAGTGAAACCCTAGTCATTCTCGGTTCTCTATCTTACTCTCTTCATTGAATATTTCAATACACGAGCAGCTATTTGAACATAAACTATGCAAAAAGTGTGAAATAATCAAGATACGACCCGTGTGATAAATGTCTTTTAGTGAATTTCTAGCACTTTTTGGTTCTCTTTTACCAGGGTTGCCAAATTGCGGTCGTCTAATTCTATTTCGTCTTTGGTATCGGAGTTATTGAACATCGCTGGAGAAAGTGTATCGAGCTTTTATGTTGCAAAATGAAAAAAAATCCCAAATTTTTGTGTCTTCTTTGTTAGGTCGGCAGAGTTTTGGGACCGCCCTCGTAGATTGAATTTGCCGACGGTTAGATGAAAATTAGGTTGTTGTCAATTGTAGCATTAAAACCAACTTAATGTCCTGTCCCGGGCAGCGGTCATAAGTGTTTCATTGACTGTAGTTATTAGTTATTATGAGTTATTCAACTATTTCTATTTTTATAGTAGATGTGGAAATTTTTTTCTCTTCGTACATCAATGTCCTGGCCATAAGAGTTCTTCAATAGCAGTAATGTCAGTCTTGTAATTTTGACAGTCTTTGCGCCATTATTATTTTGAGTTTTGAAGATAACGACTACATTTTTCTTGCAGCTTCATTTGGGCTGGTGACGTGGGCGATCATTTAGGCAGGTGCGGAGAGTGACGAAATCGTTGGTTAATTTAGTTGATACTTGATCCGTATTTGCTTTAAGATGCTGATGAAACCGACCAAAATCCATTGATTTTTTTTGAAATCGTTCAGAGCCAACTTGGCTTGGTATTATTACATACCAACTAGGCCAATGTGCACAAAAAAGGATGCGGCTCCGTTTCGAACTCGTAACGAGTCCGTAAAATCATAAAAAAGCGAAATGTGAGTTCTCGAATACGTTTCGAACCCGTTACGAGTCCGTAAAAATATAAAAAAGCGAATCAGAGAAATTTTGATTTGGCGGATACGTCTCGAACTCGTTACGATTCCGTAAAACCACAAAAAACCGAATCAGTGAAATTGTTATTTGGCGGAAGCGTCTCGAACTCGTTACGATTCCGTTAAACCACAAAAAACCGAATCAGTGAAATTGTGATTTGGCGGATGTGTCTCGAACTCCTTACGATTCCGCAAAACCACAAAAAACCAAATCAGTGAAATTGTGATTTGGCTGATGTGTCTCGAACTCGTTACGATTCCGTTAAACCACATAAAACCGAATCAGTGAAATTGTGATTTGGCGGATGTGTCTCGAACTCGTTACGATTCCGTAAAACCACAAAAACCGAATCAGTGAAATTGTGATTTGGCGGATGCGTCTCGAACTCGTTACGATTCCGTAAACCCACAAAATTTTGATTTGGCAGATGTGTCCCGAACTCGTTACGATTCCGTAAAACCACAAAAAAGCGAATCAGTGAAATTGCGATTTGGCGGATCCGTCTCGAATCCGTTACGATTCCGTACAAAACATTAAAAGCGAATCAGTGAAGACGCTTCGAATTCATTTATTATCCGTCTCCAATTCATTTTATTTCCAAAAAAACGAATCCGAAAGTTCGTTACGAATTCGAGACGGATCCTAAAAAGTACTAAAACGGTTTGCCTTTTCGAGAGGAATTTCATACGAAAACGAAATCATTAAGAGTCCGTAACGGACGTCCGTTTCGGATAAAATGTCCGCAGAAACGAATCCGTCTCGAATTCGTAACGGATTCACATGGCACATTGGGAGCTGATTAAATGTCCACCCAAACTAACTATTTGAGAATGCAGTAGATTATTGAAGAGATCGCACAACATACAGACTTTTCGTAACCTGCAAGTAAGTGAGGTACTGTGGACTCGTTTGATGAGGTTATATCCGCAAGCCCGAACGGATTACTGAAAATGGTCTCGAGCTTAATAACCACGGTAATTGTTGTATGCTAGAGAAGTCGCAGGGCATATTTTATGTTCACGGTTTGATGAGGTTATTGTCGATAAATTTGGTATCTTTTGCTAGTAGGGGTCGCGGAAGGATGAACCTATTTATTATCGGTCTATTTATTCTATTTCTATAAACTTTATCGGGTGGGAAACATCTAACAACCGCAGTTTTTGTGGCATTTTGAGATATTTTACTGCAAATTTCCAAATAAAAGTTAATCATACGTCACACAGCACCATAAATAATATTAATTATACCCCAACTATGAGAGGTGTGTAGCGACTAAAACACACTGTACAAGTGTTTGCTATAAAGTTGTTAAGCTTCGTTATGAATAACTGTTACTCATTTGTATACACGTACATACATTGTGCCACATAGGCCAGAAAAGCAGTCTAGTCCCCGAGAAATGCAATTAAACTTTTTTATATTCCTCTTCAAAACTCTATTGTGCTTTTCCAAGTCAACATATTATTCTCCAAAGACAAAGAAATATGTACAACCACTTGTTCTCGTGTTGTGCTTAACGCGATTTTAACAACTTCCTTGAAGATATTTTTCATAAAAATTATAAATACTACGCTGAAATAATATCCAGAATATATAGTTATTCCAATTTTGTTTCACAACAAAAAAAATATAATAAAAAAACCCTCTTCTCGCACTGTGTGAAATAGCAAAGTCGATTGCAACTCGTAAAAGAATTATGACCAAAATATGTAAACGAATGTTAAACATTAAGTAACTATTAACTGGAAACTGTGTTTTTCCAGCACATATAAAACGACTGGAAAGTTCTCTCCAGTGCCACTAAATAATAGTTTGGAATTCGACCGTTTTTTATTCCAGTTAAACATTTCTTATAACTAGTGAATAAATGTGGCGTACGATTGACATAAACATTTTGGTTGTCATATGATACATGTTGCTCATACATATTCGATGCTTTAATTAATATCACTCATTCGCTTTTATGGGAATGACCATTTAAACGAGACTAGACATGTTTTGTACCCATATCCATTATTATTCCACAACTAATAACTGTAGGCACCATGTGGCGTATGATTGATGCCAAATTGGTTGGTATAATATTAGTATTACTCATACGGTTTCGTTACCCAGTTACGTTTTGTCGTTTATAACAATTTAAGTTGTACTTGACGCATTTACTATGCCCCAGCTGACTTATTAGTTATAAATAAAGAAGCACGTGGTTTATGTTTAACGTAAAGCTGACTGATATAAAATTAATATTGCTCATACTTTCAGTTGGTATAAAAATAGTTTTGTATTCCACCTCATAGAGCCCTCAGAGAGCTTCTCAGCATTAGTGGGCTGACAATCAATGTAGGGGACAGGATACGTCCTTGTTTAACTCCCACAGATTTGATGAAAGGTTGACTTTCCTTCCCATTAAAACGATCTTTATACGCTGCATCTTTAAAATTGGAGAAACGTTGGACTAAGTGTATTGAGCTAAAAGGAGACTGTATTGAAAAATAATGTTTTTTGCGAAAAAAAAAACTGTGTTTCATTCCAAAAGTCACGTACTTATTGATGAATTTCCACCGCGAAAGAGTTGAGTACAAAAATTTATAAACTTGTCACCATTATCATTCCTCACTGCAAATAATGAAAATAACGCTGCACGTAAAGACAAGGACGGAAATCTCGTCGCAGATGTGCAGAGCATGTTGGGAATATGGAGAGAGCATTTCTCCGCGCTACTAGTACCTGAGATATCCGATGACGATGGGACAATCGATCACAATATGGACGACCACGTCGATTGCCCCCTCCTAATCAAGACAAGGTCAGAACAGCTATTGCCCGGCGTAAGAACAACAAAGCCACAGATGCCGATGGATTACAGCGGTGCTGTTTAAGGCTGGCAGTGATGAGCTGATAAGGTGCATGCATTAGCTCATTAGCAAAATTTGGTTAGATGAATGCATGCCCGGAGATTGGAGTCTCAGCGTACTATGTCCCACATTTTTTAAAAAGGTGGCCCGAGTATCTGTACCAACTACCGTGGAATAAGCCTTTTATCCATAGCATATAAGGTTCTATCAAGTAGAATGCGCGAAAGACTAAACCCAATTATCGCTGACCTGATTGGACCATACCAGTGTGGCTTTAGACCTGGAAAATCGAAAATTGACCAGATTTTCATGCTACGCCACATCCTGGGGAAGAACCACGATAAACAAATCGACTCCTATCATCTATTTTTCGATTATAAGGCGGCCTTCGATAGTCCGATACGGGAGAGACTCTGCGAAGCAATGTCTGAGCTTGGTATTCCTGCAAAACTCATACGCCTTTGCAGGATGACCTTGATGAACACCTAATCCGCAGTGAAAGGTGGTAAGGATCTTACCCAACCTTTCGAAACCAAACGAGTCCTCAGACAAGGTGACACCCTATCGTGCGATCTCTTTAACATCTTAATGGAGATCATTATGAGTAAAGCTGCAGTCAACATGAATAAAACCATTATCAGCAAAAGTCACATGCTGCTTGCATATGGTGATGATATCGATATCATTGGGCGCATAATTAAAGAAGTTATTGCGGTGTTTTCGAGAATTGAGAAGGACTTAGCAAGAGTGGGTCTGACGGTAAATGAGGACAAGACACAATTAAGGGTTACAACGAGCAGGGCCTCCACGCGATTAGTCCAAATCGTGAACTTTGAGAACCGTTATAATTTCGAGGTGGTGGACGAATTTATATACTTCGGATCTGCCGTAAACAAAAACAGCAACGTCAGCCTTGAGTTCAAGCGGAGAATTGTGCTTGCGAAAAGATGTTATTTTGGGCTAAGCAAGCACTTTAGAGATAAAGCCCTCTCTCGAATGGCGAAAATCCAGCTATACCAGATGCTCATACAACCTGTCTTGTTTTATGGCACAGAATCCTGGGTCTTATCGAAAGCAGATGAAACATCTGTGGGAGTCTTCGAGAGAAAAATACTCCGGAAGATTTATGGTCGTATAATGCACAACGGCGAATATCGGCGACGCATGGACCATGAGCTGTATGAGCTTAATCCCGACATCGACATAGTTAGTTAAGATCAAAATAACGCGATTGCGCTGTCTAGGCAATGTCGGTAAAATGGATGAAGACGAACCAGCACGAAGGGTTTTCGAAACCAAACTTGAAGGAAGGCGAAAAATAGGAAGACAAATATTCCGCTGGACGGATCAAGTTGACGAATCCCTGCCTACACTTGGTATTGCTAACTGGAGAGATAAAGCAAAAGGTCGAACTGGTTGGTTTCGTTTTGTAAGGTCCCTGACCCCCTGGGGTTGTTCGAGACCGGATAAGTAAGTAGTGAGCTTATTGGTGAACACGATAGCACAATGTGAAATTGACTCTCGAACTTGCAGTTCTTTCGACGGCGGTCACCTCGCTTAGTGACGGCGACACCATCGAGTATTTAGCCATGAAAATGATTCTCATCATACCGTTCGGTACCGGTGTAAAACTGTAGGTCCCTATCAGTGAGTGTAACACTAGAACGCGCACAACTCATCCTACAAGGGATGTAACGGGAAACCATTTATTTATTTTATTTTAATCGGTTTATTACACTGAGGAGATCTCAGAAGTACAGCGTCAATGTCGCAACCCCTTCAGCGTAAATTAGTTTCGTGTGACACTATGAGCGTATTAGACTGGTCCCGATTGAATTAGTCACGAACTCTTTAGGGGATTGAGTGGATCACACACCTTTTCTGCCAATACGGTTATTTATTTATTTCATCAGCGAAAAAACAGCCGGGATATAAAATAAAGTTTAAAATCTTTTAAGCAATTACTTAACAATTAACTTAAAAAAAAAAAGTTTGACTTAAAAAAAAACAATTCTAACAAATAGAAAAAAAAACCAATAACAAGAAAATTGGAGAAAAAAAAGAATGTGCTAAACACAGACTAAATTATTTGAACGTAGCAACAGGATTAGCGTCACTATAGGCACCAGGATCATCAGGAACACTGGAACACAGGAACACAGGAACACCAGGAATGCAGGTACATCAGCAGCAAGAATTATGTAAACACGAAAATTTCAAAAGAAGCTAGAACAGATGACACAGGAACAGATGAAGCAGGAACAGATGAGAAAGGACAGAAAAAGCAGGAATTGGTGAAGCAGGAACAGATGAAGCAGGAACAGATGGAGTAGGAATAGATATAGCAGGAACAAATAAAGCAGGAACTGTTGAGGCAGGAACTGTTGAAGCAGGAACTGTTGACTTTTGAAGCAGGAACTGTTGAAGCGGGAACTTTAAGGACGGGAAAGAAAAGAAAAACCGGAACCATTGATAAGTTGATGGCGAATGAGCAGGAACGATGAAGACTGTGAAACATGTGCAGGGAGCGAGCAGGAACTTTGATGACAGGAAAAAGAAAACTGGAACTTTTAAGAAGTGGAAGAACAGGAACAATGAGGACAGGAACAGAGAAAACATATGTAATTGATGAACAGGTACTTTAATGACGGGATAACAAAACAGGAACCATTGATAAGTTGAAGAAGGCGAAAAAACGGGAATGATGAAGACAGCAACAGATGAAACATATGGAGGAATTAGGAAGGAACTTTAATGTCAGGATGGATAACAGGAACCATTGAGAAATTGAAGAAGACGGATGAACAGGAACAATAAAAACGGGAACGGATAAAACATATGCAGAGGATGAGCAGGAACTTTGATGACTTGATGCGAAAAAAGGAACATTGAGAAGTTGAAGAAATCGAATCGGATCGAGGAAAACAGGAACAGGTTAATATATTAAATATGTGCAGGGGAGAGCAGGAAAATAGCGATGATGACAGGAACATGTGTTGCCGAGAAGCATCAACTCTGATGAAATTAGCGTGAACAGGACCAAATATCCTTTGGACTAAATATCCTTTGGTTTCGAAACACGATCTGGCAATTCTCAGTTTAGTGTACATTATTACTAAGTATTTTACGTTTTATTACTTCAACAGAGTCAGAAATTGAAAACAAATTGTAAAATTCATTAAAATGTTTACTAAAGTCTATAGATTAAAAGCCTCATAATTATGTTTAACTGCAGGTAAATTTAACAGAACAAAATATCTTGAAGCACGAATAGGAACATTAAAGTATATATTAGATATCAGATGTGATGAATTAATTTCTCCGTTTATTAATTTTGTCATAAAGCATATCCCTAACATGATTCTCCTATGTTCGAGAGTAGGCAAATCAATCAAAGCAAGTCGATTAATATAAGGAGGTAAAACAGTATCAGATTGCCAGCCAAGATTTCTCTAGGCGAAGAGCAAAAACTGTTTCTGTACTGATTCAATTCTGTCAATGTGGCGCCTATATTTAGGTGACCATACTAACGACCCATATTCAAGTATTGGCCTAACAAGGCTAGTATATAATCGTTTAGCTATATAGGGATCATCAAATTCCCTTGACTATCGTTTTATAAAACCTAATAAACTTGACGCCCTACTCACACAGGAATCAATATGCAAATTAAAGGTAAGTTTAGGATCAGAAATAATTCCTAAATCACCAAACGACGAAACATTATCCAATATAAAATCATCAATCCAGTATGAAGTAAGTAAAAAAATTTTCTTATTAAAAGACATTTGTTTACATTTCTGTAAGTTCAACAACATATTTTTGCACCGACACCAATCAGCTAACCTCACCAAATCCTCCTGTAGTAAGTGACTTTCACCCACTGTCCCTAAAGATCTGAATAGCTTTACATCATCCGCATACATTAGAAGTTTAGAATTCCTAATAACTAATGGAAGGTAATTTAAAAACAAATTAAAAAGGACAGAACCCAAATGACTACCCTGGGGAATACCAGAAGTGACAAGTATCCGACGCGACACACAGCCCTTAAACAATACTGCCTGAGTACTATTCAACAAATAAGAAGACAGCCAGTGCAAAAGACCACATGGAAACCCTATCTAGTCAAGCTTATTGAGTTAAAATTTATGATCAACTCTGTCAAAGGCCTTACTAAAATCCGTGTAAATGCCATCAGTCTGTAACGTAGACTGAAAGGATGAAAAAATAAATGAGATAAATTCCAATAGATTTGTAACCGTCGATTTTCCCTTTAAGAACCCATGTTGATGAGGAGAAATAATACCCTGTAGTGAGTGGATAAGCTTACAAGTTATCAGTTTCTCGAAAAGCTTGGGAATAGCACTCAACTTAGCTATTCCCCTATAGTTTTCCATATTCGACCTAGAACCACTCGTATGAAGTGGGATAATAAAACTTTCCCTCCATAGTGGGGGGAACACACCTTGGGACAAAGAAAAGTTGAACATTGTCGTCAGCGGGATATATAAAAGCATCAGCACATTTTCGTAAAACAATTGATGGTACCCCATCAGGGCCTGGGGAATAGGTTGGTTTAAGCGATAGGAGACCCAAATAAACATTGTTAAAGGACAGTGAAAGATCAAACATCACATCAAATTTTTGAATACTGTAAGGATATTCAAACGATGAATTAGCACATTTTAAATAGGTGGATTGAAAGAATTTAGCAAAAAGATCCGCAATTTCAATATCAGTTGATTTTAAAACACCTTCATACTCCAGAGAACAAGAAACAACTTTGATGGTAGACATTGTGAATTATAGTCTCGGCTTAAGTACGGGGGCCTTGAGAAGATGAAGAGATCGCAGAACTTATATTGCATTAATGACACTTCAATTGATTTTTAAATCATTTGCACCATAATAATAATTAATATTTTCTATTAAAATGTACTTTTTAATAAAAAAAACTGATTTTTGATAGGAATTAATTTTGAATTGGAAAAATTATTAAAGAACATAACATAATAATGATCGACTAACGGATGTTTAATAAATTCTGGGGAAGATACTCCAGATTACGGGCCCAATCTGGACCTACTAGTCACAGTTATTTTGGGGTGGTGAAGAGATTGCAAAAAATATATATACATTTAATGTTATTCACTCAAATTTGTTTCAATATAAGGGGCGTTTTATTCGTAATTTATATACGTTACTTCATACAAAATGCCAACCTGCCCGTTAACATGTATAATTTTACAAGTTGAGAATAACCCCGTTAAAAGTGTTACCAAGTTTAACTTTGTTGTACGAAAAATATAAAATGTATGTCATTCCATTTCTTATATTTCCACGACGATTCGAAAACTATGATGTTAATATAAGGGGTAGTTACTTTTTTTTAACAAAATATTTAAAAAGTGTAAAATATTATTGATTTTTTCTTCTTTCACAGGCAGAATTCCAAGACAATACTGGAGACAAACAACAAATAAATCAAACCCAAAAGGAAGTGGAAAGTGAAGAAGAAAGCCGACGAATAGCTCGATACAAACAGATACTTCCACCGCTATTCTCTCATGATTCGATTCACAAGAACGCCATCGGTTCTGTCTGCTTGATGATCTTTGTATTCTTTTTTGATACAGTCTACGGACTGTTTGTTACCTTTGTGCAGTTTTTGTACACTTAGTGTACTGTTTGCATACACTTTATGTATTTTTTGTACGTTATGGTAAATTGTATGTACTTTTCGTGCAAATTTTGACGAATAAATGTGGACACCGGTCGTCTTTCATCACTTGAAACCATTTACCCTTACTTCTCTCCTAATTTGGGTCGATAAAGGGCGTACGAAAATGCATATAAACAAATGCTCGGGGATGCCTGCATATTTTGTTTCTTCTTCGCACGAGCACTCGAGTCGTATATGTTTTACGACTCGTGGCGATCGAGCGGGTGATTAAAGTCCGGAACCATTGGCATTAAAGTCCGGAACCATTGCAATCGAAATCTCGTGTTTGGAGATTTCGTTTACCCAAATATCTTTTTTTCAGTACAATAAATTTAGTATAACCACCTTGTATATTACACTGCATTTTTTACAATTTTGTTTTGTGTTTGACTTTTAAATTAACGAATTGACAAAGACAAAGGAAGAATTATCGGATGAAGCCAAGTTGATTATACTCCACGTCTATGCGTTTTTATACCCTCACCTATAGCATGGGGGTATGTATTATTTAATACGTAAAAAAATATAACACATAGAAAGACCCATATTAGACACTTAGTATTTTTGGACGAAATTCGTTTTAGGACTTCTTAAGACGTTTGAGCCATGTCCGTCTGTCTGGCTGGCTGGCTGGTCAACACGATGACTGCCGTAAATCTTTACAGATCACACTGAAATTTTGTCAGTGACTATTATTTGCCAATATTGAGTTTGGGATTGAAAATGAGGGTTGTGACCACGTCCCTTCTGGTACCTCCCATACAAATCGACACATTTAGCACAAAATCATATTTCTTTCAAACCTTTCTTCTGGTAGATGTGATTAGCTTCAACTCTCACACCGGTTAATAATCTGTAAATGCCTACTTAACTGGAGAAAATGGGCGAGATTGTCACGCCCATTCTGGTATCTCCCATACAAAACAGGGTGAACGACCGGATTGTCAATCCGATAAATCGCGTGAAACACTTCCGACCGTTATGGAATTCGGTGTAAGGCTTCACGTTATCAAACGCCAATCACCGAGTAAAACGAGGGTGATTTTGCCACGCCCATTGTGGTACCTCCCGTACAAAAGTTGTTCGGACGTCTGGTTGATCAGCACGAGAAGTCCTGCAAAACCGAACCAATCTTTATGAAAGTTTGTGGTAGTCAATAGTTAGTCAAATACACCTCTCCCAGAAAAAATGAGCTCTTTCGCCACGCCCATTCTGGTACCTCCCATACAACAGTTGGGCGGATGATCGGTTGATCGACACGATAACTGTCGTAAACTACAACGGATCCTAATAAAATTCGGTACTAGGCAATATTTTGCTAAAAGCTAGTGTATAATTAATAACTGACTATTGTGCCACGCCCAGTTTCGTACCTCCCATACAAAAGTTCGGCGTATTTCCGGTTTTCCGACTCGATATCTCCAATAAATCATAACCGATCTTAATAAAATTTGGTACCGATCAAAATTTTGGCAACAACTCGGCATGCCCATTTTTGTACCTCGCATATAAATATTGGGAGGGAAAAAATTCCCCAAAACCACTCAGGATCGTAACTAATTTGGGTATTCAATAATATTTAGCGCAATGCCAATCTGCTATTGAATATGGTCACTTTTGAGTAGGGGCGTATTTTAACACAACTGCCACGTAATGAATGACTTAGGGTGAGGGTATGATTAGGTCGTTTCATCCGACCGAAACTTATGTACTGGTTTTTGTAACATTTGATGTTAACTTATATAGGTCCCAAAAAAAAACGCCCCTATAATTTAATTTTATTAATTGACAAATTTTTGTTATTCAAATAATTTATTTGGCGACACCTACTTTAAATTAACGTAGATAGTCTCGAACTTACTTACGGCAAATATTAGATGTTGTGGAGATCGCGGGAGATTTATCTCTTGAATGAGACATCATTCAGTATAACATGGCATGATGCGGTTACTGACGAAAACACTGACACGTTATAGTAGTCGTGCTCGCAATACGATGTTGAAGAGATCACATATAACAGTGATTTGAATATTCATTAAGTGTCAACTAGACTAAGTGGTTGTATAGTTTTACATAGGATGTTGTATCACTTCAAGTACTGTCTTCGTTTGAGGACGTCGACGGTAACAGAGGATGGTGAAGTTACAGTTTGGGCCATCAACTAAAGTTGTTGGAATTGTTGCTATGACCAGCATTGCAGTGATCTGCGTGAATTATTGCATGATATGGAACCCTGAAGAATGTGCTACATACTAGGTGTTATTGAACGTTAACCTGAAATATTATCCCTTTCTTACCTTCTTACGATCGCAACACTTCCTTAGGTTTCCTTCAATCACTTCAAGAAGATTGCGTTGCAATTGACTACAGCACAACCATGCGTCTTACTACGTTATCCTGCGGTATGCAACTTATGGACGTCTTTCTGACCACATGACTATCTTTCTTGTCTAGGTCCTTTACTACTCCGTGTAGCGTACAATTTCTCATAACGAATTTTACTTTACATTTCAAGTGTGTAAACAATTTAAATTACATTTAGTGTTGCAATAATTTTTCTTATATGTCAAAAACTGTTTTTCCACCACCAACAGTAACGCGTATAGCAGTAGTAATATGAAAAACATAATGAAAATAGGAGAAAACGGAAACGGAAACACAAAGAAAATTAGTCAAATTTACAAAGAAAACAAAATGCTTCAAAATTGCACATTAATGCTTCAGTCAGAGTTAAGATGTATGAATACATGAGTAAACTCTGGGCAAGCATAAAGGAGACTATCAAATGAAAAGTCTCTAAAAAGGATAAGCTAACTGTGTGGAAATTTCAATTAAAAATAAATTACAGTTAATTTGAGTGGGAGGACTTACCCCTGCAGATAAGAAACTGTAAATATACAGAGTTTATGAAAGAAATTTGTGTTTGAGTTAGCATAGTAGCTGATATATTTCTTCGTAGCTGTCATAAAATGATTGCATATTTTTACAAGAATACAATCAAGCATGTTAGTTAATCGTTTTTAAGATGTGTTAATCAGCAGCGGGACATTATATTGTATACACTTATATAAAATATATAAAATCCATTACTCATACGTCCCATGTGCGATTTTAAAATTAATATTAATCATACTCTATACAAAATGAGGAAGTAAACAATTTATTTAAATACTATTTATTTGCGTAAACTATCTCCCCAATCCTCGCATGTGAAATTAAACACGTTATGTTTCCGAACAATTAGTGTTTCCTCAGCTTTGAAAACAACTCCTAAAAATTATGGTGAATCGTTCCCCAATGCTCCAAACAAAGTAGCAACAACTACACTGGCATAATGCAAATATTATAAAGGTTTGTTGCCTCTTGCTTCTAAGTAAGTGTTCGCGCTAATTCTCAATTTGCCATTTATGGTTCTGTGTGTTATTAAATTGTTTATAATTGCAAATTTTTTCACACTCAGTTTTCAGTTTTTCTTTTGGTTTTTTGCCATAGTGTTTTTAGTTCTCGCCCATCTCTCTCAGGTTCTTTTTTAAAAAAAAAATACTTTGTAATGGTAATGCGGCAACATCACCATAAAATAGTTTACATTGTATTGCCTACTTTTGGGCATTTACAGTCGGTGTTTTTGTATCACAATTTTTATAATGGTTCACCTCGAAAATACTTTAAACACAAGCGTTCCAATTGTAAGCTGTGGTTTTCCTTCCCTTGGTCGAAAAGAATTCAAATGTAACCTCCTAATTGTGCCATAGTTTCAGTGTTATTTTTTTTTAGTTATCTCAGTTAGGTGTAACTCCATAAAATATGCTTTGAAAAATAATATAAAAAAAAGTTTGTAAACTTCATGCTTTTCACTCTTTGCTGCCCTTGCAGTTGTTAGTTTATAAAACGTACTAACTATGTTAAATAGTCACTTTAACTTTTACTGAAAAAACATGTGGAACAAAAGGAAAAATTTATGATTTTGTGGTTTGAAAGGCCTTTGATGGTTGTGATCAGCAAAAATTCTTGAACTCCAAACGAGCAAACGAAAAAAAAGGCCAGGAAACTTTAGAAAAATTACGATTATTGAATATATTCACAGTTTGTGGAACAAATCAGTTGACTATTATGTGTTCCAACTATTAAATAATTACCAACAGAAAACCATTCAATGTGGTCTGTGAAAATCGACAGTATTCGAATCAAAAAACATATATAATATCAATTATACTCCGTGTATTACGTTTACATTTTGTTACTGGAACAACATGAGCATTAGTTTTTACCACAGTAATTCGGTTAAGTTTCGAGTTGAACCACACAATGACGATCGAGATCCTATTAAGCCTTGCGTTGAATTAGAGAATATGTATTCTCAGGTTGAAGCAGAAAGTGGCATTAATATCTACGCGCTACGTTATTGCCGATGTATACAAAGCAGTTGCCAGATAAAACTGATAAGCTATCGCATTTTGTTCAGGCCTAGGAAGCCCACATTATATGGCTCAATCACCAATAACAATATTCAAGACGCCAATTTCTTTTGAAGCCACATGTCTTTGAGGTAAAAGGCATATTCGCAATATAGATTTGTCGAAGTTTCTGTGTTAGTTGGCTCATAAAACCAAGTATTCAGGATAATCTACAGAAAGGACTGCAATTCCAGAAATCAGTGTAATTAATATTAAGAGTAGCTCAGTTGAAAATGTATAAAGTTGAACTGTATAAAATAAATAAATAACCAATATTAAGTATGCGTACCCGTGTTGTAAAAATTTTTAATTCATATTAATCATACCCATTGTAGGCATAATAAAGGGTTTTTCAACAGAGACACTACAAAAGTAAATCGATAGGGACAGCAAACGACGCCATATTTTTTCCCGCTCTTTTGACATTTCTCTTCAGTAAGGTTTGCCATTTCATCATGGAAATATATACGAGCCAACAACGAGTAGAAATTATTAAAATTTACTACCGAACTTTGGAGTCAGTGGCCTCATCTTTAAGAGCGCTACGTCATTCTGGCTGAATGGCTCATTTCTGGCTGAATGGCTTCGTGAATAAGAAAAATATGCATTAGTGGTCAGACAGAAATCCACACGTAATCCATGAGTCATCATTGCATCCCGAAAAAATTACGGTCTAGTGCGGTATATGGGCCGGCGGCGTCATTGGGCTTCTTCCGTGATGATCAAGACCGGCCATTACTGTGAATGCGAATCGCTACCGTTCTATGATAACCGAATATTTTTGGCCTCAATCGGATAATATGGACTTGGAGGACATGTGGTTCCAACAGGATGGCGCCACAAGCCACACAGCGAATGCCACAATAAATTTATTGGAAACCAAGTTTGGTTAACGTGTTATCTCACGAAATGGCACAGTCGATTGGCCGCTTTTGTCGTGCGATTTGACGCCGTTAGATTATTTCCTGTGGGGCTACGTCAAGTCTATGGTCTATGCCAATAAGCCAGCGACGATTGATGAACTTCGTACGAATATCGAACGTGAAATTGCAGCAGTATCGGCCGATTTATGCTTGAAAGCCGTCGAAAATTGGGTTCAGTGTCTGGTCTTCTGCCCATGGTGGCCATGCAAAAAAATCGAGTTCCATACATAATGGCATCGAACTTACTTTCACAGGAATAAAGAATTTCATTGGTATCTAAAACCGGTTTTGTTTTATTTAAAAAAAAATTTGTAGCGCTCTTATTGAAAAACCCTTTATATTGTAAACGCAGCCCATTTGTCATCTTAAATATTCTACTTTTACATTCTTTATAATAAACCGGGAATTCTTTATTACATAGCATGTTGTGGATTAGTATAACTGTATTAATTGGTATTTTATAATTTATCAATTTGAATATTAGTGCTGGGATCCGAAAGCTTTTCCCATTTCAATAAGACATGCCTCCGTGGGTTGCCCTTTGTTCCAATGCCAATTTATATCCGAAACTAAAAGATGTATGGCGTTTATAGTTGATTGTTAATATTTGAACCCGAATTGTCTCTCATTAATACGATTTTTCGTTGAGCAGTTTTTATTCAATATATAAAAAAATGGTTTCCCATTACATGCCATGAAGGAATCGGGGAGAGCTTCTCACAACCAGTAAGCTGGGCGCTTTCTAGTTTTATACTCACTGATTGGGATCTACAGTTTTATACCGGTTCCGAACGGTATTTTTGAGAAACATTGTCATGGCTAAATACTCGATAGTATCGCCGTAACTATGCGAGGTGACCGCCGTCGAAAGAAATGTTAAGGTGGTCAGAGCAGGGACCGAACCCAGGATCTCAAGTACAAGAGGCGCGCACACTACCCATTGCAGCACCGACGGCCAATATATTGTTAATGCAAATTTCATAAATTTTATTAATATTTGGAAGTAGTCTAATAGGTCTAAGGTTTTCCGGTAGACTTTCATCCTTCCCTTTTTTTGGTAAAAATGTGACTTTAGCTTTTTCCAGAGTTCTGGGAAATAGGAATTATTTATCATATTGTTGAATAAAGTGCAGTATTCGGGTATAGCCTTGTCGGGAATGTTTTTCAGTACTATATTTGGGATGTTGTCCCATCCGGAAGATAATTTATTTTTTAGATGCCTGAGTATATAAATCAACGATCCGGCTGTTGTGAAAAATAATTCGGTTTCCTTTTCAAGATAAGCATGCTGTGTATGTACATATGTTTTCTGTATTCAAAAGAATTTTTGCTCTCAAGGAAATTATTAAATGTTTGGTTAATACGTACATGTAAGTCGTTATCAGAGTCGATCTCCTTATGGGAATGAATAGATTCGAAGAAACCCCCTATTGCATTAACTATTTCCTGTTTATCTTGTATGATAAAGTTGTTCTCTTTATCTATTTCCAATTTTTGGATATCTAAACCAGCATTAGTTAACATGCAACTAGATTGTTCAGCGATTTTAATGCTACTAATGTCAGTATCTACATATTTTCTTGACTTCATTTTTATTTTGTTAAAAAGATTTGAGGAGTTTGAGAGATCAATGTTTGTGAATTTTCTTTCAGTTTGTTCGTTAATTTCAGATATAATAATTTCCTTTATGAGCTTTCCGATTAATTTCAACTTGACTTTTAATATTCTTAGTATGGAATCATGGACTATACATTCCATGCGGTAGTATCTTTTAATAATAGGTAGAATCTTACTTTTTTCAGCGTGCAATTTTTCAATTATAGTGTTCGTGATAGTCCGGCATTTTTAATATCTTTAATATCTTTTTGTGGGATTGAGCAAAGTTTCTCTAGATATAAATCTATTACGGTGTTGTTTAGGTTTCTACTATTTGGTGCAATGTTATCGTTGTGCAATTGATTAAGCATTAACTGGGTGAATTTCCTCCAATTTGTTGCTTTATAGTTAAACAGATCCATATTAATTATTTTTATTAGAATTAGTGGAAAACTTTCTTTATGCCGTACCCAACTTTATGTCGTAATCTACAGTTTTGATACAATTTATTGTATTGTTTTCAGTAGCAATATACAGTCGATTACATATATATCGCGGAACGATTCAGTTCTGTTATATGAAGGAGAAGAGGAAACATTCATTTTACATCTAAATGTGATTTCATTTTCCGATAACCATTCCTTAAGGATATTACCCTTTCTATTTTTAGGCTCAGCGTTTTACTGAGAATAAAAAAAAATTAAAATAAAATTAATATTTATCAAATGCTCCACACAGCATCATCCTTGTTGTTTATGATAATCTTATTATACGTTATGCGATAAATGAGAAGTCGCTCGGATAATTCTTATAGAATATCTCAATATTTCTTCCTCCTTCTTTTGGAAAATTTTGCTATTACAGTGCAAAAAAACCATATTAAAATACAATTAATATTAATCATACGCTTCAAAGAGAAACAAATTTGTGGTGTTAATAAATCATTCGCCATGTTGAGTGTAAAAACAATTAAAATAGGATTGGGGAGAGCTTCTCACAACTATTGAGATATGTGCTTTCTATTTTTGCACTCAGTGATTGCATGCTAGAGTTTTACGCCGGCTTTGCATGGTATTTTGTGAAGTTTTTTCATGGCTAATTACTTGTCAGTGTGGCCGTCACCAAGCAAGGTGACCGTCGTCGATAGAAATGTATATGAGCCGCGCACACTAACAATTGCACCACCGGCGACCATATTTTGAGTGCTAGTTTTTAGAAAATAGGTTGCCAGGAATTGTAAATGGTCTGATATGTCACCGTCGGTTGTGCAATGGTTAGTGTGCGCGCCTCTTGTACATGAGATCCTAGGTTCGAACCCTGCTGTGACCACCTTTAAATTTCTTTCTATATAGCCATGAAAAAGCTTCTCAAAAAAACCGTTCGGAATCGGTGTATAACTGTGGGTCCCAATCAGTGAGTGAAATTTGGAAAGCGCACAGCTCAGTGATTGTGAGAAGCTCTCCCCTGTCCCTTCATATAATGGGAAACCATTTATTTTTTATTATTTGATATGTCATCAAGACTTGCAAGATCTTAATTTAAATAAAATTACCCAAGTTTTTACTCCAAATTTGTAAATATTTCGTGTTTAAAAGAAATAAATGTATTTAAAAAAATTTAGATAAGTCATATATGTATTTAAAAAAATTTAGATAAGTCATAGCCCCATCGAACAACACTACCATGGTTGATATTCACCATACGTTAAGTAGTGCGCTTCTTGATATATGACACTAAAAAAATTAATGATGGATTAAGGTTCCCTACTAGATCAAATTAGGGCTTATTTATATTTTCAGGGCATGAATATATGTTAATTTTATTTATTACAAGACGTCCCTACATTTGTATTAAACTTATGTTACTTATACGTCCCATTGGAATAATATTAATCATACTCTTCGTTGTGGTTTAATTATTAGAACAGTGGTGATCTTCAATATACTATTACTTCTCGAAAAATTTTCCAAGTATTTTGGTGGTTATCTTCAAATTATTTCCTCCCCCTCTTGAACATTTCATCGATCCAAGAAATATATATGGAATAAAATCATATTTATATATTTTATACGCCCCATTGAATTAAAAGTATTAATATTAATCATACCCTAAGTAGTTTGGTCCTTCAATATGAAGCGCTAGGAATAATTTAATTTCTAACATTAAAGATTATCTTAAATTTCTGCAACTCTTCTCCTGCTAACTTTATCATTGATGTGAACTTTGTGATGAACACGCACATGTTTTCATAAAATATGCAATACATTGATCCATTCATATACACCTTATGCTGCACAGTCTGTGTGAGCTCACCAACCAACCTACTGACATAGAAGCATACAACAACATAAAGTTGCAACATCCACATACCACACATGGCAGTAGATGCATTTATACAACTGTATACAAGGACCCATACATACGCACATACTTCCACATATATCTGACTTACTACATTCAGCATATTTGTCATTCATTTATTTATTTACTCCCTTAGGTATTCCATTCCTATCCCACCCGTTCTCCCTGAACCGTTTGTAATTGCAACACATTCAGCAGATGACCAGCAATTGTTGCAACACTCCAATGGATTCATATGCAATGCAAAATGTATGTATGGGATGTGGGTGGCTGGTATGTGGCAGTATGTGCATGTGGCATCTTTGTATGCAGGAACAAATATTGAGGATGCAAAGAGTTTCGATGAGAGCTACCAAGCAACCAACTGATCCATCCGAAGGGGTGCCAAACAAAACATTATTTTTACTTTTTGACCTGCCTGCCGCCTCATACTCCATAAGGCGGATGGACTATTGTTGCAAGTGTTTGCTTTTGTGTTGAATGTTTTAAAATATTATTTGTTTTACGTAGACATGAATCGAATGTATGACTCTTGATATTTACGCTGTTCGGCTCCATTTCGGAACCAATGTCCTGACGGCCCACTTGCCCACAATATGATGACTCTCGCATGGGCATCAGCTGCCAGTGGATAACTACCAGCCATTGTTGTGCCATAACAATGCCCGAATGCTGATGCGTATGCATAATACGTATACATATTGAACTAGAGGGGACTGAGCCGAGGCAAACTGAACTGTCCAGCCCATGTCAGTTGGTGCATCATTGAGGTAATTGGGAAGTTATACATATTTGTACTGTTAACATATATGAGCCAAGTATAACGATATCAAATTGTTAAGCCATTGAAATTAGGGTAATCGTATTTGAAAGGGGAATACAGATGAAAGGGAAGAATTATTATGTTAATGCATTAAATCGATAAATATGGGTTTCCTATACCATTACAGGAAGGTGTAATATCACTGCTGTTTTACACCCCATTTTAATACTGATTTATTAATCATACGCACCACTCAACTACATTGCTATAATTAATATAACTCATACTCACTGGCATAAGTCATAAAACTATAATTCAAGTCTTTATCACATATAAAGTTGTATTAGATAATGCATACAATGCATGCTGATTAAAAATCCTTGAGTATATCACGATCTGATTCCTTAGAAATTACTGTTCTGCCAATTTTTTTATTTTGTTTTTATTAGTCATTGCCACATCTGACCAACGGCGTTTTGGTAAATATAAATCAAAGTCAATGTAATACAAGGAATTATAATTATTTTTGATTTCAATGCATTATGAATTAGCAAAATTTTGAATTAATTTTTTCACCAAAAAAAAAATTAATTGAATGGAGTCTGAATCAATTCAAATAAATTAGTCAAAAAATAATTGGAATTCAATTCCAATTCAAATGAATTGCAATTCATTTCCAATTCAAATTTGAATTCAAATTTTCCAATTCGATTTTGAATTGGGAAAATGAATTGCAATTCATTTCCAATTCATTTGAATTGAATTGATTTTGAATTCAACTCCTTTCCAATTCATTTGAATTGAATTGATTTTGAATTAATTCAAATCAATTAGAACAATGAATTGCAATTCATTTTGCCAATTCATTTGAATTGAATTGATTTTGAATTAATTCAAATGATTTAGAAAAGTGAATTGCCATTCATTTCCTATTCATTTGAAATGAATTGATTTTGAATTAAAGCATTATATATATACAAGTATACAAATCATAAGATCGGGATTTACTGTATTAAAATGCATTTTACTGATAATTAATATTGATCATACGCTGCATTTAAAGATACATTTTAATATAATATTAATCATCCACAAGGCACCTTGGGTATCCCTTGATCAGAGAACGAAGGACCAAATTGATCACGTAGTAATTGATGGAAGGCACTCATCCAGTGTAATGGACGTACGAGTGATGAGAGGAGCTAACATTGATTCTGGTCACTACTTAGTAGCAGCAAAGGTTCGCACAAGATTAAGTAGAGCGAGAATCGTAGAAGCTAGACATCGGAAAGCTGCAATTACCAAAGGTGACCAAAGACTACTCAAGGAAGCTCTAGCAACTTTTGACACAGAACCCACCGACAACCGTACTTGTATTTGAAGAACCGTTTCGCAGCAAACCATGGCACGATGAAGTGTCGCATTGTTCCAGGTTAACTAATATATCAGGGCTAATGAATAATTGTAGATGAATTAGAGTACGATACTATGAAACGATATTTTAAGTCGTATACATACCCTAATTGTGTGCTCGTCTAATCCTAAAATTCTTATCATTAAAATAAATATAAATGTTAAAATCATATTAATGTTAATCATACGCCCAATATAACAACATAATCCATATTGATATTAGTCATACTCATATATAGTATTGGATCAATTAATTGGGTCTTAAAATTAGAAAAAGAAGACATCAACTACATATTATATCAAGAGAAACAATAGGAAATTTTTTAATCTTTTAATTTTGAAGACCTAAGTCTCTTACAGATTGGGTGACTAGGATGTAGTAGTTGTCGTCAAATCCATGACATACTTCAACAACAAACGGTTTAAGGAATATTTGACTATCAGGAATGTTGAAAATGTAGAAAACCTGTTTCATTAAGTGTCTTTTAATGTCTAACATTTTTTGTAGCATTTTCCTTAAGTTTAAATTTTTTGTCAGCAATCAGTCTATTATACGTTCTATCATTAACCCTCGTCCAAATGGAGTTTCAATCCGTAAATTATTTTATCGTTCAGCCGCAATCATCTTTGAAGTGCATAATTGAATTTTATTCGATTTCAATGTTTGGCCTAAATATGTGCAAATTTTTCCTTTTGTCATTTTTGATTGGCATTCTGTTGAGGTTGTGAATAAAATTAACACAAAATTTTAATAAACAGTGAAAGTGTTAATTGTTAATTACCGGCATCAATGAAATCATTTCCGAAAGCGTCAACGGGACAGCCGGAAACAGTACATGATAGAAGCAGCAAGATGAACTACGCGAACGCAGGGTTTAAGGCGCATAATGCTAAATCGGTAGCTCGACCCTTTACGAATCTTCATCACAGTTTTGTCTAACAATCCCTTCTTTTGAGTTTTATAGTTGTATTGCTTTTACTGTCGTGTTAGCCTTCCAACGCCATGTTAGCAACAAAACACAACTTTGGGCATAATATTAAAAACTGTTTTGCCTTTGTCCATATTAAAGGCTTTAACTTTTTTAACACTTGTCTGTCATCTTGCCAGTCACTTTTGTGAATTCTAATAACAACAGTTTCAATATTTGCAAATTGTTTAAACTTTTATTGACATTGTTGTTTTGCTGTAATTGTATTTAATTAAAAATTTCCAAGTAAAAGAAATGACTGGTTAAGAGTGTCAATGCTATTTTGATGTGGGTTATTTAACGCGTGTAGAGACATTACATTTGATTAGCACAGAATCAGTTAAAAAAATAGCCTGTAGATGGAATGGGGAAAATTTCAAATTTTCCAACGATATGCGAAATTTTAACCAAGCGTTATTATAGGTATTTTTGCATTAAACTGAGGGCGCATGATTTATATTAATTGGCACAAGACATTGATATATATTATGGAATTGATAATTTTATATGATTCAGCCTGCATTTGTTTTTATTGGAAGATTTTCAGTTTTTCAACGAGCTAACCCACAATGTTTCTCTGCGAATAGTGAAAAAATTATGCAGTCGGAACATGGATTTGAACTCTCGTTCGAAGACGATTGTTTCAAAGATTGTAAATCTTCTCATGAACACTTGAGCATTCTAGGCCAGTAACGGTCACTTGAGTCACTAATTGCAGTTTGCTTTTACTCCTCTGTCTCTCTATTTACGAGACCTTAATTAGACGGCCTTAAGTTAGAAAGTTTATCTTATGTTCCACCTTTCAAACTCTTACAAATTTCACCACTGAAGATTTATATTAAAATTATTTTGATACTAGTGGATTGGAACGCGCCTATGGCGCCCGTCGAAACATGCTTTAGTTTTAATCGATTTTTAATATTATTAAAAATATTATTATTATATGTTTGTTATTACAACAAACGTGTAAATAATTTACACGTTTGTCAGCTTGTACCTTATATGTATGTATTCATGCACAGAGAATAAGCAGCTCAATTGGATGTTCCAACTATATATAAGAATATGGTATCCGTTTTGGCGTAAATTCACTATAGGGTCTATGCTCTAATCTGCACCAAAATTTCACCAGAGACAAAACCTTCTCCGCTGAGTTAAAAAAGTTAGTGTTTTTTCGGTGACGGGTCCAACTTCTGGAGATATAGGCCTTTGAAGCTTGAGTATATAGTCGCCCCTATCTTAGGTATTTATTATCCGATCTGCTTAAAATGGGTATCATTACAAACCCCTTTTGCAACTCTATAACTCTGTCTATAAATATATTTCCTTTCATTAACCCATTGGGGGCTATTTACAAAAAAAATTTTTTAACCTCACTTTTTTCCTTTAAAATTTAGTATTTTCAAAAAAAATCCTTAGTGAACTTAATTTTTTGCTAGTCTCCGATAATAGGTCAGACCAGTTGTGTGGAGTTTTCCCAAAATCAAAAAAACTCCGACTCCGACTCCTTAAATAAAAATATCTCAACTCCTGCTCCGACTCCGACTCCAACTCCGACTCAAAATCTTACTACGACTCCAAACTTAAACTCTACAAAAAATTGCACACTCTTACTTTATATTTTCAATATTTATTAATTAATAATAAGTAAATTAAAAATTTCATTTTTTACATTAACATGTTTTAGATAAATTAACTCAAAATAAATTTATTAAAAAAAATAACATTTAAAAATAATACACTTCATTGGTCAAGTTTTAAGTAAAAAAAAATGCAGTAGGATAAAAAGTTAATCATTTAAATACTACTAGCTTTTTTATGTTTATATTAAGATGAAAAATATATTATTTATTAAGTGTTTGTTCTTAAAAACATTATTGACTCCATTAAATCATCTTTAATTGCCGTTCTTTGGTCGCTTTTAATAAATTTTAATCCTGAAAATAACCTTTCCACACTGACCTGTGTTGGAGGGAGCGCAGTCACTAGCAAAGATATAGCTTTTATATCGGCTGGGTACAAGTTAGTAGCCTCAGCTACTTCCATTTTGCTTTTTCGATCAAATTTTAGTATTTCATCTAGTTTAGTAAAAAATTTACTTTGCTCAATGATTCTTTATCTAATTTGGAACGTTTTTCACTTGAGATAGTTTGTTTTGGAAGTCATCCATGTCGACACGACGAAAAAAGTTGTGTGTGTGCGCAATGAAACAATAACAGAGATGAGTCAGCGAGAATTTGTAGTTTATGAATTTTTATTTTATGAAGAAAGAAAAAATTTTATGAATTTTATTTTATTAAGGAAGAAAAAACTAAAATTTTGAAAAAAAATAAAAAATTCATTACATCAAAAATAGGAGTCGGAGCCGATGCAAAGAACACACCGAATCCGACTCCTGCAAAATGTTGCTAAACTCCGACACCTAACTCCGACTCCGACTCCACACCCCTGGGTCAGACTGTAACATTTTTATAAAGTATAATACTTCCCTTTAACCCTTCAAAGACTAGACATATTTAAGGAAAATTAAATAATTATTTTAAAAAAATCGCGCGATTTTTCTGATTTGCCACACATCGACTTATGATACAGAGGGAATTCGAACCACCTGCCTGAGCAGGATGGCCTGGCGACTAAGTGGAATGTAAATTTAACGATTTTCAAAAATTTATTTTCATTTTAATTTTTCCATTTTGAGTCGAACATGTTACATATCTGAACTTTGAAGGGCCATAACACGGGAAATATGGACCTCCGGGAAAATTTTTTGATATTTTTAATTTCAAAATAAACTCTATACACTCCTAAAAAAATTAAAAAAAATTGCTCAATTGCCCCTAATATAGAGTTGCTCCCGAAAAACATTTCTAAAAAATTTTTTTTTAATAAAAATCTTAAAAATAAGAGGAAAAACTTAAATAACTTTTTTCGACTTTAATATCTGCTGTCTTTGAAGGGTTATTCTTGAGTATTATACCTTAAAAAAAGACTGAAGACTTGTCTATTATCGGACTCTAGTAAAAATATATGTATACTGGGGCATTTTTTAAGAAAAAAATAATTTTTATCAAAAAATGTGAGGTTAAAAAATTGTTTTTTTTTTCTACCAGCCCCCAATGGGTTAATAAAAAGAGATATACTTATATATGGAGTTTTAAAAGGGCTTTGTAATGATACCCATTTTGCCCAGATCGGATAATAAATACTTGAGATATGAGCGACTATATACTCAAGCTTTGGAGGCCTATATTTCGGAAAATATGAACTTGCACCGAAATTTTTTTTTGTTTGTTACACTGTGCGACACCAAAAAAAAATGATGGGGTTCTGTCAACGGATTCTAATAGAAAAGTCTAAAAAAAAATATACGTGTATCGGTGTTTTGCCAGATCGGATCAGAATATTTTATTAGGGCGGGTCAAAGTTTCCGCCCCTTGGAACTTTCCGGCAACATATCGGCATGGAAAATTGTGTGTTCCTTACTTCTGAGCTACAAAGTAGGTTCAGAAGGTTTATAGAAAAGATTCAGGTAAACATTTTTGTGGAACAAATTAACCCTCTAACTGTCATGTATAACCATAATTTCTACTTTTTTTTTGAAAACTTGCAAAAAACTGCTCCAAAATGACGGGGGGCGTGGTCAAAATGTTCTACAAAAATGTTCGCCATAAATTTCACTATATGTGTCTGAACACTCCAAAACACAAATCTTAGCCCAAGTGGAGTTATAGGGTGGACTACAAACTTTGGCTCCATGGCTATTTAAACTTTATAAAAACTGCATCATGCTATCCTATGTTCCCGCTAAATGGAGACAATACAAGGTGGCATTCATTCCAAAGGCGGGAAGTTCAAGGCAAATTAGTCTAAAGGACTTGAGACTAATCAGCCTGTCATCTTTCTGTCTCAAGGCATTCGAGATGATGACTGACCCATAAACGATCATAGGTATTTATAAGGTGCCTATATGCCCGCATGCTTACAAGAAGAACAAGGAAAATCCGCGAAGTTGGTCATGGAGAATGGTCTGGGTGTATATCCAGAGAAACCCTAGCTCGTACTCTTTACCAGGAAGCAGATGGTTCCGTATACTCATCCCTTGTGGTAGCGAAATTTGCTCAAATTTGTTAGTGCGAGATATCTAGGTGTGACTCTCCACAGAAAGATCAATCTCAAGTCTATTTAACACTATGGGAAAAATCAGTAGAGCAACAGTGGCCCTAAATTTGTGCTCAAGGGTCATCGGAGGTCGATAGGGCTAACCCCCAAAATAGTTTGCTTTTACTGGATATACACAGCTGTTGTCTGACCGATATTGTTTTAAGGCATTGTAGTTTGGTGGACGATACTGGAAAGATCCACTTCCCTAAGTCTATTGAGAAAATCCCGGAGAATGGCTATGGTGTGTATCACGGGTGCTCCTACAAAGGGTTTGGGGGTTATGATTCACCTGTCACCACTAGATTTGACCGGAAGGCCAGTGGTTGCAATGTCAGCAATTCACCTAAGGCATTTCTTGCAATGGATCATCAGCTCATATGGTCATGGGTCGTTTTTAAGGGATCTGTAACAATATACAATAAACACTATTTCAAATTGTGAGATATTCTGCTTCACTCACATCCCGGACATGCAGGACTGGATGGAATACATACCAGGTTATAGTAGGTATTTAGGCTTTTACACTGATGGATCCAAATTAGATAGCTAGGTTGGGTTTGGAGTATATTCTAAAGTGATGGAACTAGGCCTTGCAAAAAGGCTACCAGAAAGCTGTAGTGTCATTAAGGTAGCAGTGATTGGTATCCGAGAAATTGCCCTTTGCCTAGGACGACTCATCATCAGCTCGGGGGGTATCACCGTCTACCCGGACAGCCAGGCTACTATTTAAACTCTATAATCTGTATTCCTGTCTTCAGTAACTGCTGTCTAAACGAGATGGCCGTGCAGTTCGATATTCACCTTATATGGGTGCCAGGGCACAGGAACATTCCAGCAAACCATAGAACAGATGAACTGGCGAGATTGGGAACTATGTGTTCAGGTTCACGCGATATACAGCATGTGTGTATGCCTCTTTCTGCATACAAGTTCATGGTTAAAACCGAGGGTGTCAGAGAGATCTATCGAATGATAGATGATATCTAGGTACAAATTGCAGGATCACCAGGCAAGTTTGGCCAATATATGATGTAAATCGTACGAAGAACCTGATATCCATTCCTAAACAAGATAACTCTATTATAGTAGCTGTGGTTATTTGATACTGTCCAATAGGTAGACACGAGTCTAGACGTGGAGTCTCAGCTCGTGATAACTGCAGGAGCTGTGAGGATGAAGAAGTTGAAGAGAGCGTCGAACATCTCATAAGCTGCTCCCCGACCTTTTGTATAAGTGAAAGGAAATATCTAGAATTTTACTTCATGTTGCTTCTAACAGACATTCATGAAGTCAAACAGAACGGCCTTAGGTTCTTTCTGCCGAAAACTAACTGATTCGCCAGGGCCCAATGTACCAAATGTCAGCCACATTCTGGAATATCGGGCTGAGGTATTATATGGCTTGAAGCTCTATAAATATACTGTGTCAATCTAAAGTTTCAACGATGGAAACGAAATTTAACAACCCGTGGATTCACAACGGCTCAAGTCATTGAACTAAGTGTTCACACTATTCTCCACTACCTAATCTACCCAATCTAACCACTTCTGCCTAATCTAACCTAAACTAACCTAAGTCATTATCGGCAATTATCGTGTGGGAACAAGATAAATAATTTGAAGAATCCACACTAACAATTTTAACTGAAACTAAGTCAATTACCGAATCCTACTGTGGTCACCTGATAAGACCCCGAACTCTGTGAATGAAAAATTTAAATCCCTGCAACCGAAATAATTGAAAAACACCAGAATATTTTCTTGGTTGTTCGGAAACTGCGCGAGACTAAAAATAAATTATTCATACCAAATAGCAATTTATTAGTTTTGTTTTCCATATTAAAAGAAATAAATCTACTAAAATCATATTTGTATTACTCATACGCACCTGGGTCCCGTAAGGGGTTATTACAATTAATCATACGCTACAAAATGTGTAGCAACTTGTGTATGTAACTTAAAAATTAATCGCACTCACTGGCTGTGGGAATATTTTAGGAAGATTTTTAATGTAATATACTCTCTGGTTCTGGAGAAAACTGAAGGACCTGCTCACTAATTCTTAATATTAGGATCTAATATTAGATGACGAAGTCTCTCTAGATAAACTTCACGAATTGGTTGATATAATTGGTGCATAATTCGATATATTGTCTACATTCTTTAGAGTCAACTGCCGGCGAATAGTTCCTGTTGGCCAACACGAAGAAATTGTTCACAGGTAAGATTTCTTACTCGAAAGAAGAGAAGGATTAATAACGTCAAGGAAGTGGACCCTAGAATTTGCAAAGCCCTGAGCTGCTTTTCAGTCGTTTTTAATTTTTTTTATGAAAAACGAAAATAAACCCAATTCAACGGTAAAGATATAAATCATACGATCCTAAATTCAATATAATTTTCATTCATATTAATCATACGCAATCATATGCGTTATTTAATATATCGTACATTAACTACTAAACAGTCAAAACTCAAAATTTTCCAGTGGAGGCAATTTATATTCCCCACCTATGGGTATTTAACTTTGTTACCTACCTTTTTCCCCGGTCAATATTAGAAATTCCCTGTCTGTGTGGTCTTGATCTAGGTACCAAACTTTTTCCCGGTGCAAGCCAGAAATTCCCTGTATGTGGAGTTTCGACCGTGTTACCTACCCTTGCCCTGGTTCAAGCCAGAGATTCCCTTTTTGTGGGGTTTACAAATTTTCACCTACCTCTTCCCAGGTTAAAGCCAGAGGATAGAGTTGGGGTCTCAACATTGTTACCAGCTTTACCCTTATCCAAGTCAAAGATTCTTGTTACCTATCTCTATTCTAGGGCACGACAGATAAATCCATGTCTGTAGGGTCTTAACCTTGTTGACCTATATGGGGTCTTGACCTTGCTGAACTAGTTGGGCTCTTTTTAACGGATTTTTGATAGTTCCGGCGAGACCTTAGGGCTATAGGTTGTCGGATATTATCTTTGAGTTCTTCTGGATCCTGCGGGTCGTTGATGTAGACACTTGAATTCAAAAACCCCCAAAGAAAAGTGAAGCGATCCGGAAACGCATCTTACAAGCTGTGTTTGTTGATCATGCACTCTAACTAGTAAACAGTCATAACTCAAAATTTAAAATTTTCCAGTAGATGCAATAATCTTAGTTTCCAAGATTAAATTGTGTATACAAATTCTCAATAATAGACATATTGATACTGGATTTTTTGTCGAAAGGGAAGAGAAACTGTCGGGAGATTTTTACGACGGAGAGAAATGGTCCTTGGTTATTGATTTTCAGCTAAAGATTTAAATCTTGAAGTTTTGAGTCATGATGCTGTTGAAGTTAGGGTGCGGTATGTACAATTTCAAGAAGTTAGTTATGTCATTGAGATGTAGTTAATGAATCTAAAAAAAATTGTTTCCATCCCATGAAGTAATTGAAGAGACCTCCTCACAATCAGTGAGCTGTGCGCTTTTAGTTTTACTCTAACTGATTGGGACCTACAGTTTTGCACCGGTTTCGAACGGAAGTTTAAGTAGCTTTCTCATGGCTAAGTACTTGATAGTGCCGCCAACACTAAACGACTTGACCGTCATAGAAAAAAATGTAAGGTGATCAGAGCAGGAACCGAACCTACGTTCTCATGTATCTGAGCTACGCTCACTAAACATTGTACCACCGACGGCCTTTAGGCATCTTCAAATTATATGAATACCTTATGTGTAAAATCACCAAATCCCGGAAGTATCCTTGTTCAAAAGAATAAAAGTAATTAAAACAAATTAATATTAATCATACATACTAGTGAACCACTATAGCGTAATCGATATTAATCATACTCTCCGGAAACCTTTTAAGTATTTTTAAATTGTATTAAACTAAACACAGCTTAAATTTAAAAATAGTTCCCAAATTAATTTCTTTTAATCTAAAAAATATTACTTACTTTCGCTCCTAGTAGTATCCTTCCAGGATACTTAGATTTCTGTGAGATTTGGAAAGCAATCATAATTAAATTTTAATTTCTCTATAATTTTTTTATTAAATCCAACCAAATTAAATATACACTCTGACAAAAAAGTTGTTACTAAACTACAAAAAGTAATACACAACTGTCATTTGTTTTTATTAAAACTTCCGATTCTTTTTATGGATTTTTAAATTGTTTACTGTTGGGCTGATGGCAATGTATGACGACACATACATATAAAAGCGTACACACAGCCAGCGTCGTAACAAACAACATAACAAAATGCAATTATGTTCAAATGCAACAACAATAACAGCACCAGCACCTACACTACTACCAGTTGTAACAACTAGATGTTGTTGCTGCTATTGTCCTGCTGTCACAACTACAGTAGCAGCAGCATCAAAACAACAACAAAAAACAACCAGAGAGAATCGAGGAGAACGAGAAAGCTTTAACGATATTATAACAAAACTATTTGAGAGCATGTGTATGCGTGTTACTGACACTGACTGATTGTCTGTGTCATTGTAGTTGTAGCAATTGCGGTACAGTGGTTTGCGAGAATCATGTTGAAAAGTACCATGTTTTGAATTTTCGAAGAAAAAACAAGTGAGTCGATGTTTAGGTAGACAGGGTACCGGTAACCCCTCCGCCACCTCTACAATTAAAAATCTTTCGATTATTCGGAACCTCCATGGTTCGTCAAAAAGTACAATGTTCTGAATTTATAAGAAAACACAAGTGAGTCGCGTTTCAGGTAGACACAGTATCGGTAACCAATCCATCACCAGAATTGAAAAAATAAATGGTTTTCCATTACATTGGTAGAGCACCTCACAACCAGTGAGCTGTGCACTTTCTAGTTTTATACTCGTGACCTATAGTCTTACACCGGTTCCGAACGGTGTTTTGAGAAGCTTTTTCATGGCGAAATACTCGAAAGTGTCGTTGTCACTATGCGAGGTGACAGCCGCCGAAAAATAAATTTTAGGTGGTTAGATCAGGGATGGAACCCAAGATCTCATGTACAAGAGGCGCGCACACTAGCAATTGCACCACCGGCACATAACAATTGATAATTTTTCGACGGAGACTGCTTCGTTTAATTTTCATTCTATAAAAATTAAAATTAAATTGACATTAATCATACGCCCCAGTTAAAATTATTATTATTATTAATCATACACAAGAAAACTGTAAGTGTGGTGGCGACTTGCAGAGTGGCCCAAATACAAGTATATTCAACGACGATCTAGAATTAGACGACCAGAAGATGTGCGCAATTTGGCAACCCTGGTAAAAGAGAACAAAAAAGGGCTAGAAATTCACTCAAAGACATTTCTCTCACGCGTCATATCTTGATTTTTTCATAATTTTTGCATAGTTTATGTAATTTTACTGCAACATGTTTGGAATTTGTATAGTTATTTACAATAACACCATCAAAAAGCTGCTCGTGTATTGGAATATTCAATGAAGAGAGTAAGAGAGAGAAGAGAGAATGGCTAGGGTTTAACTCGTGTTTGTTGGTATTTGAGGGAAGAGATATTTTTAAAAATTTTGTAATATAAACTAAACCGAATTTCTTTTGGTACATTATGACTACATTAGAAATAACAACTGTTCCCATTATTTTCCATCATTCCCGCTGCTGGCTTCGCTGAAGACTTTCTTGACGGTTTTTGGTTCTATCTCACGAATGGCTCAAATGATAATAGTCTAAGTCTTAAAGGTGTGGGTCGTTTATGGATTGTTCGCAAGAATAAGTCTAAAGGGGTCAAACCACACCTCCGAGGCGGCCAATTGACATCGCCCAGACGACTGATAACATGATTACCGAACGTAGGGCTCAAAATATCAATTGTTTGATGAGCTGTGCGACATATAGCTTCATCCTACTGAAACCATATTATCCAAGTTCATATCTTCGATTTCAGCCCATAAAAAGTCCGCAATCATGGCACATGTAGCCCTTGTCCATGACTGAAATGGCGTTTCCAAGAGCATTTTCGAAAACATATGGGTCAATGATGTCACCACTCCAAAATTCGTACCAACTTGTCGTTCTCTGTAAATGTACTGGCTTATCGATAATGACGTGGGGCTTTTACCATCCCAAGATTTGGCAATTGTGATGTGGAAATTTAGAAAATATGATTTTTCGTTCAAATTCTATGTCCGGTTGGACCCTATATTTCCCAACGGTTTGCAAGCGTAAAGCGACACATTTTAGTCCACGAATGTATGATACTGACTGATAGCCAGCATTTAGAACAGAAATAATCAATCAGTGTAGAAATAACATATGATTTAAAAAGATACCTGCATTTGAATACCTCAACCCGAGTATGCCTGACTATAGGCATATTGTAGGAAATTAAACTTAATTATTGTTTCCAAGAGATTAAACAAAACTTCATGTCTTCCTGCATATTCTTCTTTTGAAATCGTATTGATATTAATCATATGCCACCGAAAACACTGCTAACGTTGTTATTATTATTAATCATACGCAAGATAACTGTAGGAGCTGCAATTGTGCTTGGGACTTAGGGATGATCAAGGATCTGTAACTATTGGAATATTTTAAATATTTTTGACTGAGAGATTAAATAAAAATATAAAACTATTTTATTGGAACATGTAGGCGTATGTTGAAGATATTCGTCAGTTCACACAGGCTCTGGTAGAATAAATGGCAAATAATTCGGCAAAATCCCACGTTATTCCCCTACAGCGTTTACTTTTCCCACAAGGTATTTCCTAACCACTGTGCATTAAGTCTAGTAAAATATTTCGAAAATTATTGTATGGCTGCAGTTGCTGTAGGTTATGTATATGTTTGTGTGATGTGGTGTTGTTGCTAGCACAGAAAAATAAACTGCAACTGTATATGTATGACATTTGTATATTTCAACTTTTACTCTGTATCTTCTACAATTGCAAGTTGCAGGAAAGTGTTGAAGTGTGTGTGTGTGTGTGCATGTGAAAGTGTGAGATTATTTCAATACTATTATTTCTTTGTGCGATGCGTGTGTATAAGTGCATATCCTTAATGGAATTGTTGTAAATTTAATTGATGTTAATAAATAAACAACAGCAGCATCTAAAAGTAAAACAAAAATTGCAGCTGCTATTGCAGAAACATCAGCTACGACTACTACTGATGGTACTGGTAATGTTGCTGATGAGGCTGGCATTGGAAGATTTACTAGGATGGAATATCCGCAGTTTTCTTACAAATAAATATTATTCATTGGCATAAAAACATACACTCTGTTAATAAACCCGGACTACTTTATGTCATTCGCATACATAGACACGTATACACAATTCTTCGCATTCGACTTTCTGTACACAAATACGCTTTAAAATTTTACATGTGTATATAATATTTTCTGTCAACAATCCTTGCTGCGAGGAGTATAATATGCTGCTTTACATTGACGGTTAGATGTGGTTGTTAAAGTTTCAAGTAATTACAACTCAATTCTTCGTATCATTCGTTAAGGGAGTTCATGTATATAAATTTCAAACGAAAGCAAGCTATACATAAAGTAAAGTACATTGAAACTTCATAACCATATTCACACCAGGCAGACAATAGAGTTTACGACAATCTATGAAATTAAGTTCCAGCACCAAGGTTTATCTCTTTAAGCCGCCAACTCGGTATGTCGCATATGTTATAGATGATTATGTTCATTGCGATATTTAACTGGGATTAAAAAATAGTTACGACTTGGCATATTTGTGTGTCTTTAACAGTAAAATTTTCAGCATATGAAGATTGTGGACCTCGTTGTTTATTTCTATTGACGACATTTGCCGCTAAGTCATTGACCTATATTTATAACCTTAATAAATGAGTAGCATAGGAAAATAGCGAATGAGTAATATTAATATAGGCGTATAAGAAACACCATCAAGAACTATATTCCTTATAAGGCAGTATACATCCCGTTCGATTTTCCGCATCGCTGCGGTAAGTCCCTACAAGGTTTAACAGAGATTTAGAAGCTGAACTTTTAACAGATTTATTTATTGTTGATTTTAGATAGATATTAAAGCTCTCCTCTCCTGTTCTTGTGATGAATCATATTACATATATACGAATAATGTATAAATAGCGTATGAGTAATAGTAACTACCATGGCAAATAAGAATATCGGCAATGCGATCATGACGAGTGTCTTAATTATAAGACATTGATATTTATATTTTTCTATTCTATTTCTAATTATATTGTTAGCCATACCAGACGAGCGTATGAGTAATATTAAATACTATTACGTTCTAGCGTATGAGTAGTAAATTACTTACTTACGGACCTAGGTGGCTTCAAGACAATTAGGTTAGAGGCTTCGTGTCATCAAACGCCAGTCAGCGAGTAAGACAAGGGAGATTTTGCCACGCCCCACCAAGATAAGTTGTGCGGCCGCCTGGTTATTCCGCAAGATAACTCCCGAAATTTAGTACTGGAACATTTTTTACTCAAATGCACACAAAAGGTGAGCACACGACCGGCTGATCGCCACCATAACTCTCGTCCACTCCCATTTTCGTAACTCGCATATAAAAGTTGGGCGGCTTTCCGGCTGGCCGACTCGATATCTCCCGTATACCACTGATCAATATTTTGTACAATATAGTGCAAAATATATAGATGAGCAACTTCGCCATGCCCATTTTTGTTACTCCTATATAAATATTGGGCGGACAATTGGCTGGTAGTCACGATAACCCCCCGTTTTTTTTTTGCATTTTCCAATGTTTCGTTTAAATTTGAGGCCATTTTGAAATTAAATTGGCAAATGAGGCAAGTAAACGAACGAAAATTTAGTTGCCGAAATTTGCGGAATTAAATTGTAGTCGCCTGAAAGTATACCCTACAAACAACTTGCGATATTTAACTGGGATTAAAAAATAGTTACGACTTGGCATATTTGTGTGTCTTTAACAGTAAAATTTTCAGCATATGAAGATTGTTTGATAATTATTACTTTTTCTTTAAGAATTGTCCCCCGACTCGGGATTCAAACTCAAGCGCCGTGATTGCCAGCCGCGCGTTTCACTATCGGTCTATCGAAGACATTGCGCTTGGAAGACTTCCAAAGGGGTTAAGGGCTTTACAAAATGAGTATAACTTATTTCTCCAACCGACTCGATTTTCAGCTTTTTCACCTCCAGTTCGTAACACCAAAGTATCGCAAGCAATATTCCACCTGATCTTTCTAGTGAAGTCGTTATCGGCCTATCTTTCGATAGCCTTTGAGTACGTCTTCGAATACCGTTACCTTTACCTTACCCAGTGGGTAAACGCGCTATTTTTATACGCATAACTACGTTGCTGTTAGGATACAGATCACACACCTCGTGGTTCATCCGCCGCTGATACTCGTCGTTTTCTTTTAAAAGACCATATATTTTTCGAGGCATTTTCCCCTCGAAGACTCTCAGTGGATTTTTGTACATAAAGCAAAACAGGCTGTATAAGAATCTGCAATAGATGGATCTTCATTTGTGTCAAGAGGGTATTAACTCTGATGTGCCTGCTTAGCCCCAAATAACACCTGTTTACAAACGCTATTCTACGTTTTATATCTAGGCCGACCGTATTGCGTCTGATCACGGCAGTTCCAAGGCAAATAAATTCGTGCACTACCTCGAAATTATAGCGATTATCAACATTCACCCGTTCATCTAATGTTGTAACGGAGAGTTTTCCTCTTTGAAGCTAGGATACGCTCAGGGATATCCAGAGTCCGTTACGTGCAATTTAGATTAGGTAGAGAGAGAGAAAGACCGGTTGTTCGTGTTTGATGACTGGTTTATTTCACTTTCAATTTTTGACCTTAACTAATTCCCAATTTTGCGTGTTTAATGCACACTCTACGATATTTCACTGGAATAATCGTAATCTTCTAGGTTTGTAGGATCCTCGGCGGGTTGCACTGTATTTGAAAGTTGTATAAATATGAGTTGTAGACGGCTGACATGGGATCGGGCGGTGTTTCGTGGGAAGGATCGTTCGAACGGCAGTTGCTTTGGTAAATCAGACGACGGGTACACGGGAGTCGATGTTTGTGACTTGAAATGGTTCAGGACCATTCGGGGGTACGGGGCTACATGGTGTCCTGCTGAAAGACGACGGTAGGCCGTACGGTTATGATAGGGCCGCCAAATCAACCTTCTAAATGAGACCAGGAAAATTATGGTTAGGATACCCGACTTTGATTGCCACAGGCAGGGTATCCCCGATCGAGTATTCAGGACTTATCGCTGTCTAGGCACTAATTCGGATTCCCACAGGCAGGGTGTCCCCGAACGAGTATACTAACAGGACAACTATAGGACGAAGTGCAAGGATAACGATAGCTAAACTACAAGGCACTGGCTCGTTAGTATACCTAATCGGATTCCCACAGGCAGGGTACCCCCGATCTCTAAGACTAGAAGAACTCTAAGACTAAAACTACTAGTGTACAATGCTACAAGCTACTATGACTACAACTAGCTACGATGTGTTAGGGTCGCCGACTATCCAACGACTGACTTGTCTGAGCTGTGCGCGCCACTTTATATGGTCCAGTCATGTGTATGTGTATGTCTATGGTTTGCGATCAACACATATACTGTCGCTCAGTGGTTTGTGTGGCACATCTGTTCTCACTCAGCTGTTGGTTGCTGTCGCTTTCAGCTGATCGTGGTGAGTTCATCAGAGTTGCATTAAAAGGGTGTATTTAAAATATAAAAGATGATTTTTATTTCATACATAAGCATTTTATCACATAAAACTAATAAATTCATATATACATATCTAATATATAATATATTCATATCTAAAGGTTATATTTCCCAAGCAAAATACATAATTCTATTAAAACAAAATAAATTCATCCATGAGTGATATTCCTGACTCACAAGTGGTGTGGGTGGAAACAAGGTGACACCTTCCATCCTCACAATAATTTTGCCTTCTCCTCGTTTACTGCCAACCCCACTTTTGCTGGTTCCTTTTCAATTCTCGAAAATACTGCTGTAACTTCTCGCAGATTTCACCCAATTATGTCTGTCATCATCATATGCGAGCATCATGTGGGTTTTGCTGTCCATAGTTTTATTCGTGTTGACCACAGCTTTTCCCACGATGATTTCAATTAAAATGTTGAAGAGATCGCATAATAGGGTGCCGCCCTGCCTGAGGCTTGGCCGTGGACTTAATGCTTCGGTGAGGTCTTTATGACAAAGTTTCTCAAAATGCCGTTCGGAACCGTAGTATAACTATAGGTCCCAATCACTGAATATATAAATAGAAGGCGCGCACCTCACTGGTTGTGAGAAGCTCTCCCCAATTCCTTCATCGGATGTAATGGGAAAACATTTTTGTATAACCTTTCTTAAGATCGGAATTTATAAGTTATATTTATTAGCGAGAAACCCGAGTGGTTTTTGAAGGCTTTGGTTAACCCCGCTAAGTGCTATTAAAGATCCTCCCCGCCTGAACATTTTAAAAACATCTTTAATGACATCTTGGGCGGTTTGTTTAAACATGTAAATTTTCGCATTGGAATCTATATCCTTTCATATATTATATAGGTACATTGAGTGATATAGATATCTATGTTTAGAATATGGCTAGAATATTGCAGAAGCCCAAAAAAGGTGGAGTAATATGATATACTAAGACCCTCCGGCGTATAATTAATAATATTGTTAGGATTTTTTCATTGACAACCCATGCGATTTAATGTCTGGTTCGAGACACATACAAAAACTTGAGCGTATGAGTAATATTAATAAGTCAACACTCTAGCGTATAATTATTGACCATAATTTTCACCATGAACTTCTCCGTAATGTGCTGTGATTCAAACTCTACGTTAGCTGAGCGTAGTTTTCATATATTATAAAATTGTTTGTATATTCCTGTTTAAATTCTACCCCAAGTTTTTCACACAGTAACCCTGTCATAACCCAATTTTCCAAGGCAACTTCACTCGCATATAAACAATTGTACTGGGTAAATATACATTCTACCAATATTCCAGTAAAACAACGTTCCAGTGTAAACGTTGCTAGGAATATACTCGTATCTATATGTGGCTTCAAATATAATTATTTGTTTATATTTTTATCCCGAATTATGTTTTGCATTGCAATTTTAAACTACGTTCATTTAAGGGTTTCCGTGGAAACCCCTAACAGTTGTGTTAATGTTCAAAGTGTTGCATGTAATATAATAAACAATGACGTCTGCCCATGTCACAACAATAGAAAAAATTCTGAATCGAGGATTTATACTCTAAATAGCATAATTTTCCTTGCTCTCTCGCTCTTAAGGACACATATGTACCTAATTTTTAAATGTTGCTAGCATCATGTTATACATATTAGTTTGGGTTTTTTTTCGAGTGTCGTACTTTTAAATTGAGGGAAAAACTCTAAAAAAAAAAAAATGGTGTCCCATAACATCCCATGAAGGGATTGAGGAGAGCTTCTCACAATCAGCGAGATGTGCGCTTTCCAGTGTTTACACTCACTGATTGGGACCTACAGTTTTACACCGCTTCCGAACGGTATTTTGAGAGCTTTTTCATGGCTAAGTACTCGATAGTGTCGCCATCACAAAGCGAGGTGACCGTCGTCGAAAGAAATGTAAGGTGGTCTGAGCAGGGATCGAACCCACGTTCTCATGTACAAGAATCGCGCACACTAACCATTGCACCACCGACGGCCAATCAACCTCAGCAAATATTCGATGACAGTAAGGGGCCAATTAGGTCAGATTAGATTGGGTTGAGGAATATGCGTTGAATCGTTTTGTTATGGGTTCTCCTTCTAGCACACAACTAAGTCAGTAGGCCAGCGTGGTCAGATTGCTTCGAAGTCTTAGGGGAAGCTCATCTTAAGTTCTAGTTGCGTACAAATTTCCTTAGTATTTTCCAACCCGTTTCCATGAGATGTTTTACACTGGGCTTTGTGTCGTCGAAGAGGTTTTCGATTTAATAGATACGGAATCGGGGTCAATGGGTTGCATCGTTTTGATGTCCTCCTCATATTTACATGCCCTAAATTTATTTGTATAGGCGCGTTCAATTCTAAGTAGGCGCGTTCAATTCTAAGTAGCCGGGCCTTCAAAGTAGATTGTAGAGTAAAAACATCCATGAATGTACTAAGTTCAAGTACGAGAGCGGTCTCAAAACTAGGTGAGCTAACAAAGGCGACACAAAAAAAGTTGTGAAAAATTTTCATTATTTTTCAACATAATCCCCTTTTAGCTCGCTATACATTTTCCAAAAATATTCCATAGCTTCGATACCATGTTTATAGTAATAACTTTTAAACTCCTTAAAATAGACATCAACCGCATATTCCACCCCATCATTGCTGGAAAACCTTTTACCACCGAGCCATTTTTTCCAGTTTTGAAATAGAAGTAGCTAAATCTGAGGGTGCTACATCTGGCGAATAATGCTCAAGATGAAGCAATTCGAACTTTTATTCATTATTTTTGGCCATCGCAATAGTGGATGTGTGAACTGTGGAATTGTCTTGATGAAACTCAACTCTCTTTTTCGCCAAATGCGGCCTTTTTCCCACAATTTCATCACTTAAACACTGCAATAAATTATTAAAATATTCGCGGTTCATGGTTTATCCTTTCTGAAGATAATCAATAAATAGTATCCCATGCTCATCCCAAAAAAACAGACGCCATGACCTTACCAGCACATGGAACCGTCTTCGCCTGCTTTCGACACCGGTCAATAAACTTAACGTTTTAGCCGAAATATTTGCATAAAACTTCTCCCTGCCGATTAGCTCTCAACCACTCCCCGTCATCGCAAATATATCTATCTCCATGCCTGACATATTTTATCGTACGCGAGGAGTTAAAAATGTCCCTGAGGAGCTCAACGTAGGAAAGTCTCCGCATCAGGATGGAATTTCGTCAATAGTTTTGAGCAATTGTTCTTCGACGCTTGCTCGTCCATTTGGCAACCTTTTCAGACTGTCATACTGTACAGGTATTTTCCCTACTCGCTGGAAGGATGCAAATGTCCAGCCGATCCCCAAAAAAGGAGACTAACTACCGGCCAATTGCGATATGCTCTACGCTCTCAAAAGTGATGGAGGACATGATAAATTACCATTTGGTGAATTATCTGGAAGTTAACAGTCTACTCAGTGATCGCCAGTATGGGTTTCGCAGAAATCGTTCAACTGGCGACCTGATGGCGTTCCTCACGGAACAGTGGAATCGGTCCGTGCATAGACTGGGTGAGAGCAAAATAGTAGCCTTAGTTATTTCTAAAGCATTTGATAGAGTTTGGCTGCAGGCACTCATATCAAAAGTCAATGCTTTTGGTTTAGGTAGAAACTTCTCTCGATTTATTTCGAGTTTTCTCAGAGACCGTTCCATACGACTTGTATTAGACGGTATCTCTTCCTATGAGTATACAATTAATGCGGGAGTACCTCAAGTCTCTGTGCTTTTTCCCTCTCTTTTTCTTATTTTCATCAACGACCTTCTGGATCGGACTAAAAATCCCATCTACTCCTTCGCTGATGATAGCAATTTATGTCACTCATACTCCTTCGATCGTCGACTCAATCTTTCCGCAGTGCGTTGGAAAGAGACGAACAATGAAGGACACGCTTAATCACGACTTGCATGTGATTAGTGAGTGGGGCAGGGAAAACCGAGTCGAATTTAATGCACGCAAAACACAGTGTTGCAGACTATGGCACAAGCACACTGGTGACTCGACCCTGCCAATGATTTCAATGGGTGGTTTAGATGTTGGTGAATCGGAAGCTCTTGATGTTCTGGGCATGAAGATACAATGTGACATTCGTTGGAATAAGCACATTTTCAAAATGTCGAAAGAAGCATTCAAGTGCCTGGGCATTTTAAAGCGGTGTAAAAGATTTTTCACCCCACCCGATCTCGTCAATATCTACACCACGTATATTCGGCCAAAAATGGAATTCAACTCTCATATTTGGGCTGGAACTCCTGCGTCCATCTTGGAGATTCTGGGCTGCGTGCAAAAGACAGCGTTGAAGCTGATAGGCGACAGCAGTGTATCCAGCACTGTTGCCCCCCTTGGAACATCGACGAAATGTTAGCTTTGTCTCGCTATTTTATAGGTATTTCCATGGAAAGTGTTCCGCCGAGTTACATGGCCTCATTCCAGAAGTTAGGGTATTTAACCGTACGACACGGTTTTCAAGTGAAACTCATCCCTTTTCTGTTTCCTGGCCGTTAGATCGAACTGCGCATTACAGAAACAATTCGTTCTTCAGCCGAACAGTCCGTATGTGGAATAAGCTTCCCGCAAGTGTATTCCCCACTTCTTACAACGTCAGCAAGTTTAAGTGAAATATGAACAAGTACTTCTCTCTCTTTCCCCCTACTCCTATCCCATTTTCCTAAGTCGAATGGAATGCACTGCATTTATAGGGGACATCCCCTGAATATTGGTCTTCGCGGAAAAAATACAATGTATAGCACTTTCTGAAATGCCTGTCGTATCAGCTTGCTCACGCACCTTCAGCCGATGATCATCCAATATCATTTTGTGGTTTTCTGCTCCGAATCTGGCGTGGATAGCTCAACTGGTCGATCACTATGGTGTTCATCTTGGCAGCTCGTACGGCCTCGGTTAAGGTCTGTTACCCAATATTTTACAGACGTAAATGAAGGATTAGAATCCCCCAGAGAAGAATCTAGCTCGGGTTTAATATTGTTTCGACTGGGACCTTTCAAATAGAGTTATTGAATTTCATAACGGTGACCAATTTTTTCCATGTTTACAAATTCACTGAGATCGCATCTGGAAACTTAAAACACATATTTTATAAGGCGGCCGGAAGACGGGCCCCAGGAAATAATACCCCAAGTGCCAAATGAAAAGGGACCCCAAACCAATACACAGGTTACAACAATACGAAATTTTGGGCTGAATTTCGTACATTTGGTGTCCATTTTCATTTGCACTTGGGGTGTTTTTTCATTATAAATGTGGGCCCCAATGACATTTTCATTTTACTTGGAGTCCGTCTTCATGTCTTGGGGTGTTATTTCCTAGGTTATTTATCAGTGGTAGACGACGAACGATCTTCTCAGTCAACATATGTCTGAGATAATAAATAGGATGTCTATTGATAAGTATGATGTCCATTGAACTGTGGCTGGACACCTGCAAAGAAGATGATCAGTAAATTATTTCTCATCATTACAGCTTATACAGAAATCATTTGCCCTCATATTTAGTCTGACTGCATGTCCACCAATCAGGCTGTGCTCCATTAAACTAAAACTATCACTGACACCTTGGTCCTGGCCAGACACAGACGATTTATGATTTGTCTTGTGCGTAGCAGATTTGTCTTGTTCGTAAATAATCTATACCCTTTGGCAACTGCCCTACATCATCAAATAGGTGAGTTCTTGCAGGGCATGCCAACAAGTTCTAAATCTTGTGGCAAATGTAAGGCAGTCCAGAGTCTTACAGCTTTGCCGCACTGCAGTTACCCTTAATGTCCTTGAGTCTTGAAGGAAATATAGTACTGGTGAACGATCTCGGCACGAGCTCTGTTACAGTCGTAGACACATATTGAGTTCCGGAATACTGACCATCGATGGTACATTAGATGGCGTTCGCGGCTCTTGTACATGAGAACGCGGGTTCGATCCCGGCTCTAACCACAGTGCATTTCTTTCGACGACGATCACCTCGTTGAGTGATGGCGACACTATCGAGTACTAAGCTATGAAAAGGCTACTCGAAATACCGTTCGGAACCGGTGTAAAACTGTAGGTTCCAATCGGTGAGTGCAAGGCTAGAAAGCGCACAGATCATTGGTTGTGAGAAGTTTCTCCCAGTCCCTTCATGGGAAGTTATAGGAAAATATTTATTTATTTTTTATTACTGATCCCTGGGACTCACTTCTCGCCTGATTGTCAGAGCAACCGTTGATCCCAATGAAGAAGATGAAGGTGGGCACAGGTATACTGCTCATCGTTACAGCTTATACAGAAGTCCTTTACACTGAGATTTAGTCTCATTGCATGGTCACCAATCAGGCCGTGGCCCATTAAACTAAAACTATCACTAAAAACTTGGTCCTTGCTAGTCACAGACTGTTTATTAATTTCTCTTTATCCACTATCGGTCAGATTTGTCTTCTGCGTACACAATGTGTACCCACTTCACCTCTCCTGCAGCATCAGATAGGTTAATTCCTGCAGGGCATGCCATCAAGTTATCACTCTAGTGGCGCAAGTAGCACAATTCAATGTTTTACCAGATCTTCCTCTCTGTAATTCTCCAGAATGACCCCGTGTTCTGAAGTACCATATTACTGTTATCAGGGCAAAGGATGCCGTCCTGGACAGATAATGTATTTCAGGATACTGATTCCGGGGGCTTCCGCCTGACTGTCACAGAAAGCGTTGAACCCGATATTGAAGATGAAGAAGTTCATAGGCTTCTTCTTCATCGCTACAGCAAATGCAGAAGTCACTTGCCTTGACAGTTAAATTCGCCGCATGCCCATCAATCAGGCAGTGTTTCATTAAACTAAAACTATCAGTGACATGTTGGTCCAGATAACTGCGTTCTTGCAGGGCATTTCAACCAGAGTCCTGCCAGCTCTTTTGCTCTGCAGTTCCCGGAATTTCCCTGCACTTTCGGGTGAATACTCGTATTGGATTCAACAACATTTGGCTTTTCGTGCTAATGGTCTTGTTCGTATTTACTGCATCTTTTCTCATTATTATCTCCATTAAGATGTTGAAGAGATTGCACTACAGTGTGTTACCTTGTCTCAGTTCTCGCCTGGTACAGAATGGTTCGGTGAGGTCTTTCCCCCCCTTCACTGCTGATTTGGTGTAGGTCAGCGTCATTCTCCATAGGTGGATCAGTTTTGCCGGTATTCAAAGTTCAGACATAGCTCCGTACAATTTTCCACGTATGGGGCTACGGAAAGCAGCTTTGTAATCGACAAAAAGGTGGTATGTATTGATTTCTGTTTCGTGGGTCTTTTCCAAGGTTTGGGGTAGCGTGAATATTTGGTCAGTCGTGGACTTGCTTGGTATAAAACCACACTGTTAAGGTCCAATGAGGTTTTCAACAATTGGCTTTAGTCTTTCACATATTAAGCTCGACATGACCTTATAAGCGATGGATAAAAGACACATACCGCGATAGTTGGAACAGACACACGGATCACCCTTTTCGAATACAGGGCATAATACACTGACACTCCAATGGTCCCCATATAAGTCGATGCATGTGGGACAGCAGTTCTTCGGCACCTGCCTTAAAAAGTTCAGCGGATAGCCCTTTCGCACCACCGTCTTTACTATTCTTAAGCCTGGGGATTGCCGTTCTAATCTCGCCTAAGTTAAGTAGTAGCCAAGCCATGTTTTTATAGAGAGTTGTACACCTGAAGTTATTGGAAGAGGTCACTAGGGCTGAAAATAATGGCCCGTCAACATATTGCATGAACCATGTACATGTTTGGAAGCATTTTCTTCGTGAATTGAAGATCTGGTGCATTTTGCTTCTTTATTATCAGAAACATCAGTGTTTTCAGCATTTGAACAAATAAAGCCACATTTGTGACGAAAATACATATGTATATTATAACCTCTTAATCATTGTGTTCCAAACATGTTATATTGAATTGCAAACACAATATGTTTGGTCAGTTGCAGTTTTGAGCAAACAAAGCCATATTTGGGACACACATACATATATTATAACCTATTAATCATTGTGTTCCAAACATTTTAAATTGAATTGCAAACACAATATGCTTGGACACAAGCTACAAACATGTTTTATTTGCATCCAAACAATAAACAACGGATTGGTTATAACTCCATTTGTATACAAATTATTCAAATTCAAAATAACATAGAACCAATACAAACATTTCTTGAGATTTGATTTAATTCCAAAAAATACGACTCTCTAAAATCACATCCAACATTAATGCTACACAAATATGTTGGAATGTTTTCCATTTGTGGTATTAATTATAATAAATTTAAAAACATATTAAAATAAATATGAAAACAATACAAGTATACAATTCCATGCTTATTGTTGGAGAAAAAACTTGAACAAACAAAAAACCACCCCAACAACCAAGTGAAGTTATAAACAAAACAACTAAGTTAGCCCTGCACTTCATGCACTCCCCCCTTCGTACTTATGCCAGACATTTCCGTTTCCTTTTGTTTCGTTTTGCTTAGTGCAAAGAGCTGGCAGCGTAGATTCAGTCACTCACATCAGCACAGATGCATATGACCCTAGTTCGTAGTTGTTACGCACACAGCCAGATTTGCCTGCAAACCCATTTCCGGTAGAAGAATGAAATCCTCGAAGTTCACTGAAAACTATAGAAAAATTCGTAATTTAATGAAAATGAACCGAGGCCACAGAAAATGAACTGACTGTAAAAAAAATATATACATATATAATTTTGTTGTTCGCATTGTCTTATGGTTTACAATGTTGGTAACCATAAATGCTGTACTGGACAATTTTAGCGTTGACTTATGTTTGGATTATGTTGACTTGGTATGCTTGGAGTGGAGGATTTCTGATTTTCTAAAAAGATTGGTGGAAAAGAGAAAGATAATATTGGAATAACACAAATAAAACACAATCTTATTTGGTTGTATAATTTTAGATTAATATTACGTTTTTATAGTCTACTAGAGACCGGGTAGACCGGGTCACGAAAAAAATTTGCCAAACTCGAAGGCAAAGTTTAAAATTCACTTCGAGACAACGTAAAAAATATCCTTTCCAAGCCCGTGAAAAATAGCAAAAATCGTTTTTTATCATAGTTGTTCGTTTTTGTGGCTCTGTCGTAACCTACAAGACATCATTGTATAGGTATCGTCGAGACCGAAGTGAAGTTGGCCGACCATGGCTGGCCCACTTTTCTCTACAACGTTAAAATATACCAAATCGATTGGAATAGTTCTAACGTCAATTCTAGTTACATTATTCAGGATGTTATATGTAATCTAAAATTCAGGACATTGATATCTGAAGAGATCCTTAAAAAGGATGAAACTTACCATTTCTAATGTACGTTTTAGAAAAAGTTCACAAAGGCTAAAAAAAGATAACATGTTTTTAGTTTCTTTATTTGGTTTTACTATTGCTAGAAAATTTAGAAATAAAAACTCAAGGACTATGAAATAAGACAAGATCCTTAAAATCGGTAAAAACGAATTGCCGCGATATGTGTATATGAAAATTTCTCAGAAAATTAAAAAAAGTTTGGAAAATTTTCACACTTTCATATTCACAAATATTGTTGTAACTATTATTATTATTTATTAAATATTATTCTGTTAATTTTCTGAGAAGTTCTCATATATATGGAGGAGAAGTTTTCATATAAATGGGGGATATTGGCTTTTATTCGATTTTAAGGACCTAGACCTGTTTCAATGTCCTTGACATTTTTCTAAAATTTCTACTTAATATTTACAATAATATCTGTGTATATTACAGTGTTAAAATTTTCCAAACTTTTTTTAATTTTTTGAGAAGTTGTCATATATGTGGAGGATATTGGGTTTCTTCGATTTTAAGGACCTAGACCTGTTTCAATGTCCTTGAATTTTTTTATAAACTTTCTACTTGGTATTTTGAACAACATATCAGAATATTGTATCGTAGTGTGAAAATTTTCCAAACTTTTTTAATTTTCTGAGAAGTTTTCGTATATATGGAGGATATTGGGTTTCTTCGATTTTAAGGACCTAGACCTGTTTCAATGTCCTTGAATTTTTTTATGAACTTTCTACTTGGTATTTTGAACAACATATCAGAATATTGTATCGTAGTGTGAAAATTTTCCAAACTTTTTTAATTTTCTGAAAAGTATTCAAATAATTGGGGGATATTGGTTTTCTTCGATTTTAAGGACCTAGACCTGTTTCAATGTCCTTGACATTTTTCTAAAATTTCTACTTAATATTTACAATAATATCTGTGTATATTACAGTGTTAAAATTTTCCAAACTTTTTTTAATTTTTTGAGAAGTTGTCATATATGTGGAGGATATTGGGTTTCTTCGAGTTTAAGGACCTACACCTGTTTCAATGTCCTTGAAATTTTTTATAAAATTTCTACTTGGTATTTGCAACTATATGTCAGAATATAAAAGTGTGAAAATTTTCCAAATTTTTTTAATTTTCTGAGAAGTTTTCATATTTATGAAGGATATTGGTTTTCTTCGATTTTAAGGACCAAGTCCTATTTCAATGTCCTTGAAATTTTTTATAAATTTTTGCCTTAGTATTTGCGACAATATGTGTGAATATTAAAGTGTGAAAATTTTCCAAAATATTTTAAGTTTTCATATATGTGGCGGGAATTGGATTTCGTGGATTTTAAGGACCTAGTCCAAAAATGTCTTATCATTAACACTAGAGACGTGTATGGAAATAAATGTGGGAACCTGTTCGATAAAAATATCATACAATTTAATGGATAATGGCATATATACGGCAGATAATTGCATTTAAAGGACCTTGTATCCTTTCGATATCCCCAGTTTGTATTTTGAACATTATGACACTATTAATGGCCAGTGCAATGAAATTTATATGCTTGGTTTGATTTAAATACAATAAAATTTGAAGGTGGGCCAACTTCACACTTCTATATACTACTGCGAAGTTAGCCCACCATCCAAATATATGTGGGCTACGATGGTGGGCTAACTGCACGCTAGTAAATATGTGGACTACGATGGTAGGCTAACTTTACGCTAGTCTCGTCGAGTACTATATTTGTCCTATAGATGTCGCTGACGTACGACTTCATATTGTAATGATGGCTTCATTAAATACAGTTTCTTTCCCTAAAATTTTAAAATTTTTTCACGGATTAAAGTCCTTTAAAAACCAAGAATATTTTTCTTTCGAAGCATACAGTTTCATTCAACAACAAAAAAGTGACGTATGATAAGATGTATCTACAGCATTAATGCATATATTTTTTTATGTTGTTTACATTATTACCACAAATTATTGCATACTTTTAAGCGCTATTGAAAATTTTTTGATGTATTAACATATATAGCGGCGTATATGGACTAAATCTATCAAAGTCAGATTTTATGCTGCTGCTAAAACCAGATTTTATGCTGCTGCTAAAACCAGATTTTCTGCGACTGCGAAATAGAATAATGACGTGTTAAATCAAAATGAGCGAGCAAGACAGCAATGAAAGAGTGGTGTGGCAGGGGTGAGGCAAACGAGATTGTGTCTATAGCGTATGTATTAACATAATAATGTATGTATGTACATGTGTCTGTTGCTGTTGTTGAACGGAGATATAACGCATAGCCACGCAAAATTTCATTTGCAAGCCAGTAGGCTTTATGGTGACACACTAATACGTCAGCTACTTCGGACAAAGTATGTGTGATGTTGTGTGTTTGGTTGTTTCGTTGTTGTTGATATGGCAAACATGTGGTTATGTGACACACTAATACGTCAGCTACTTCGGACAAAGTATGTGTGATGTTGTCTGTTTGGCTGTTTCGTTGTTGTTGCTATGGCCAAACAAAGCGAGTCATTTGATGTTCAGCATTGCATTTGAAATTAATACGGATGCAACAATCGAAATTTGTACCAAATTCGGTTGGAATAACCGAATTTGGCATCAATTCGGTTGCAGTAACCGAATTTGGTATCAATTCGGTTGTAACTACCGAATTTGGTAGCAATTCGGTCACAATAAAAAAAATAAATAAATGGTTTCCCATTATATCCCATGAAGGATTCGGGAAGAGCTTCTCACAACCAGTGAGTTGTGCGCTTTCTAGTTTTATACTCACTGATTGGGACCTACAGTTTTACACCGATTCCGAACCGTAATTTGAGAAGCTTTTTCATGGCTAGATACTCGATAGTGTCGCCGTCACTATGCGAGGTGACCGCCGCGGAAAGAAAATTTGAAGGTGGTCAGAGCCGGGTTCGAACCCAGGATCTCATGTACAAGAGCCGCGCACACTAACCATTGCACCACCGACGGCCACTATACCGATCACAATAACCGAATTAATCCTTAAGTCCGTTGCAAAGACCGAATTCGGTGTCAATTCGGTTGCTGTAACTGCATTTCTCATGTATTCTGTAGGTACAACCGAAATTCATTTTCCAATCGGTTACCACAACATAATTCTATCTATTTAAAATTTGACGTTTAAAATTATGAAAACAAATATTATATTAAAAGAAGTTAACGAGTGTATAACTGTTCTCGTCACGGTGTTGTTGGCGGTAAGGTAAGTAGTAAAACTATTGTAATCGTGGTTTTTGTGTCTTATTTTTCAGAGAATGTCCAAGCCGATATCAAGAGTTTTGAAGCTTTACAAGTTCGGTCTGCAATAATGATGCAAAAATCTGTGTAGGAAACGGTTTAGGACCTAAATCAATAGATACAAAACGCCAGAATTGGTGCGGTGACCCATGATGGCCGGGACTTCAAAAAAGGTCCGTAGTGACATGTAAAATAATTGTGTTATTCTAAAGATTATCCTGTATAAATAACTCTAATGATTTTCATAAGAGTACTAGGTAATAAATCATTAGTTAATAATAAAAAAAATCAAATTTCATTTCTGGCACTATCTAAATTTGGTTGTGTCAACCTCTAATGAGGTTGTGACAACCTCTAATGAGGTTGTGTCAACCTCGAATGAGGTTGTGTCAACCTCGAATGAGGTTGTGTCAACCTCTAATGAGGTTGTGGTAACCTCTAATGAGGTTGTGGTAACCTCGAATGAGGTTGTGTTAACCTCTAATGAGGTTGTGTCAACCTCTAATGAGGTTGTGTCATCTCTAATGAGGTTGTGTCAACCTGTAATGAGGTTGTGTCAACCTCTAATGAGGTTGTGTCAACCTCTAATGAGGTTGTGCCAACCTCTAATGAGGTTGTGTCAACCTCTAATAAGGTTGTGTCAACCTCTAATGAGGTTGTGTCAACCTCTAATGAAGTTGTGTCAACCTCTAATTAGGTTGCGTCAAACTCTAATGAGGTTACGGCTAATTCGGTTGTCTCAACTGAATTTTTCTGTGAGTGTACACGCCATCACTTCCGATTACGTAATTATATTGTTAGATTATGCCGCGCGAAAAACATGGTAGTCACCAATACGAGATTCCAAAATAAAGGCATCCATTAGCCTACTTGGATATCCCCTGGCCAACAAACAGAAAACCAGACTCATCAACTGGCAATTGATGGAAGATTTCCCGCTTAAGAACAACAAGGCCGCTGGAGCAGATGGACTACCGGCTGCGCTGATTAAGACACTTGTACAGTTTAACTTATGAATATATAAACAAGATAGAAAATATAAAAAAAAAGCTAGAATTGAATTCAACAATAAACATAGATCGTATAGTATTTTACATTAGAAGTGTTTCTAGATTTTGCAACAAATAGTTTTTAATTTCACTTTTAAATGTCGAAAGAGTTTGTATATTTCGTAAAGTAACTGCTAAATTGTTATATTCATGTGGTCCAGCATAGGATATACGCTGTTTTGTCAAATCAAGACGACATCTTACGGAACCTAAGTTCGCAGATTGTCTTGTTACTCTTTGCGTTCTAGTCACGTTGTGGGTAAATTGTACTAAATGGTGGCTATTCGTCCTGATGGTTTTAAAAACATACAATAGAACTTTCTGTTTATATAATCCTCGTATAGGAAGAATATTTTTTACATGGATTTTAATAGATCTAATGTAGAATATCTTACTGGAAGATTGAACACAAAGTTTTAAAGCCTTTTTTTTGCTGACTGTAATGATTTTAAAGTGTTGTTGAACTTACAACCATATACAGAAATACCATAAGTCAAATGAGAATGAACAAGTGACTGATATATATTGGCAATTTGGCATCAGAGTGTAGTTTATTCTTGAATTTGCGTAGGATTCCAATTCCTGATGCAATTTTTGTTTTGATCATGTTAATGTGCTCATCCCAGAGCAAATTGTGATTTAAGGCAAAACCTAAATACTTAACCATATCCGATTCAGTAACTACAGTTCCATCTACATGAACACTCATCTTTCCTTCGCTTCTAGAAATGTAAGGTTTAAATACTATAAATTGTGTTTTTCCAGGATTAATAAAAAGCTTATTACACCGCGAAAACTCAGCTAAAATAGCTGGATCGTACTCAATCTATGTTTTTAATACTTGACTGTGTTTTTAATACTTTATAAAACTAGCATACATCGTCTGCATACATAAAAAGTTTAACTTTGAAATTTATGTTTTTCATATCATTAATAAAGATTTTGAACAACGAAAGTCCAAGGACACTTCCCTGTGGAACTCCACAGTGCACTGGCACCGTTGCACTCTTAGACTCAACAACCTGAACAAACTGCATTCTGCTTGATAAATAACTACGAATCATATTTAAAGTATTTTCTGACAATCCTATTATTCCAAGTTTCCTTATTAGAATATCATGGTTAACCAAATCAAAAGCTTTCGAATAATCGAAGAACACTCCAGCAGCACCACTATATCCTGCATCAAGCTCTCCACATACAAAATCTATAACATTAACAATTGCGTCCTCAGTCCCAGAGCCTTTTTATACCCTCCACTGTAAGTGATAGAGGGTATATATCAGTTTGTCATTCTGATTGTAACATATAGAAATAAGGCTTTGCGACCCCATAAAGTAAATATATTCTTGATCCTTATAACAACCGGAGTCGATATAGCCATGTCCGTCTGTCCGTCTGTCCGCCTGTTGAAAACATTCTCACGACTTCAATCGGCGATAACGCGGTTTGGTTTTTGGCCAGAATGTTCCACGTATTCCTGAGCAGTTTGGTATTGAAAATCAGCGAAATTGGTCCATGGGAAAAAATTTTATGATTGGAAACGTAAAAAAACTCATAAAATTTTCACATTAATTTTTGTAGTTTTATACTAAACTACTCGTTTTGCCGTGTGGTGAATTTCCATGTTGAAAATCTTTGTTGTTCTTTATAATAGGTTCATACATTTATATGAATTTTGTCACACTTCATCTAAGGTCGCTGTGGCCTGATGGGTAAAGGGTTGCGCGTTGGAGTCTGAGGGTTGTTGGTTCAACTCTCGTCCCAGGTTTTTTTTTTTTTTTTAACAGTTCTTCAAAAAATGCTTTTTTATTTTTAAAAAAATGCTTTTTTATTTTACTTGTGAACAAGTAACTTATTTTAATTCTTTTTAAAAAAAGTAAATTTTCTTTAAAAAATGTGCATTTCTTAAGTACATTTCAAAGTACATTTCAAAGTACATTAAGTACATTAAGTACATTTCAAAGTACATTTCTTAAGTACATTTCATTAAGTGCATTTCTTAAGTACATTTCTTAAGTACATTTCTTAAGTACATTTCTTTCTTAAGTACATTTCTTAAGTACATTTCTTCTTAAGTACATTTCTTAAGTACATTTCTTAAGTACATTTCAAAGTACATTTCAAAGTACATTAAGTACATTAAGCACATTTCAAAGCACATTTCAAAGTACATATTCTTAAGTACATTTTCAATGTGAGCATTTGAGCATTGTGAGCAATGCATTTGTGAGCATTGTGAGCATTTGTGAGCATCCTGCATTTGTGAACAAGTAATTGCATTTGTGAGTGACCGTCGGTGGTGCAATGGGTAGTGTGCGCGCCTCTTGTGCAGGAGATCCTGGGTTCGATCCCTGCTCCAACCACCTTAAAAATTTCTTTCGACGACGGTCACCTCGCTTAGTGACGGCGACACTATCGAGTATATAGCCATGAAAAAGCTTCTCAAAATACCGTTCGGAATCGGTGTAAAACTGTAGGTCCCAATCAGTGAGTGAAAACTGGAAAGCGCACAGCTCAGTGATTGTGAGAAGTTCTCCCCTGTCCCTTCATGGGATGTAATGGGAAACCATTTATTTATTTATTAATTGCATTTGTGAACAAGTAACTTATTTTTATTTTTTTTAAAAAAGTACATTTTCTTAAAAAGGGTCCTTTTTAAAATTTAATATTTTGCTGGTTAACACTAAGGTGGAGGGTAGCAAAGATTCGGCACAGCCGAATTTAACACTTTTACTTGTTTGAAACCAAATGTGTCTTTCAAACAAAATATCATTACTATCAAGATAATTAGAGAGTTGCTCAAAGATTAGTTTTTCAAATATCTTATCTACAACTGATAATAACGAAATAGGTCGAAAATTTGCAATATTATTTGAACCATGAGTCTTAGGTATAGGGATGATTTAATGTATTTTCAAACAATCTTGATAACTACCATCATCGATCATTTTATTAAATATATAAGTTAATTTATCAGCTACAGGATCTTTCTTAATCAAAAGCATTATCCTAACCAGGACTCTTATTATTCTGCAATTTATCTAAAATATTTTCAATCTGTATTTTGTAAACTTTTTGAATGGTAAAAATTATCCTTTCCGGTATTAAAGTATGGAATATATTTATATTGTCACTGGGATCGAAAGCATTATTTGTTTGCATGTTATTAGTAACATTAATGAAAAAATCATTTAAAGCTGTGGCTTTTTCTTCCTTCTTGCATTAAAACTTCCCCGTTTTCTAATTCTATCTGTCTTATACCACGATTATTTCGTCCAAATTCCTTATTCAAAAATAGCCAAGTTTTCCTAGGATCACCATTACATACTTTTCAATTATTGTCATAATAACCATTCATTAAACTCTCATCGCCAACCTTCATCACCTTACTAATTCTCCTAATAGCGTAGACAGACGACAGCGTCAATTTGCATTAGCAGTCTTAATTCACATTAACTTGTGAATTATCCCCGTATTAGCTTTGGCGTAAATGCATGAAATCAGAGTGCATTTATACTGCATTTAGGTATTTCAATATGGCAACACCGTCGACAATCAATCAGCTCAAGATGTATCTATGCATAGAGGTGATAGCCGGAACACAGTGGAAGTGGAACTTTCTTGTGTTTGTTGTTTGCTTTGTTGATTTTATGTACTGATGCTTGACACCGCTGAAGTGGATGTTATTGCAACAACACCACCTGCTATCACCATGTATTTGATACATCTTGAATCAGCTGTTGTCAAATTGTTTGCTATCGTCAATTGAAAATGAGTTCAAAGTCAGCAAAGGTGAGTTATTTTAATTGTTTGTTTGCAAAAAATGAGAAATATTTAAAATCGAAACGCATTTTTTCCATTTTAAGATTTCCAAGGGAAGAAGCGAAGCGTGAGGTGTGATGGAGATGCGGAGGTTCTGCATCTGATGTAAAAGTCCAAAAAATTACTTGACAAACAAACAGTTGTTTACAAACAAACAGCTGTTTACTAAATGCAAAAACTGTCGTCTGTCATGCCAAAATGTTAATTCACATTAGTAAGCTTTTAATGCAAATTAACGCTGTCGTCTGTCTACGCTATAAGTCTCTCTGACAGTATTTTGTAATCACGATGTTTTCTTCGGGATTTCAATAATTTGTCTTTGTAGCGTATTAAGAAGAGAAAATTATCCGATATCCACGGCGGTAATTTCTTTCGAGTGCACTAACTCTTATTTATTGTTGTTGTGCTTTGCATGGAAGCTGCTTTGAACATATCAATAAGTGCGTCATGAAGAATTTTCAGAAACTCCCGAGTTCTGTAAATTATACTGTAAATAACGACCTAACTTTTCGTAATTGATTTTGGGAAAGTTTTCAAGAACAATATCCTGACCGAACACCTCTGACTCAAAACTACAACTTATCATATTATGGTCGCTCAGTTCATTCTCAATAGAGTTCACAAATACTCTTCGATCAATGTTTGTAAAAACGCAGTCAATTGATGTTTTACTTTGCGGTCTTGTAATTAAGTTATGACATGAATGCATATTAAACTCTGAAAATAGATTTAAAAATTGACGTTGAGTTCTGTCATCAGACAGGACATCGATATTACAGTCACCTACAAAGAAACAAGGTGCGCCGTTAAATAAATCAAGCATATGTTCAATTCTCTAGTACACATTTTTGTGATCTATAAATGGATGTTAGCACTAACGGCTTATTATTTATTTTAATATCAGTTAAAACCATCGACGCTACATCCAGATAGTCTTCACTTATTTGTATTTTAACGATATAATTTATAGAAGATTTAATATAAACAGAATATAGAATCGAGGAGCCGGTTCGGAAGAACAGGGTCTTTGCAAGAACCGTCCCGACCGGGGCTTACAAGAACCGAAAGACGGGCCCAAACTAAGTGAAAATGGGTTCAAAATAACTGAAAACGGTTCCAAAACGACCGAAAAAGTATTCTAGAGGAATCGCACAACCCCTGCTAACTACCATCAATAGTTTTTGGCAAATTAATTACATTCCGAAGAACTAACCGAAAGAATCATTGTCAATGTACCTAAGAAAGGAAACCTAACAGAACGAAGACACAGGAGGGGCATAACCATGGTCAACAAGGCAATTGCTCACAAACTAAATGTGAGAAAATCAGACGTGATCTCAATCGGGCTCAGAAAATATAAAGTCAGATTCCGTCCCCAAATATCCTGTATGGAACATGTCAACGGTCTAAGAGTAGTAGTAGAACAGTCGCTTGAATGGAGATCAATACTGCACTTAACTCAGAAAAGAAAAAGCAGGATTCCGTCCCCAAATATCCTTTATCGAACATGTCAACAGTCTAAGAGTAATAGTAGAGCAGTCGGTTGAATAGGGATCACCACTGCACTTAACATTCATCGACTTCGCGAAGGTATTCGACCGACACCCTCAATCATAATGCCGTACCTGTTGAGATAGTATCCTTTATACGAAGTAGATATCAGACAAAATTTGTTCAATAACTTTTTCGAACTGAATTTAGTTATTTTCACTTTCCCGCAATGATACTTCTATATACATTTCCATCAGATACTATGATGCAAATACATATTTTATGGAAATTCAAATATCCCGAATACGCGAATTTCAAAACAGTAGTAAAACAATTTAAAATCTGTTTCATTCGATCTTATACTTGTTTAAATTCAAATCCGAACATGAACTTCAAATATATATTTCACTTCAAATTGGCCAATTCATTAATGACGACAGTCGCAATTCTACCCATTTCATGTTTTATTTTTCCACTTCTGTCTCCATAAAATTTTTTAAAACACAATTGATGGCAACAAAAAACAGCACTAAAGTTCTTCTTTAAAAAATATAAATTTTCTAATGAACTCCAGCCCACCGTTGGTGAGTGCTCCCTCTCTGCCCACGATCCGCATAATGACCTATCGATAAGTCGTCCTTTTGCGTCCTGTCGTGGAGACTGAATTGAAAATTTACTTCATTATACCAATATATCAAGCAATATCGAAGACGACAGCGACAACGACAACGACAACGACAAGGACAATGAGAAGGAGAGGTAGAGGCAGTACAATGGAGGGAATATAATTTCCTCTAGATTTTATTGAATTCAAATTGCAAACAATTCTTTTGTTAACGAACGATTCCTGAAGTGAATCGATACCAATTGTGACCACTTTAGATGGGAATGCCTGGCTGAGTTTGGACAAGGACGGCAGAGTATGTATGTTTATATACTATCCTTTTGTTGCTGGTCCAACAGTACTAACCAACCAGCCAGCCAATTGGCATGGACAAGGACATGGTGTTTTTTTCCTTCTTTTTAGTCTTTCTTCGTCTCTTTCTATTTTGTTGTACATTTTATTGTATCGAGAAATCGGTATTAATGTCATTTTTAACAAAATATTGGCTTTATCGATATCGTCTGGAGTGATGGTTTTCCACATGGAGTTTTGGAATTGGTCAGGATCGGTTGCTATTGGGTTGAAAATATATGTGGGAATTTGTGTTGCATTATTTATATGCGGAGAGAATAATTTCAAATTGGCTTGGAAGGATGAATATCTAACTCAATGTTGATAATATTGAGCTGTTTGTTCAAAATGGTACTTAGAAGCGTGGTGATTCATGGAAGTTCGCAGGATAATTGAGGCAATAATAGGTGGACCATAAAAATAGTATGAAAATATTCTATGATATCTGTAGGTTAGTATTACAGTCGGGTACTTCATGAACTACATAGTTCATTTAGGGTGACCAGATACCACCCGCGCGTATATATTGCACATGTTCAGTATGGCGACTGTATTCGTGATTGTTATGTCCGGGCATCTTGAATGACCGAGTTCGAGAACTAGTGAACGAGTTCGACACAAGTCTAGTTAGTGTATAAAGGAGTTAAGACTATAGTTCTAGCCAAAAGAAACGGTAGACTGGACTGTGATGTTAGTTAGTATTGTGGGCTACCGTAAGACAAGAATACAATCAAACATATTCCGTGTGCACTTTAAAAATACGACGTATTTGTGTGTGCGGTTTTTAAATTCTTCGCTAAAGACAACAGAGTGTAGTACGCACTTTCGTTACCTGTTGGTCGTAGGACACATGGTAGATTTCAATGCAAGCTATTGGAACTTTAAGTTTCGCTTGTTTTCTATATGCAATATTCTGGTTTTATACAATTGAAAAAAAAACCAACTTGAAAACCAACTACATCCGCCTGCACTTCTAACTGATGATTCTGTATCACACAGGCAAAATTTACCAATGAATCACTGTAAATACAAGTCTCAAACAAGTAGTAAGATTCTATAATTTAACTCCTGAAAACTTTAAAAACTTCAGCATCTGCCTAAGTTATTACCTGTAATTCTGGGTCATTTACTAAAATATTGCTTAGAAGTCAATAAATTGAAATTCCGATCAGGTTGTGTATTGATCTGGGATGAACAATCCATTTATAAAATTCTGGTTTTGTAGAATCTTTGATTCTGTTGCTCTATGACATAATTTAGGACCATATAGCACATTAAGGAGAAGTAGAGCCTGAAAAAGTGGCATTTTTAATGTATTATCAAACCAGCGTATAAGTAATATAATTTGTTATAGTATTACTCATACGGATCGTTAAACCCATATCTATATAAAGCATGAGACTACAGAAAGGACATAAAAACGTGAGAGAGAAATTACAAATGTAAAAAGGGACTACCATGAGTGAGTTGGTTTTGACTCTTAATTTATTCAATAATGTTTTGAATTTCAAAAAAAAAAATATTTATGTGACGTATGAGTAATAGAAATTGCAAAAATTCTGTAAATGTGGGGCATTCAATGTTTTGTAACATTTATCACAAGCATACTACATTCTGTTTCGACAAAACTCACCATTTCTAACAGAGAGAAAGCAGTGCAATAAATATATCTAGCATATGGGTGGAGGCTGGAACCCGTAGAGAACGCGTCGCAGATAGCGGGAGGCCAAGTTAGGATTGCCAATAAATATAAAGAAGGCACAACTAATGCGTATTCGAGCAGAACGTAACACTGTACAAACACTTGAGGATTCGTTAATGGTAGACGTGGATTCAGTCAACTATTGACGATGGAGGATTACCAATGATGGTGGCTGTGCGGCGGATATAACTGAGCGGACAAATACGGCCCGCGTTGCATTCATAAACCTGCATAAAATCTGGCGCAATGAGGGGTTATCGGGGAAAAGGCAAAAGAGGGAATATTCAACTGCAGTTTGAGGTCTGTACCGTTGGATGGTTACACAGCTTGGAGTTTGACGAAGTTGCCAGTGAATAAGGTCCTAACATTTGTCAATCGTTTTCTGCGACAAATACTCCGTATCTACTGGCCCAAGACAATTACTAGTGAAGTACTCTGGCAACATACATGCAACAGTCCTTTTGCTTTGGTTAAACGTAGAGCAAAATGGACTTGGATCGGCCATATACTTAGGCGGCCAACATCAGGTACTGCCAGAGTGGGACTTGAATAGAACCCACAGGGGTATCCAATGCCATGAGGAACATCAAATTCATGGAAGCGGTGCCTGGAGAAGGAGTCCAAGCTACCTCGGCTATCATGCAACCAAATGAATTCACCTGTCGGAGACAAAAATCGATGGAGAGAATTCATTGACACCCCATGTTATTCGTGAAGGTAGTATTTAGACTATATTCTGTTTAAATAAATAAACGACATATATATAATAAAGTAGGCGCACAATCTGTGCTCTCGTCAAATTCTCCGCCACCATCATGTAAGAATATGCTTGCAGGATATGCTCACAAGTCACCAGGCCTTCTCAACACTTTCCAGTGGAATCCGTGAAGTAGTCTCTCGTTTGACCTGCTCATATTCTCCGTAGTCCCCCCAGTGCCATTGAACTCATATTAGATGACTATGTTTCTGCCGGGACATCTTATTAATATACGTGCGGTACTGCACAGCAGATAGTGTTTGTTGATACAATACCCAGCTTGGAATTTGTCAAGGATTAACATTTTAAAAACACCCATTAAAAATGTGCACACTATGAAATTCCTAGGGGAAAAATACGAGGTCAGCCCAGGACTATGAATACCAAACCGACCTACTGGCTAAGATGTGTACACAGAATTGTGTCATGAGGTGATGCACCAATACTTCAACTCCTCTTTCTCAGCCGAATCTAATTGCGATCAAGATTAGTTAGTATCATTATTCAAAGGTGTGACAACTGACATGTGTCATGAGGTTATGCACCAATTCGTCGCCTCCTCTTTCCCTACTACACCTTACTTAACGTTCGTACGATCCAGATTAGTTTCTAACATTCTCCTGAGACAGCTTCGTCGAGTTTTCTCCTCATGGAGATATAAAACATGGCTTTGACTAAGGATATAATGGGAATATATGGTGTCCTCGAATAATTGTGTGCATTTTGAAAATATCTCCTTTTTGTATTCTAGGCTGACGTTATTGCTGCTGTTTACTTCATATCCGTGGTAAATGAACTCGACCACTACCTCGAAATTATAACGGTTATCAACGTTCACCATTTCTTTCAATCTGGTGGAAGTTCTGCTTGTTCTGCTGTTTAGAAATTTCAATGAAATTTAAAAGTGTGACTACAAGTATAAGAAATAGATTTATTGTTTGTTATTGTCAACATAATCTGTGGATTTGTGGCAGTTCCCAATCAGTGGTTCTTCAAATTAAAACGCGCACACCTCATCCACACCGAGAAGATCTCCCTACCTCCCTTCATAGGATGTCATAGCGAGCTAAATTTTGTGTACCAAGTTTCTCAGATCTAACAACAAAATTCGTATGATGAATATTAATTCGTATACCATCAATCATACGTCCTGTTGAGCCCAATATTATATGGTACACTAAATGCCCGATTTGCCCGTACCTTGAAATTCCTTATGGTCACCTCGTTCGATTGTGCTGTGTTACACGTCAAGTAAATTGGTTTCATTGAGTTGGAGCTAATACGTCGCAGTAGGAGTTGTTGTGTTCGTACTCAGTCGTATTGATAAATTGCTGTGGTACAAAACAACAGTTGCAACGAACTCCGACAAAAGTAGCGGCAGTAGCAGCATTAACAGCAGCAGCAGCAGCAGTTGCAGTAATGCTGCATCGTTATCCGCAAATCGATAGTACTTCAAATATTTATGAGAGCCATAGATGTCCTGCAGCAGAAGCAGTATGACGCTGAATAAAGAAACAATCATTGGAATGGGGTGGTGGGCGGGCGACCATTAAAATTAACATTGTGAAAACCTTTCTTGGTCCCACTACAAATTAATGTCCTTAACGTAGTCTGTAACTCATGAAAGCCATGAGCGACACAGAACCTATATTACCTGGTAAAAGGAGACACACATTGATATAAGGATGTGTACTTTAAGTTCTGTACAATGAAGGACAAGTTACAGGTCCTCTGTCTATCCACAGTAAGGACTATTTGTCTATCGGTGTCTGTTTAAGGGAGATTATTCAGTCTCAGCAACATCAATGGTTGTCAATAAAATACACGACAAATATACAATAGACTTAAAACGGTTGCTTCCTCAGACACCCGTTCCCCAGAGCAGCATAGAAGTTAAGTTGAAGCTTGTATTATGCCTATCCTTTTACCCGTTTTCTGTACTTCGCCCTTATCCTTTGGTTAAAGTTAAGAACGCATGCTCTTCCTATGTTCATATGAGCATTGCCTTTATGTGTATGAGCGTGTGTGTACGTGCATGTGTGTGTGTGCGCTGTCTTGTGTCAAGTGTTTAATGTCACCGGAAACGGAAGTCAAGCAGTCCTAGTTATTGTTGTTATCCTTTTATGTCTAATGCCAAGGAAATGCCTGGTGATTTCATGGATAATTGAAGAGTATTTAAATCACCGTTTATTTTCACCAGCAACATCAACTCAATTCATTTCATCTCCAATATTTCACTTAGCTTACTTAGTTCCTGCCCATAGCAGGTGTCAGGTGGTTGGCTAGTTGCATCAATGCACAATATACCTACCCATTGAGGTAATATAAATCTAGCTCCAGGATGCAGTTGCCTGTTGTTGGCGATTAATTGTTAGATGAAGTGAAGTGAAGATGTGATGGCTTTTATGGCTAAGTGGACACATTGCAGAGACAATTTCCCCGTAGTTATTAACATTGTTTATGGCAATAATTTAACTTCTCTCGTCCAGTAAATATAAGAAAAGGAGCAAATTGTTTACCCGGAATAAGTAATTAAAAAGGTGGCTCCTGCTTCCACATAATTTATTTCATAAAATGGATAAGAATATAATGATGCTTAAGGAGAGCTTTTGTACATTACGTATAAGTAATAATAATGCAAATCTAAGGCACTCGATATTTTATCATAAATCATACGTCTAGCTGGCCCAGTGTTTAGTTATCAAAATATTTGTTAATTTAGAACGAAGAAGTATTAAAAATTAACTAAAAACTTTTCAAAAATGGTTAATATAAATATGCGTATTAGTAATATAAATATTTAGAACTACTGAATATTTTCTTACAATTTATATTACTCATACGTATATCTCTTCACCATTGACTCCAATGCCTAAGAAATGCATGCGACTATAACATGGTCTAAAACGAGAATGTTGTGGATCAAGTCCAATCGTAGACAGAAATTCTAAAACGAAAAAAAACTATTAAATCTAACTAAAATCTTTTCCAAAATAGGTTAAAAATAATATACCTACGTATGAGTAATATAAATAATTGAACTATGAGTGGTGTTCTTTCAATTAATACTACTCATACGTATATTTACAAGGTGTTTCAAAGGAAGTCATCCGACGTTGTTTGGCTCTCATTTTTTTCTAAATGAAAAACTTGGATTCTGTTTTTTGATTATGTTTATATGAACCTTAAGAATTTTATTGGTTAAGTTGAGAAGATGATATCGGTTAAATGGGCGCCGTCACAATTGATTACCATACGGGCTCGTGTTATGACATTTTTCGTCACTTCGGCGAGAACTTCGAGCGACAGATTCTCGCACTCGTGTCGAATGTTGACCTTGAGGGCCTCCAGTGTCTCGGGCTTGTTCACGTAGACAAGTGACTTCAAAAAAACCCCACATAAAAAGTCTAGAACAGTTAAATCGGACGATCTTGCGGGCCAGTGCAATTCGCCAAAACGCGAGATGAGGCGACCCGGGAACGCCGCCTTCAAAATATCGTTTGTGGCTCGCGCACTGTGTGCCGTTGCTCCATCCTGTTGGAACCACATGTCCTCCAGTCCTACTTCGTCGAATTGGGGCAGAAAAAACCCGGTTAACATGACCCTATAGCGCGCACCGTCCAATATTGTCGTTTGACCAGCGGCGTTCTCGAAAAATATGGACCGATGACTCCTCCAGCGTGAACAGCGCACCATGCAGTCACTTTGAGCGGGTGTAATGGCTCCTCGTGCATCACTCGTGGATTTTCGGTGCCCCAGAAGCAATAGTTTAGCTTGTTCACGTACCCGCTGAGGTGGAAATGAGCCTCATCGCTCATTATGATTTTGGTGACAAAATCGTTCACTTCGTTCACGAGATTGAGGATAGCTTGGGCATAGGTTACACGCGTTTGGCGATCGACAGGCAGCAGCGCATGCACGGACTGGACTTTGTATGGGAACAAGCGCAGGTCTTTGACCAAAATTCGCCATAGGGACGACTGGCTGATGGGTAAATGCGAGGCACGAGGCATCCTCGGCAACAGCGGCGATATTCTAGGCAGAACGGGCACTCCGGGGCCGGCCAGTCCTGGCACCGTCTCGTGTGGTCCCATACTCTTCAAGGTTAGTGGCCAAACGGCGATGTGTTTGCGCAGTCGGTGTCGGACGGCCGGGGAATCGGCGACGGTATTCGCGCTGCGCCAGCACCACAGACGAATTGCTTGGCGAAAAAATAGACACGATTATTCCGCGTTCTTGGGGAGCATATCACTCCATGGCTTGTTTACTTTTATTCTACATCTATCTAGTCCACAAATGTCAAAACAGCAAAAATAGGAGCATCTTCCAATACGGTGGTCACTTCCCGTTCACTCCAGTGGCCGAGAAATGCACTAGACTATAACATGGTCTAAAAAGAGAGTGTTGTGGATCGATTACCAATCGAGGACAGAAATATAATATTTTGCTACAGAAAAAACTATTAAAATTAAGTAAAATTTTTTCCAAAATAGGTAAATATAAATAGACGTATAAGTAATATAAATAGGTAGAACCATGAGTGGTGTTCTTACAGTTTATATAACTCATACGTATAATTACATCCCGTTAACTCCAAGGGCTAAGAAATGCATGCGAACATAACCACGAGAGACTGTTGTGGATGGAGTCCTAATCGTGAAGGATATTATAATGGATCTTATCGGCATCAACTAAATGTTAACTGGAACTTCAAAGGTAACGTGAGAGAAGACTTAAAAATATAACAAGCTATTTATATTTTTTCATTTTAATGAAAAAGTCATATCAGCAAGAAATTCCTTAATAATTTTTGTAATTGTCATTAGTCCGTTTACCATTTTTAACAAATTCTGATTCCCTTTATTTGCCTACTTTTGGGAGATTTTCTTCTTCCCCAACCTCCCACACAGCAACCATTGCAATGGTCGGAATTAAAATTAAGTAAAGGGTTTTTCAACAGAGACGATACGAAAGTAAATCGATAGGGACAGCAAACGACGCCATATTTTTTCCCGCTCTTTTGACATTTCTCTTCAGTAAGGTTTGCCATTTCATCATGGGAAGATATACGTGCCAACAACGAGTAGAAATAATTAAAATTTACTACCGAAATTTAGAGTCAGTGGCGTCAACTTTAAGATCGCTACGTCCAATTTATGGTCGTTATAATCGTCCTACCAGATCAACAATTGAGCGTCTAGTGGAAAAATTTAAATCCACGGGCACAATACAAAATGTTCCCGTGCCAGTGAGACAAAGAAGTGCTCGTAGTGTCGAGAATATTGCTGCCGCTGAGGCTTCAGTTCAAGAAAGCCCAAATGTGTCTCTCACACGTCGTTCTCAAGCGTTGGGTATCTCTGTGACGTCGTTGTGGCGAATTTGGCGAAAAGATCTTGGCCTACATCCTTACAAGATCAAACTGACACAAGAACTGACGCCGCTTGACCACCATAAGCGTCGTATGTTCGTGAATTGGGCTGAGCAACAACTTGAAACTGATTCAGATTTTCATCGGAAAATCATCTTCAGTGATGAGGCTCATTTCTGCTCATTTCAGCAATCCACACGTAATCCATCAGTCATCATTGCATCCCGAAAAAATTACGGTTCGGTGCGGTCGGCGGCGTCATTGGGCCGTACTTCTTCCATGATGATCAAGACCGGCACATTACTGTGAATGCGAATCGCTACCGCTCAATGTTAACCGAATATTTTTGGCCCCAATTGGATAATATGGACTTGGAGGATATGTGGTTCCAACAGGACGGCGCCACAAGCCACACAGCGAATGCCACAATCAATTTATTGGAAACCATGTTTGGTGAACGTGTTATCTCACGAAATGGCACAGTCGATTGGCTGCCTCGGTCGTGTGATTTGACGCCGTTAGATTATTTCGTGTGGGGCTATGTCAAGTCTATGGTCTATGCCAACAAGCCAGCCATGATTGATGAACTTCGTACGAATATCGAACGTGAAATTGCAGCAGTATCGGCCGATTTATGCTTGAAACCCGTCGAAAATTGGGTTCAGCGTCTGGACTTCTGTAAGCGTGCCCGTGGTGAACGTACTTTCCAAGGAATAAAGAATTTCAGTGGTATCTAAAACTGGTTTTGTTTTATTAAAAAAAACTTTTGTAGTGCTCTTATTGAAAAACCCTTTATAAACATGAGAGAGGGTAACTTACAACAATTTGTTTTCCCATTATATCTCGTGAAATAATTGGGGAGAACTTATCGAACACTTCCATATTTAGATTTAATGATTGTCAGTTTAACAACGACCCCGAACGCATGCTCCTGGAAACTTTTTTATGGTTAATTACTCCAATATATGTAAATAGGATTAATATTAAGGTTAAAACTTTACAGAGTTTGTTAGGGTGTTTTCTCGAAACTGTGATCTGATAGAGAAATATATAAGTCTCGCATTCCCAATCTATGGAACGAAACAAACTCAGAACCGTCCGCCCTATACAAAAATATTAGTTCTGTAGTATAATGGATTTTTTTCAGGCGTACGCTCAGCTGGTCAAAGGCTATTCTATGGTGGATATTGAAATTCTGGAGCAGTATTAAATTCTGGAAAAAGATTTTGTCGTATAAAATTACATTATAAATAACATACAAGAATTTGCGTATAAGTATTATAATTTCTAACAAAAATCACTCATTTTGTCATTGACATTAAAGCTTCCGAGTGCAGATGACTAGAACTAAACTATAACGATCTACTATAAAATGGTAGTGAAAATGAAAACTTAATTGAACACCAGATGCGCGTGCCCAGGAAGACATGAGTTCGAACGTCAACAATAGAGCTGCCATACTCGATAACAAATTAACATTTAAAACAACGAAAAAACTAATTCTGGGTCTACACAAATCGACACACCATCAAGCGTTTGGAACGTCAATGGGCAACGCATTATCTCCCTTCATATCCAAAAAAGTCATGGAGGATTCATTAGATGAAACTATTAAGAATCTTGCTTCGAAAAATTTCAAAATTTAAATATGTTGACGATTTCTTTAGGATTATAAAAAGGATACAAAAGGAAATTGTTCTATAAAATCTTAGCGATTATGACAATAAGATACGATTTACTTTTAAACCAGAAAACGTCAATCCATTACCATTTCTTGACAGAAAATTACACAGAATTATCAAGATTATAAAATTTTACTTGTATCACAATGAAAGCGTATCCGCCAGAATCATAAATTTGAGCTCTACACAACCAAAACAAAAAATCAACACAGCCAGAAATCTGATCAGCAAAAAATTTTAGAAATTTGCGACACAGAATTTTTACAACAAAAGAAGCAAATTATTAAAACAGTTCTATGTAATAATAATTTTCCCGGTTAAATCATACGTGACTTAATTCACGATGTCCAAATTAAATCTACAAAAAGTGTCATATAAAAAATCTACCGTCTCAGAAGGCGCCAGCCCTAACAAACCCTTTAGACCAAAGACGATTAAGTAGTTGTGCGCAATTTGACGAACCTCGTAAAGGGAAATATCAATTCGACAGATGCATTGAAATGCATTTCTCTCTAGCGTCATATCTTGATTAGTTCATACATTTTACTTAAACATGGATGCATTTTATATACAATAGTTAGCTACAAATGAAAATATTGAAATGTATTGAAATATTCAATGAAGAGAGTAAGAGAGAGAGAGAGAGAGAGACAAGAGAGTCGTAACGCTTCACTTGTTTTGTTTGTCAGTATTGGAGCCAATTGTGACTGGGACTGTATCTTTAGTACATCGTTTTTGTTTAGACTACAATATATTCCCTGTATGACAGAAACAGGAAAATTAGAAACATAAATAACAACAACAATATACAATTTGCTCATCGCGCCGCTCACACACTAAGCAGCATCTTCACGTACACGAAAGAAAATAAAGAAGGACGACCAATCAACTGAAGTGTATGAGATCAACCAAAAATGTAATATGAACTATGTTGACATGACAAAGAGACTGCTTAAAAAGAGAATAAATTAGCATAAATCGGACATAGATGAGAGGAACATCATTCTTGAAATTTAACATTCACCAGATTTCAAAAATGTCAAAATGTTAGACAGATAAATGAGAGAGAACATAAGATTTACTCTCGACAGTTTGGGAATTCAACAGAATGGGAATAAGACAAACGAGGATAGAGATAACACTAAGGGCGAGTTTCACACTCGTCATTTAAAAACTCAATTTGAATGCTCACAGACATTTTTCATATTAAATGAAAAGCATCGGGCATATAAACTACATTTAAATGTAGAATTTTCAACTGTGCAAGACAGTCATTCTATTCTGTATTTTTATAAAGTGTGTCTCATTAACGTTGCACTTTTAAAATGTCGTGTAACTTCTTTTTTTTTTTGTGCGAGCGCTAACTCTGAAACTTGGCAGCTGTCGCAAATGTTTATTCGAAATATTAAAAACGAAGCAATTTATGAATGAACACCGCGTTATAATTGTGAAAAATTATTACAAAAAATTGGAAAGTTCCAATGAGACCCCTCGCAAACTTCGAAGAATTTTCAGACAAGAAAATGCACCTAATATGTCAACTATTGAAAGAGTGGTCAATATATTCGAAGAAACTGGGACGGTTGTGGATATTAAAACTCCTGTGCGTCAACGTACCGTTCGGTCTATTGGAAATATTGCGAGAGACATAAACGAGAATGTCGCCGAAAAAACAAAAGCATCAATTCCGCAACGTTCTCAACAGGCGTCTCTTTAGGCGTAATAACGGGTTTTTCAATAACACCGCTACAAAAGTTTTTTTAAATAAAACAAAACCGGTTTTAGATACCAATGAAATTCTTTATTCCTGTGAGAGTACGTTCGATGCCATTATGTATGGAACTCGATTCCTTTTGCATGGCCACCGCGGGCACGCTTACAGAAGTCCAGACGCTGAACCCAATTTTCGACGGGTTTCAAGCATAAATCGGCCGATACTGCTGCAATTTCACGTTCGATGTTCGTACGAAGTTCATCAATCGTGGCTGGCTTGTTGGCATAGACCATAGACTTGACATAGCCAGCCAATCGACTGTGCCATTTCGTGAGATAACACGTTCACCAAACTTGGTTTCCAATAAATTGATTGTGGCATTCGCTGTGTGGCTTGAGGCGCCGTCCTTTTGGAACCACATGTCCTCCAAGTCCATATTATCCAATTGGGGCCAAAAATATTCGGTTATCATTGAGCGGTAGCGATTCGCATTCACAGTAATGTGCCGGTCTTGATCATCACGGAAGAAGTACGGCCCAATGACGCCGCCGGCCCATAAACCGCACCAAACCGTAATTTTTTCGGGATGCAATGATGACTGATGGATTACGTGTGGATTGCTGTCTGACCAATAACGCATATTTTGCTTATTGACGAAGCCATTCAGCCAGAAATGAGCCTCATCGCTGAAGATGATTTTTCGATGAAAATCCGAATCATTTCCAAGTTGTTGCTCAGCCCAAGAACATACGACGCTTATGGTGGTCAAGCGGCTTCAGTTCTTGCGTCAGTTTGATCTTGTAAGGATGTAGGCCAAGATCTTTTCGCAAAATTCGCCACAACGACGTCACAGAGATGCCCAACGCTTGCGAACGACGTGTGAGAGACACATTTGGGCTTTCTTGAACTGAAGCCTCAGCGGCAGCATTTTGTACTGTGCCCGTGGAGTTAAATTTTTCCACTAGACGCTCAACTGTTGATCTGGTAGGACGATTATGACGACCATAAATTGAACGTAGCGCTCTTAAAGTTGACGCCACTGACTCCAAATTTCGGTAGTAAATTTTAATAATTTCGACTTGTTGTTGGCTCGTATATCTTTCCATGATGAAATGGCAAACCTTACTGAAGAGAAATGTCAAAAGAGCGGGAAAAAATATGGCGTCGTTTGCTGTCCCTATCGATTTACTTTTGTAGCGTCTCTGTTGAAAACCCCTTTAAAAGGCAGATGAGAAAACGCGAGACTGAACAGACTGAGACGAAGAACGAAAATTCTACCAAAAAGTCAAAAATGGACATGGTTCACGTCCCCCTTCTGTAAAGACAAGGAAGGAAATCTCATCGCAGCTGTGCAGAGCAGGTTGGGAATATGGAGAGACCATTTCTCTGAGCTAATGGTACCTGAGACATCCAATGACGATGAGACAATCGCTCACAATTTGGACGATGACATCGAATACCAAAGACGTGGACAGAACAGCTATTAACTGGCTTAAGACAAAAAAGCCGCAGGAGCCGATGTATTACCGGGGGCTGTTTAAAGCTGGCGGCGATGAGCTGATAAGGTGTGTGCATCAGCTCACTAGCAAAATTTACGGAAAATTACTCTTTGCGAATGACAGTAATCTCTGTCATTCTAATTCATTCGACCGTAGGCCAAGTCTTCAAGAGACTGAAGTCAAAAGCCGGACGATGAATGGCACTCGACCGTGATCTGGTGTCCATTGTTGAATGTGGGATCGAATGAATAGAGTAGATTTTAATGCGGGTAAGACACAGTATTGTTTGTTGTCTTATAAGCGGATTGCTGAGCCAGGTGCGTCGTCATTGTCTATGGACGGTGTGGATATTGCTTAATGGGACGCTCTTGATATTTTGGGCATGAAAACACAATGTGATATGTCCATTGGGCGAAACATGTATTTGAAGTGTCGAAGGATGCATTCAAGTGTCTAGGCTTTTTAAAGCGGTGCAAGAAATACTTCACTCCATCTGATCTTCTCAATATCAGGCCATCAGGCCAAAGATGGAATATAACTCCCATATATGGGCAGGTGCTCCTAGGACATCTTTGGAGCTTCTCGATCGTTTCCAGAAGAGAGCGACGGTGTTGATAGGGAACAGTAGGCTATCCAACTCTATTGCGTCGCTTGAGCATCATCGAAATGTGGGTTACGTGTCGCTGTTCTATCGATATTTCCACGGTATGTGTTCCTCGGACGTCCGTCAACTTATGCCAGACGTGAGGATATTTCACCAAAGTAGGCGGCTTTCCAGGAACTCTCATCCGTTTCTATCGAGTGGCCGGTTAACCGCTCTACACACTATAGAGAAAATTCGTTAGTTAGCCGTACAGTCCTTATGTCGAATAAACTTCCGATTAGTGTATTTCCCACCAATTGTGACATACAAAGATTCAAGGCAAATTTCAACGCGCGCTACTACTTCTTTCCACCCTCCACTTCCCCAATTTTCCTTCCCCAACACGATGCACTGCATATGCAGGGGGTATCCCCTGAGGGTTGGCTAGGTCATGCCAGTAGAATGAATGGAGACGAACCAGCACCAAGGGTTTTCGAAACCGAACTCGAAGGAAAACGAAAAATAGGAAGGCTAAGACCCCGCTGGTGGGATCAGGTAGACGAATCTCTGGAAACACTTGGCATTACCAACTGGAGAGATAAAGCAAAAGATCGAACTGGTTGGCGAAATATATTATCTTCGATTTGTAAGGTCCCCGACACACCGCGGTTGTTCGGGACCGGATAAGAGAGTAAGTCAAGCGTAGAATACGCCTCTCTGTGTTCAAGCCTTAACACTATGAGTAATATTATTTCAAAATAACAATATTCATACTTTCTTGTTATTAATATAACTTATACGTCCTGATGGTCGCAATTATAATTAATTAATGTAGCCGCATGAAATACCATACCAATGAAAACTTTAATATTCGTTTGTGGTACTTGTCCATGATATCAAATCACATAAACAAGTACTGTGCCCAGTGACAAATATTCGCAGTACTCTGTAATCGATTATATTTGTATAATACTTGAAATAATCTGCACTCCCATGTGATTATTCACGAACAAAGAAAAACACCATGTAATTTATTACCCAATTTCACAAAAGGACATGCCTGTCTACAACGATAACGAGTTTCGCTACGGCCCATAGATGTGGCGCCCCCATTGTGCGTATGTCGCACCTTGCCTCCATTACAATCTAAACCAATTTTCCATATAATTGAAGTTCCATATTGGCAATTGGTATAATGGGATTTTCGCAAATTCAAGCATAAAGTGCAAGAAAGTATCCACATGTCTATCTGTTCCCTCTCTCTATTTTTGTCTAACCCGATTAAATAAAAAATCCGATAATAATAACATTTTGTTTTAAAAATTATGCAGGGATTTATGTTACGACATTAAATGTTTAATGAGTCATATGCACGGCAGTCAAACTCTGTGACACGTTGCCACCGAAGGGACTCTCAAATCGAATTACATGTATTTTATACTGTCAGATGTTGTCACCATTTTTTTAATGATTTTTCCCTTGTACTCGTTTTTAACTTTAATACTTTGAACAAATTTTTTAGTATTTTCATATGTTCCAGAGTAAAATGAAAAAAAAACCATTAACAACATTTACGATTATTGTTGTTATACCGTGACATTTAGAGATACACTGACGTTCAAAGCAGCATATTTGGATTTGTGTAGGAGGGACATGTTATACAAATCGTCGAATCGAAGTAGACGATCTGTGTATACATCCATTGAAAGAGATTTAATTTGGTATAAGTAACGAGAATCCACTAAATAAAAAACATTTAAATACGTATATTCGCACATAATATTCTATTATATTATATATCACGCAAACTGTATGTGAGGTATTAATGCACCAACATCAAGGAACAGTGTGGCAAACCCGAAAGTCGGGAAAAACAAAATCTCTCAAACAAACAATTTTTTAAACCCCACAGCGATTGCAAGTCCATGGCAAATCCAAACAAACCAATGGCTAAATTAAAGTCCCCGAGTTCCGTACAGCTTGGCCAAGATTATACGAATTATTATAAGATTTGTTACATTTAGGCTGACCCCAATGTGGGATACCACAAAAGAACAATTTTCATTTGACTTAGGTCGCTGAAGGTCAAAACTTAACTTCTGGAACACTTAAGCTAAAGGGTTTTTAATATGTTATGTAAATAGGAATATCCTTGCAGAAGGATTTCACATATTTCCATATTTGGAAGTAAACAAAAGGTGTATACTTGCGAGATTTCCCATTTTGCCTATCATAATTAATCTCTCGTTAGAATTAAGGAATTCATAAGCTATAATTCCCATCACCTGCGAGTATAAGTGATAATAGTTGAGCGAACGTATAATTCCGATCACATGTGAATATAAGTGATAATAGTTGAGGGAACGTATAAGTGATTCTAATTTTATGCCCCAAAAGTGGGCACAATTCAGCTATTTCTTTTTTTGAAATTTGAATAAAAAATGACTTGACACGAATGTTCCAAACTGCACAAAAATATGAGAAATTTAAGTAACTTAGCATTTCATGGTAGGTCATGACTTAACTTCTGGAACACTTAACCCAAAGGGATTCTGAAATTTTGTGTAAATCGGTAACATCCCTTAAAAAAGATCTCCATATTTCCATTTTAGAAATATGGATACTTGCAAACTTTCCTTTTTTGCTTATTATAATTAATCTCTCGTTAGTCTTGAGGCAAAGATAAGCTATAACTGCGATCACCTGTGAGTATAAGTGATGATAGTTGAGGGAACGTATAAGTGATTCTAATTCTATTTCCCAAAAGTGGGCCCAATTTAACTATTTCTGTTATTTGATTAAAATGTTCGAAGACAGATGAACTATACTGGGAAGGGGATTTTCCAAATTGCGATTTTCCAAATTCCAACAAAACATCAGAAATTTTGAGTAATTTAGCATTTCATAGTAGCACTTAACTTCTGGAACACTTAACCCAAAGAGGTTCTGAAATTTTGTGTAAATTGGTAACATCCCTTAAAAAAGGTCTTAGATATTTCCATTTCTATAAATATGGATACTTGCGAGCTTTCCTTTTTTAACAATCATAATTAATCTCTCGTTAGGATCGAGGCTTAGATAAGCTGTAATTCCGATCACCTGTGAGTATAAGTGATAATATTTGAGGGAATGTATAAGTTATTCTAATTTCATGCCCCAACAGTGGGCACAATTCAGGTATTTTTGCTATTTGAATAAAATGTCCAAAGCCAGATGCACTCTACTGGGAAGTGGACAATGTGACTTGGCACGGATGTTAAAATGTGCACCAAATTTTCAGAAATTAAACTAATTTTGCACTTCATAATGGCTGCTCTTGATTGAATAACAATTTGAAAATCTATTCTATTTTAAAATATTTCTTTAATATTGTTTTGTTTTTGTTTGGTCTCGAAGTGGGTTATGATTGAAAAACGTATTTAGGACTTTTTACAACTTATGACTAATATATCATAGGCCCTAGGTGTATTTTTATTTTAAAATAATAATACTCATACTTTCTTGTTATTATTATCACTTATACGCTCTCGTGGTGGAAATTATAGTTAATACGTGTAGTGTAGTACAATTAAACCTAAACTAAAAGTTAAATCTAATATGAAATCGTATAATTAAACACAGTGCCTTGAAAATTCTTTAGAATTTTTTTGTTTTTAAACTTGAATACCAATATTAGAAACAAAAATCAAATGAGGTGCCAGGGGACACCCGGTTGGAACGATGTTCCTTTCGCTATATATTACGTAGTTACAAAACGCCTACGGCACCCTTTGAAAAATACGATAATTTAAAGGGATCTTTAAGAAAAGATACTTTTTGCAAAATGATAAACTTTTTTTAAAAAAATTTTTTTTTATAGAATGTATTTTTTTAAGTATTCTTAAGATCCTTTCTTGTAAGAATAGGTTTTATATTTTCGCGGAAAGGTCCTCTTTTAAAGAGAGCTACTTGTTTTATTAAAAGTTAATGTGTTTTTTAAGAAAAGGTACTATTTTTAAGGAGAAGTACTTTCTGTAAGAAAAAGGCATAAGAGTATGAATTTTTTGGAACGAAGTTCCTTATCGCACGTTGCGGGATGGGGGCTACATGAAAAAATTTTAAACAACTTTTTTTTAACTACTTTATTACAACCCATTATTACCAACTATATTGGGTGCTTTTGGTTTGGTTTGGTTTAAAGGGAAGTTTTCTAGGTGGAGCCTGTGTATTAGATATTGTAGTTTTTTGTTACAGAAAGTACTTCTTATTAAAAATTGTAGCTTTTCTTAAAAAAACATTAGCTTTTAATAAAAGAAGTACCTGTCATTAAAGAAAGGATCTTTTCGGGAAAATATAATACATATTCTTACAAAAGGGACCTAAAAATATACTTTTTTTTTAAATACATTCAATAGATAAAAAATTTCTTAAAAAAAGTTTATCATTTTACAAAAAGTATCTTTTCTTAAAGATCAATTTAAATGACAGTATTTTTCAACAGGCGTCTTGGAACTAACTAGTACGTAATATATAGCGAAAGGAACTTCGTTCCAACCGGTTGTCCCCTGACACCTTTTGTAATTTTTCTTTTTACATAGAACACGTACTTTTTAAAGAAGTGGCACTATTTTTATTAAACGGTTACTTTTTTAAGAAAATTTACTTATTTTCATAAAAGCTACTTACCTCAAGAAAAGAATATGTATTATTTAATTTTTAAGAAAAGTTACTTTTAACAAGAGGAATTTTTGTAAGAAAATGTATTTTTTTAAGAGAAGGCATTTTTTTCCAGAAAATGCTTTTTTTTAAGAAATGGTATTTTTTTTAAATTGGTGCTTTTTTCAAGAATAGGTACATTTTAAAAAGTAGGTACTTGTCGCAAGAAAAGTTATTTTGTTTCACAAAAAGGTACTCTTCAAAGAATAGGTATTTTTTAAGAAAGGGCAATTTGTTGTAAGAAAATGTACTTTTTAAAAAAAGTTGATATTTAAAAAAAAAGTACTTTTAAAGAAAATGTTAACATTTAAAAAAAATAATTTTTTTTAAGAAAACGTACTTTTTTTCGAAAATTTACTTTTTTAAGCAGAGGTACTTCTGTAAGATAAGGTATTATTTTTACATAAAGGTACTTTATTTAACAATATGAATATTTATTTTTTTTTTGAGAAAATGAATTCTTTTAAAGAAAATGCACTTATTTAACAAAATATTCTTGTTTTAAATTTCTTTCACTTAGGCTTGTCTAAATTTACTTTTTATTGGGTTCAAAACTACACTATATACTAAATATTGGTTACAGGCTCCACCTAGAAAACTTCCCATTAAACAAGATATTTTACAACATATGTTAGCCCAGACACAAACCAAAGAAAAAGTACCCAATATAGTTGATAACATAGATTAAGGAATTAACTAGATATCGCACATGCCGTGGGAAATTTCTTGTTCAATGGGATATTTTCTAGGTGGAGTTGAATGCAATAATTACAACGTTTGATCCCCAAAAAAATATACGTTGCAAGATGTATTTAGAACAGGTGCTAACAATAAGTATGGTAGGCAACATCAACAGGTATTTTGTTTTTGTTTTGTGGTCCGTTAATCCCACTTTCAACACAAACGAACACCAACAATACCAGTAAACAAAACAACACATAATCAAAATAAAAAAATTTGGACTTGAAAGTGGGGAACACAACGACAAAAAAACCAATGAGTGTTCAAACTCACGGATGATGTGTTAACACCTTTTTGCTACACGGTACGAGTTCGATTTCTATGAACACATAACAAATGTTACATTGGAAAAAAAATAATGGTTTTTTTGTATACACCGGGCAATGCTGAACATCAAATGACTCACAACATCACACATACTTGGTACGAAGTAGCTGACGTATTAGTGAGCACCATAACGTCGGCTTGGAAATGAAATTTTGCGTGGCTTTGCTTTATATCTCTGTTCAACAACAGCAACAGACACATGTACATACATACATTATTATGTTAATACATACGCTATAGACACAATTTCGTTTGCCTCACCCCTGCCACACCACTCTTTCATTGCTCTCTTGCTCGCTCATTTTTGTTTAACATGTCATTATTCTCTTTCGCAGTCGCAGAAAACCTGGTTTTAGCAGCAGCATAAAATCTGGTTTTAACAGGAGGATAAAATCTGGTTTTAGCAGCAGCATAAAATCTGACTTTGATAGATTTAGGCCCTATACGCCGCTATAGACGTTAACACATCAAAAAATAAGTTAGTTGTTCGAATAGCACAACCTGGAAAATGATACTTTTTTTGCATGTATCAAATTTTCCACAGGGTTGAGTAAACGTCAATGAAAGTTACGAGAAACTGCAATGTACTAGTGGTGGTACTTGACAACGCCTGTGCGATATCTACTTATTTCATTTATTTATGGTTGATAATGGTGGATAGCGCGACCATTGTCAACTTTGTTCACTAGCTGCTGTCCTGTAATACTGTCACTTTCACTGAAGTTTCCCATAATTCTCATTGACGTTTTTTCTAAATTGTTGGAAATTTTTGTGACAGTAATTTAAACAATGGAAAATGTGACAAAATTTAAATGATTTTATATAATAGAATTTGTTTCTTATATAAAAAACAATTTCAAACCCCTGAGGCCACCCAAAGATTAACATGCCGAAACACCTTTTTAGTATAAAAACTTCCCGCCCAAAAACTATAGCAACTTTTGTGGTAGCAGATGCTAAAACCGTTAGAGTGTCTGAGGACTCTTAACAAGGAGTGGTACCTGAACAGGAGGAAGAACCATCTCATTAGGACATAGACGGCGGTGACACGGCTTTGCAATTCGATGGCCATCAGATATTCTACTTTAAGTAACGTGTTGCATTCTTGTATTCTTGATATTTTTGTTCAAAATAATTTGTTCTTTCGATATGAAATTTAAGAATTTTAATTTCATATATTAGTTTACTTTATCTATGGTTGATAATACAGGACTGTAGCATAATAATATTAAAAAACAGTTCTTAAATTTGTATTCATTTAGCTCAAATCCCGCAATGTGCGATAAGGAACACCGTTCCAAAAATAGTTTCATTCTGGAAATTTCAACTAAATTGTAAGTATTCAAGGCAAGTCCTTTGGCTTCAAACCTTCCAAACATACTGCAGCTCACGCGGGGGTTGGGGTGGTTTAAAAGGAAACTGAAATCCAGCCACAGCTATCAGCTTGATTCCATACGAAATTACACTCAAATATGACCATTGCAACACAGACGGCCACAGGAGACTTTATGTACCTGGTATAAATAAAAGTTTGATATTCCCGGAAGCAGGTCTTTACTACCCTTCTTTTGAGAAAATGCCCCCAGTACGTCCTAATGATCAGCACCACGCTGAAAAAAACGGCCTCTGCAACATATTTCCCAAAAATATTCCGCAGGAACCATGTATATGTTTGGTACACACTTTGAACATTTGTATGTTTGCAAGTCCAAAGCTCAGGTGTATTTAAATGCAAACATTCGCATGTTTCCTGACAAATATGTATGGTTTTACGTGGAAGCATATGCGTGCTCCATCCCAAACACGCATTCGCGTGTTTCCCCCAAACCTACATATACTTACGTGGAAACATATGCGTTTTTTTCCCAAACATAATATTATTTAGAAACTAATTATTTTCTCCTTCTTTATTTATTACAATTAATTTTATCAATATATATTCACATGTATAAATAATTAATACAATTAATACAACTAAAATATTTAAAATTACCCTTTTTACATTTACTTGCATTGAATGTATTACTTTTTCTATGAAGTGAGAATCTGCTGCTCTTTTGCTTCTCCTTTCTTTGTTGTCTCTCACGTTTTTGTTTTCAGAAGGTTTCAGCTATGCGTTGGTCATCAGTATGCGTTGTTACACAAACAATATACTTATATACAAATCTAGTTCAAGCAAAACAAGCGTGTATTAATTACTTGTGTTTTTTTTATTATATTTCACTAATGGTCCGCCATTCCGATTTTTTCATTAGAGGCTCGGGCAGAAAAAGGGAATCACGATGTTGCCCTTTCCAGTTTCATTCCTCAAAATCGTTTCTCACTATGGTATCACACAAACATACATATATATACGAAACACATGCACAAAAACCAAAGCAACATCACAAGCCATTTAGTCGTCTGAGTGTTTGTTTATTCTTTTTTCACTGTTCAAACGCTTTTTATATCCTCTGTCCGTTGAACCATTGACGACTGAATACATGAGACTAAAACGCAATACATCAGACAAAATAAGAAATAATGACTTCATCGGAAATTTCCACGAATATTCGGGAATATTTATGAATCACTCACTGAGAGAATAATGCAAAACTACAGATACTCGCTGTCGCACTTTTATTATCTTGCTCTCGAGAGAGCATAAACAGTGCACCAAACACGGTTGTATTTGTATCACAAACACAGATATATTTGGGTCGCAAACACATATGTTGTAACACATTAATCATTGTGTCTCAAACATGTAATATTGGATAGCAAACACATTGCGTTTGGGCACAAGTATATTATATTTGCGACAAGCACCGAACACATGTTATATTTTAATCCAAAAAGCAAAGAAACGACAGATTTTTCAGCGTGCATTATCAAAAAGCTAAATTGTGTCAACTCTGATAATTGAAATAGATATCTGGCAAAGGCATTTATAACTCATAAATGCAAAAAATTAATGACCAGGGAAATCAAATTATTAATTTTAAAAAATTATTTACGGTAGCGTATGAGAAATATTAAGAAATATAATACAACATACGTATTTCTTCTTGTTATACAGCAGTAGCGAAATTAATTTATAAATAATAAATATTGCGTATACGTATCAGTGATAATATTATTACTTATACGCGCACGTGGTAGCTAGTAATTAATGGGCTTAATTCAATCATAACTACTTAATTTTTTAAAATTTTAACAATCGTAAATTAGCAAAAATTAATATCACTTATACGCCCTTTTATATATTATCACTTATATCTTAAACTATAAATCACTTATATGACTTATACGCTCTGGTAGCTATTATCATTTTTATCTACAATTCTAAATAATTAATATAACTTATACGTTATTTTTAAATATTATCACTGATACTCAGTGGTGGTCTACATTATAACTTATAAATGTACAATATGTAGTACTAAATAAATCAAATTATTTGAGTCTTCAGACAAATTGTGTAAAGACTTTGCAATATCAAATTTCCTACCTTTCAAAATAATGTAACATCAATTGTTAATTTAAAATTTTATATTTAACTTTAAAAAAAAATATAATATATATAAATAATATAAGTCATACGCACTGATAGTTATTGTCATTTATCGCAATGCTTAGGTCGAAGTTATAGTTTGAATTCAATGCAATACTAGTGAAATCAAATGTTAATATGACAATAAGCTGTGTTTTCTCGTACGTATAAGTGTTATTAGTATTATTAGTTACACGTTTATGTGGTTCCAGTTGCAATTAATTAATAAACCCAACTTAATTGAAACGAAATCAAAACACAATAATTAATATCACTTATACGCTCATTGCAGTGTGAGGTATGTACGGTTGTACGGTTAAACTACTTTGAGCTTGACAAAGTTGGCAGTGAAGAAGGGGGTCCAAACATTTGTCAGTCGTTGTCTGAGACAAACACTGCGTCTCTGCAGGCTTAAGAAAATTTACAAAGAAGTACTCTAGCAACGTACATGTAACAGTCCAATTGAATATGACGTATGTAGAAGAAAATGGAGTTAGATCGGTCATATACTTAGGCGCCCAACATTAGATATTGGTAGAGCGGCACCTATTCCGGTGTCTGGAATATGAATACGTTTGATCGTATGGAACCTAATTAAATCACTTTCCAGACACAGGAATCATTGGAGAGAATTCGTTGACGGCCTATGTTCTTCGTGGAAGATTTATTTTTAATTTTTCATGTTCCAGACCGATTTTTTTTAATAAATCTTAGACGGTATTAGTTTTGTAATAATATTTTATTGTATGATAATTTGGTTAATAACAATTATGTATGAAATATAATATCGTCTAAACAGCCGGGTGCTCTTTAAACCATATTTTGCATAACATTTTAGCATATTACTGGTGTTATTGCTCTAATTTCTTCAACAATTTTGTTCCCAGTTAGAAAATTTGCCTTCAGGGCATTTTCACTAGAATGTCTTTAGGACAATGTCAGTAGGTGATGACAATTTACATAAAACATCTTGCTGACATGTCACCAGTTTTGGCTTAGGTAAAATAAATTGTTAAGGGGCTAACACTCTAAGTAAGATTATCCTATTGATTTGTCAGCATTATGTAATGACTGACAGGAGTCACTGTCAATGGTGAGTCAAGTGGGTAGATTTGCAAGATATTTATAAAATATAAAACTGAAAAATGTACACTTGAATTGTTTGTGATATATTTGTTTAATTAACTTCCAAAATGTTTGAAAATTAATAACAGCATATTTATATTTCAAGGAATTATGTATGTATACGTTTGTTTGTATGTCTGAATGTCCATTTCGAATTATGTTTACAATAATTTGTTTCAGCTAATTTTAAAATAGAATTAAATGCCAAATATTTAAATGCAATAAGTAAGTGTATTAAAGATGACACACGATAACTACATTTAGTGGCATCTTGATGAACTGACCCTCTGAGGAATTGTGATATAAGAACGTCTTACGTGTTGTCTTTGCCATAAGAATCTAGAATCTGGCCTTGCAGGGAGGTTCTAAGATACTTTTGTAAAATGTATGGGATTTGATTGATCAGCCATTTATTATCCAATTCATTTCAAACAACATTCTTACATACTTTGTATCTAAAATATATATATACGTACATACATATAATTTTCAGTCTGCCCTGCATCAATTGACTGCTCAGGGAATTTTATCTCTTAAGTGCTACTATTTAAATAAGGCCAGCCCATTTAATGTATTAAATTTTAAATTCGTCACATTTTACGATTTCGGCAAAATGTATGGGATTTTGGACCCCTCTAATATACATGTCATTCTTGCTGAATTTTAATCAAATGTATGAAAATGTCAGGAGGTGCCATTAGGATTTTTGTACGGGAGTGCATACATAGCTTACAAATTCTATTCAATACGCTGAATAGTTGACGTGCTTGGCAGATTATTTACACCAAAAAAAATCCCGCGAAATTTATTGCATTTTTACAATTGAACGATTATTTAATAACTTCATCACGTTGTTGGTGCGTTCGATGGCCCCATAATAAATTATTATCGACTGCTCTGATCAACTGTTAAAAATAAATTGACAAATGTCAATCAAACAGAAATGGCGGTCAAGAACAACGGACTCGACCATAACAAATACCCGTTATTATATATACGCTCTTTTAAGTAGTATCACTTATACTCACTGGTGATCGCAATTTCGACCAACTTCGATGGTCATTTTCGAGGATCTAATACAAGGAAAAAAGCAAAGTATTTTATAGATTAGTAAATCAATATCCTATCAGACTCAGGTAGGTCAAGATCTTACATACTCATTAAAAACTAATTTAATGTTCTTTTATTGCAGAATTTTAGTGATAGCGATACAACTGCCATCAGCCTCTCGCTGGAAAACGGCCAGCGGGACATCTGGCTAGTTTCATCGTACATGGCGCACGACCATACTGAATCACCCCCTCCAAAGTGCGTCAGGGAAATTGTATCGAAATATTCTGAAAAATTGGTTATTTTTTCCATAATTTTTTCTAATTTTTTCTTATTTTCGATCGAAAATGGGGATGGTTACCTTGGGTAACCCACTACCTATCGCCGTGGGTAACTACCCATTTTTCCCTATTTCCCAATAGGTAATGCGTAATCGTGACGGATAAGTCCCCATCGTCGTGGATAGCTACACATTATTTTCCCCATTACCTTGAGGGTAACGGGTAATCGTGATGGATAATTGCCCATCATCGTGGGTAACTAACCATTATTTCCCCTATTACCCTGTAGGTAATGGGTAATCATGATGGGTAATTCCCCATTGGCGTAGGTAGCTACCCATTATTTTCCCCATTTTCCTGTGGCTAAAGGGTTATCGATCGCTGCCTATTCCCCTCGGCAATAATAATGGGTTACCCTGGGTTACCCATGAAATACGAACCCTTAATCGAACCCATTTCATTACTAAAGAAATCAAATCATAAATTAAAAAAACTCTCACTCTAGCGTATGAGTAATATTCATTAATAATATAAAGCGCAAAGGCGAAGTGTGAAACGTGACGACGACTTTTCGTCCGTACATTGAATATAATTCATAGTGACAAATACGATAATATAATGAAACAGTTTATACGACACCCACGAATAGTAAATTTGTACGAATAATTACCAACCCTGTTCGCAGCCACATGATGTTTGTCATCTCTGCTGAATAGCAGACGAAGGCACACCGGTCGGTGGCAGGATACGAGTATCAGCTTTTGACGCCACCTTGACAAATCTTCTTGAGATTGTAGTCGTCTCTAACTACTCCAAGATCAAGTTCTTTGACAAAAAGTGGAGAACATGCCATAATTATTTCCAGAACTGCTCCAAATAGTTATTGTTGTTAATGCTCCAATAATTATTATTACTTATACGCTAACAGAAAATGGTTGGTATCCTTGAGTACCAATAATTATCTCTGCTTTGGGAACATGATAAATAAAAAAAATTTAATTATATTTTAAACGGGCAGTGGTGGCGACTATTATTGGAACATATTCATATTAAGTATGCGAACAGGTGGTCGCAAATCCAAGTAATAAATAGATTCAATTTAATACAAGATAAAATCAAAACAAAACATCATCAGTAGGAATTGCATACAATCTCAAGTTTTCAATATTTAAACGATTTGTAGGAAATGCTTAGAATCTCGAATTTTTATTATTTTAATTGAATTTGTAACATCTGAGGAGGGTCACTGCAAGTTAATATTAAAGTGACATAATACTTCAGCTATAGATCTGTTAAATTTAATTGAAAGTCAAGCAGTTTGTAAGAAATGACAGAGTTTTTCTCCATTTTGGGAATTTAAAAAAACTTTTAATCGAGATACTACACTTTGGCTCCCCATAGTACAGATCCTGTTAATCTTCGGCCTAGTATTGGTCGAATTTTTAAATATATAGCACTTCAGTTATATCTCTGCGGAATTTTATTAAAATCGGGCAGGCCTTTAAGACATAGCTGGAATAGTTTTTGGATTGGCGTAGATTTATGTTTGATTTTTGTGTTATCCACTTTTTGTTTTTGTTCGTTATGACAAGGTTTTGCGACACTGTGCTGCTCTCTAAAAACTCCTGGCAAAACTTAACATCAGTAAATTTTCACCGTATGCATTAAACCGTAAAATGTATAATCTGAAATTGTAATCGAAAAGACATAAATTATTTACGACCTTTTTGCTGTGGCATTTAATTTCATTGATTTTTTTCGCCACATTTTTTTGCGCAACCTGATCCTGAACCAGCTCTTCTACACTACTTAAGCCCTTGGTAACGTTTGTTGGCATATCCTTTTCCTTTCACAGGGCACATCAAAAAACCGGAAGTATGTGATGTGAGGTTTAACGCATTTTTTACTTCAGTGTATATTATATCTCTCTCTCCCCCTCCGATAAAGTCGTATTCGTAGTTAATATATTTTACTGGCATTTACAATAGATTAAGTGGAAAATGAAAGTAATGTATGTACAGCAATAGCGAAAAATAACTGAGAAGAAAATCCACATAAAAAGTACAAAGTAAATCCTTAAAGGTCCTTGTATGGTGGCTGGTATGGATTGTTGTGGGTCGTTGATTGATGGCTCAGCAGGGTTGACAAATTGAATTCTTATAAAATTAAGTCATATGTTTCGTAGGCAAACAACAAAGGAACAACGTAACCCACTAACATATTCATTCACTCGCAAAAACAAACGTATGTTGTTCGCATCCGTACATGTTGGACATGACAGTAATAATGATAAGAAGTGGTTTGGAGGGGGATGATGGAAGCAGGTTGAATACCTTTTATAGCCAGTCCATATTAACCATAACGTACACCATTTCCAAATAAAACTCAAAGTAAAATATAAAAAAAATTCCAAGATGTAATTTCACATCCAATAGACATCAGTAACTTAGAATATAAATTTGTACATACGTATGAGTGATATTATTGATAATTTGCAATTCTGATAATTATTAATTATGCGTACAGGTGGCCGCAATTACAATTATAAAATGAAAGCAGGCGAAATCAAAACACAACGTAATCAAGGGGAAGTGATTACAATAAGAAATTATCACACATTGGAATTTACAGTTATTATGGCAAGGAGTGGTTTATATTGTGGTAAAACTTGGTACAGGGAGGAGGTGGTCCTTCTTTACGTAGTTCATATGGTAACTATTTCCACTGTTTCGGAATAAATCTCAAGAAATATCAGATTTAAATCGATGACTGCATTGGAAATTATAACATAACTATTACAATTCATAACCTATCCATTGACATTTTATTGCAACTGTAATTAATGAATTATAATTAAAAACAATTATGTAACATTAAAAAATACTAATAGAATTTCAAAAATACTAATAAAATTTATTTAAATTCAAAATACATATACACTCCGGTTCACTTATTTAAAGGCACTAAAAAACCCATATTCAGCAGCCTGTATAATTTGTAATTTTTAACCGATTGCAGAATTTTAAAATGGAAATGGAAGCTAAACATCTTGAGATATAAAAACAAATCATGATTCTTAACTAAAGAACATTTTTTGAGCAATTTATAAAAAAAGTCCAAAAATGTGCTATTTTTTGGTTCACTTGAATAAAGACACTTTATAATTTTTTTTATTATTTTTAAAGTATGCGATGATTTTTTGTAGGGATCGTCTGATAATTACATCTTAATCATTTTACGAGTCAAAATGGCAAAACAGAAATTTTTAAATCTATCTGAAAAAACTTAGATCGGCGTTTTGAAATATATTCTAACCGCGCAAAAGCTAAAAAAATTGGACGAAGTCCAACAGTTGTCCACAATTACAGCAAGGACCCCGAGGGGTATGGAAAAAATTTTAAAGGAAGGGTTTAGTTGTCTTTATCTACGAATGAGAAAAGAAAAATCATCAGATTTGCTTCTAATTCTGCCTTATCCTTGTCAGAAATAAGAGCTCAAGCTGGAGTGGAAGCGAGCAAGTCTTCAGTACGCAGAGTAATTAAGAGCTGTGAGTATCTTAAATACCTGAAATTACAAAAAAAAAAACCGCCACTTAATACTCCTCGTAAGGAAACGCGGCTTCAATTCCTAAGAGACTACATGGTATGGCCAAGAGGTCACAGCCAAGAGGTCACGGAAATGACTGGAGAACCGTTGTATTTATGGATGAGAAGAAGTTTAATTTGGATGGGTCGGATGGCTAAAACTATTATTTCCATGATCTACGAAAAGAAAGGCGTTTTTTAAACCGACATCACAGCCGAGAGGGCGTCGTTATGGTGTGGGGTGCTATTACACACTATGGCACCATCGATCTTGAATTTCGAAGTGCAAAAATGACTGGTGCAAGCTATGAAACGTTATTGGAATCGACTTTGCCGAAGTTCAGTGAACTATTTGGTCCCATATCTTGGATATTGCAACAAGATAATGCCGTTATACACAACTCCAGAGTAGTAAAGGAGTTCATAGCAAGACAAAATGTTAATATTCTTGACTTGCCACCCTATTCTCCAGATCTAAACATTATCGAAAATATCTGCGGGTTGGTTATCTCTTAAGGTCTATGAAGGAGGTAGACAATTTGATGACAAGCAGTCAGTAATTCGGGTTAATAAGGCTGCGTGGAATCAAATTTCGTTGGAATACATAAATTCTCTTTATCTCTCAATGAAAACCCGTATATTTGAAGTTATTAAAAACAAAGGGGGTTATATCCAGTACTAAAACTTCTTAAATAAAGTAATATAAATTGAAAAATATGAAAAATTGTCTTTCGTTAAAATAAAGTGCCTTTATTCAAGTGAACCACAAAAATAGCACATTTTTGACTTTTTTTATAAATTGCTCAAAAAAAAAGTTCTTTAATTAAGAAACCACCATTGTCATGATTTGTTCTATATCTCAAGATCTCTACCTTCCAGTTCCATTTTAAAATTCTGCAATCGGTTAGAAATTGCAAACGATACAGGCTGCTGAATATGGAAGCTTTAGTAACTTAAAATAAGAACCGGAGTGTATTGTACACGCGACGAAAAATCTGTCTTTTTGTTATTATTTGGATGCAAATATAACGTGTTTGTATATGGTGCAAATATAGTATACTTGTGTCCAAATACATTGTGTTTGGTATTCAAAACTACATGTTGGAGGCCCAATGTCTCATAGGTTATAAGATATGTGTTTGTGGCCCAAATATGGCTTTGCTTGTTGAAAACTGGTGAAAATGAAAACCTGACAGGGAATAAAGAAACAAAAAAGCAGCAGATCCTCAAGTCATGAAAACAATCCGTGCAAACATATAGATGGTTCCTGCAATATACTGCTGAAACCATTTTTCCAGCGTGCATCAACTTAAATCATAACACTAAAATTTAAATTTAGAAAATATACATTGAAATCCTAAGACAAATAACAATTCTAAGACAACACAAAAAAAATTTTAAAAAATTATATGAGGTGTCAGGGGGCACCCGGTTGGAACGAAGTTCCTTTCGCTATATATTATGCACTAGTTAGTTCCAACACATCTGAGGAGCCCGTCGAAAAATACGATAATTAAAATGCATTTTTAAGTAAAGATACTTTTGAAAAATTATAAACATTTTTTAAGAGTTTTTTACAGAATATATTTTTGTAAAAAAAATATATATTTTTATGTCCTTTTTGTAAGGCTATATATTATATTGTCCCAAAAATGTCCTGTTTTAAAGGAAGGTACTTCTTTTATTAAAACAAAATGTTTTTTTTTAAGAATTTGTACTATTTTTAAGAAGAAGTCCCTTCTGTTTTTTTTACAAAGAAGTACTTTTCTAGGAACAGATATTTTTTGAAGAAGTGATACTCCTTTTAGGAAAAGGTTATTTGTTTAAGTAAATTTACTTATTTTCTGAAAGGCTACTTACTAAACCGACTATTTAGGCGTAAGAAACGGCAGTGGAGAAAGCGCGAGGGTGAGAAAATTGAGGCATACAGAAGGAAGAAAGAAGCCCGAAAATTCTACCAAAAAGTTAAAAACGGACCTAATGGACATGGTTCAGGGCCCTCCTTCTGTAAAGACAAGGACGGAAATCTCGTCGCAGATGTGCCGAGCATGTTGGGAATATGGTGAGAGCATTTCCCCGCGCTACTAGTACCTTAGATATCCAATGACGATGGGACAATCGATCACTATATGGACGACGACGTCGATTGCCCCCTCCTAACCAAGACGAGGTCAGAACGGCTATTGCCCGGCTTAAAAACAACAAAGCCGCATGAGCCGATGGATTACCGGCGGAGCTGTTTAAGGCTGGCGGCGATGAGCAGATAAGGTGCATGCATCAGCTCATTAGCAAAATTTGGTTAGATGAATGCATGCCCGGCGATTGGAGTCTCAGTGTACTATGCCCCATATTTAAAAAAGGTGACCCGAGTCTCTGTGACAACTACCGTGGAATAAGCCTTTTATGTATACCATATAAGGTTCTGTCAAGTATCAATTGCAATTATCAGTTGAATCAGTTGAAATTCAGGAGCCTAATTGTGTATAAAGATAATTGTCCAAATGATACAGATATGTCGATAATGACAGTCAGTCTACAACTTCAAATGCATGCGTTCATTAAACTTCGCTACCAACAAAACGATGAGTTCAACACCGTGTCTTCCATAATTAGCTCCAAGAGCCACAAAGCAATTTATAGCAATTGAAAATTATTAACTGTACAATATTGAATTGTTATGTATTCAATTCTAATTTATGGTCTTTGAAGTTTATTTGACGTCGTTAAAATTAGAATTGATATTTTTAGATTTTAATTGAAGTGTTTAAGAATTTTTATTGAAGTTTTTTTCAGTATCAATTTGCGTGTTTTTGAACTAGAATTGATATGAACTCAATTTATTAATTATATAATTTTATTAATAATAAATAATAATAATAATAAAAATTAATTTGGAATTGAATTGTCGTATATTAAATTTTGCTTGACAGTTTTTGTATTTGAGTTGTCTCTAAAATTAGAATTCATGTTTTTAAATGTGATTGCGAATTTTTGAATTTATTTTTTTTTTCGAATTTTAGTTGATACGAGGCGGATCAATAAGTCCGTGGCTTTTTAACGGAAAGACAGTTTTTTTGTTGCATACTAAAAAATTATTTTTCAGCATAATCTCCTTTTAGCTCAATACACTTAGTCCTACGTATCTCCAATTTTGGTATCCCTTCCAAAAAAAATAGGATTTTTGGAGGTCCATAAAATAGGCATTTGTTTGATAAATAATTTCATCGTTGGAGCTAAATCTCTTTCCACCGAGCCATTTCTGTAGGTTTGGAAATAGGAAATAGTCACTGAGGGCTAAATCCGGAGAACATGGCGTATGAGGTACCAACTCGTAGCCCAATTCATGGAATTTTGTCATTGAGACTACACACGTGTGCACCCGTGAATTGTCTTCATGAAAAATTACCTTTTTATTCTTGACCATATGGGGTAGTTTTCGTTAAATCGGTCCAAGGACTTGGCATTGTATTCGCCGTTTATTGTTTTTCTCTTTTTAAGGTAATCGATGTGGATTATCCCGCGTGCATCCCAAAAAAACTGCTGCCATCACCTTATTAGCCGACATCACCGTGGCCTGCTTCGGAGCCGGTTCACCCGGAGAAACCCATTGTTTAGACTGCTGCTTGGTCTCCGGAGTGTTGTAATGGATCCATGTTTCATCCACAGTTACAAAACGTCGCAAAAAACTCCTTCGAATTGCGGTTAAACAACTGCAAACAATCCTTTGAAATTGTCACACGATTACGTTAATGGTCAGTTGAGAGCAAACGCGGCACCCATCTTGCAGACAGCTTTCTTAAACCCAACTGATCATTTAAACTCGAAACCACACTGCCATATGAAATGCCTATGGCATCAACAATCTCACGCACTTTTACTCTTCGATCGGCCAACATCATATCGTGGATTTTTTCATCATTTTCGAGGGTATTGACCTCAATTGGCCATCCAGGACGTTCAGCGTCATTTTTACTTGTGCGACCACAACGAAAATCAATAAACCACTTTTTTAACATGGAAATCGATGGTGCAGAGTCCCCATAGTATTTATCAAGCTTTTTCTTGGTTTGATTGACGGTGCTTTTTTTCGGAAAATTCACTTCACTTTTTACGAAATTAAATTTTTTCCATTTTTAAAAAAATGCACATGGCTGTATGTATTGAAAAGCTGTTAAACACAAAGTAAATGATGCAACTTGTTCAAATTTGACAGTAGTCTAGTAACAGGTGGTACTTGATGGGAGCAGTGTTGCATTTCATATAACTACGAGGGAAGTTCGAAAAGTCACGGACTTCTTAATCCGCCCTCGTATGTTTAAACTTCAGTTGCTATTTCTCGAATTTCTTTTGTATCCTTTAGTTAGAGTAGAGTTTTTTTGAAATTGTTCCCTCCTTTCATATCTCAATTGACATTTCTTAATTTCAATTGTATTGTTGTAATTCTCATTTGATTTATGAAACATTTGAATAGACTTTTCCGGTATATTTCTTGACTGTAATTGAGTGGTTTTGAATTTCAGTTTATATTGTTTGACTTTCTATTGTTTTCTCGTGATTTAAGCTGAAAAATTTGCTATGCCAAGCGGTAATTTTATATTAAAATTGTAGGTTTATAATTTCAGTCAATATCTTTTAAATAACAAACGCATTTCTTGAATCTCAACTCCTATTTATTGTAATTTTTCTAGGAAATGGTGTAGTAAATAAAATTCAAAATTTTTCCACTTCAATATATTTTTTTATTTATTTCAATTCCTTTTGTTTTTATACTTTTAATTGGCAATGGTGTAGTGAACATGTCCGTACGTTCAGACAGACTGATTTCTTTAATGTTATTGTCATCTTGTTTTCTTTCTTTAGTTCTTGGTAACGGAGGCTCAGCTACTGTTGACAGAGATTAACACATCTGGCGCTGCGGTTCATCAAAATAAAGGTGTATTGTATCAACTTGAAGCTTTATCAATGCGTTAAAGCAACAAATATTCATCTCTATATTTACTCAAAATGACATGGAAACAACTTGCAAATGTGACGATGATTGATTTTGCCCAAACTGGGTAAACGCTTTATAGTTTGCAAATTCTTACTCTATAATATTATAAAGAAATTGCTGAACAAGGTGGTTTATAGTACTAAAAATATAAATAATATCACTCATACGTACGAATACATTACGATTTTATTTATTATTTATTAATATAAAATTGGATTTTGCTACTGTCAATTAACTAAGTTTGTCAATTAACAACATTTAGTTTGGTAGTTTAATACTTGAATATATTAATAAATTGACAATTAATTTCAATACTAGCGAAAATAATATATTTTGTTCAGACGTATGAGTGATATTATTATTATTACTCACACGCACCTATGGACGCAATCATCATAATATAATTAAGCGACGACCAAGAGGGCTGAGTGTAAATCTGTAGAAAAATGATGCCATCTCATAGACTTTGAATTCATGATGTGAAGAATCCTGTTTTTGTTTAACAAATTCCCTTAAAGGGGTAAAAACCCTGTATTAAAAAACAATATTTTATCAATAGGCTGCAAAAAAAAAAACCAGGAGACTAGGGGTCTTTCAAAACACAGATAACATACTACTCCAACCGGCCCAAGCTTTTGCATTTTGTCTCCTGTTAGTAGCACCAAACTTTCATAAGTTTACGTTCTTAGAATCCTTAGAACAAGGTCTTGATCGTCCCACTTTTAAGCTTACTTCGAGTACTTCTCACCATTGAAGAATGTTGACGTATACATTTTAAACGATGGATCTTGAGAGATTTAGTGGAGTGGGAGCTGGGGTTTCCTCAACTTGAGTGGACACAACACAATCAATAGGCATCCCTGTCTTTGGCAGTATCTTACAAGCAGAAGCAGTATCAATATCGGATCTTGGGAGATTTAGTGGAGTGGGAGCCGGAGTTTGCTCAACTTGACTGGGCACAACACCATCAATCGGTATTCCTGTTTTTGGCGGTATCCCACAAGCGGAAGTAGTAGTAATACCAAACACGCTGTAGTAGGCGAGAGTGTGAAAATATTGTTGGACAGCCAAGCGACGATAAAGTCTCTAACCTCAGAGGATAATAGAGTCTGCTAGACGAAATCGCCACCATAACAAGACTTTCGCTAGTGTAGGTTCAAGGTCATATTGTCAGAAACGAATCCGCTGCTGAACTAGACTTCAAGTGGAAATGCGGATGGATGAAACATAATTAAATGCCCTGTAAAATTTATGGGTAATAGAGAGAACTCACTACCTGTTACAGATCACGAACTACATGGCCTAGATATGACAGTAAAAGAACCGAGTTTCTGATGACTCGGAACAGGGATAAAATAACCAGAATGATAGCTGTTATAACCGGTCACTGGAACGATTGGTACACATGCTGCTAACATTGGAAAACGCTACAGATTACTGTCGTACCTTCGACGATGCGATAATGATGGAAAACCTTCAACACTACCTCCTACAGTGCCTACCTCCGGTATATATAGGGAGGGCAACTTTTAGAAAGCCCTTTCTTGTGGTATACCGGAACTGGGGAGTATTGAACTCAGTCTGTGTCTAAAATGCATTAACAGTACTAATCAGGTATAAGAGGGTAACCCCAATTTATTACAAGGACCTTCTGTTCTTTTCTATACATTCTTTTCAGGGTAACATGGCTACTCAAAACGTCCTCACTGATACTTGGGTAAGCTTCCTTGGGAGGACCTCACAGTCTCAACCACCGAAGTCTTGCTGTTTGTATTGATTTGTATTGATGTAGTTCAATGTCAGTATACAGTTAATATGGCGTCGATGGCCATCGTTGCTTTTTCGTCTGCCTGTGCCAAAAAGGCGGACAGGCTGCATTCTTCTTTAATATAGTTGGATCTTTGTTTCCCAATAGAGGCTTTTATCTATAAGGTGCTTGAATAGCCCGAAAAAAACCACGAAAAATAGTTTTAGAAGATTTCAATGCCAAAATATCGAACAGGAAGTGATGGGAGGAGATGCTCTTGGAACTGTGAGAAATGATAAGGGTGACAGACTCATTGATTTCTGTACTCACCGTCAACTCTTTATCGGCAGAACGAAATTCCCCCATTACAGATTACAACAGAATTACCTGACGGATCAAACCTTAAATGAAATATACTATATATATATATACTTATCAGCCATATATACCATATATATACCATATACTTATCAGCAACATGTTTCGAGGCTCCTTGCTGGACGCCAAATCAAGACGTTGTGCTGATATTGATAGCGACCACCAACTCTTGTGAGCATCTTCCGTCTCCGTCCAGCGGCTGTCACCTGTATGAGAGGGAAATTCATAAAATACAATACGAAGCGTCTGCAGGACCCATCCATACCAATGATGTACGATCATACTCTACGCACCAATTTGGCACAGGTCAGTCAAAATACATGGTCAAGCATTGTTTGAACGCTGAAGGAAACAGGACCTCCCTTGGTGAGATAAAATATGTGAATAATGCTTGGATTATTGCACAATCCTGGATCGATATTCGGAATCCTGAACGCCAGCACAATTGGTGAGAAAAGATATGTGAATAAACCTTGGATTAGTGCAGAATCCTCGACCGAAATTCAGAATCGTAACGCCTGCACAAGTCTCGTATTCGATCGAAGACTCCAACGTTGAAGAGGCACTTAAAATCAGACTAGTGGCAATCAGCACGTAGAGTGGGTTACATAGCCCGTTCAGCTTACGACGACAGTTATCTGAACAATACTCCGGAGGAGACCGAAAAACCTGCAAATACAGGTAACCTACACATTACGTACTCGTCAATGAAAAATCAGAGCGGCAACAACATGAGGAGAACGGCATCGTTAAAAGTTAATGATAGCACGGAAAATATAAAGTAGCACTGAAGTATCATCACCAAATCAGGAAGTGTAGCGATGACATGAATTCTTTGCAACGTAATCTAGACTTGCGTATGACGAACATCAGCGTACTCCTTCGGCAACATACTCACATCGCAATCCGAGAAGGAATATTTCAACGGAATCCCTGTCGCAAGCAGAGTTCGAGACAGCACTGAGTAAAATGAAGAATCACAAATCTTCTGGTCGGGATAATATTCCAGCGGAACTGTTGAAATATGGTTAACCAGCGTTAGCAGTTGTCATTACGCCGGTTCTCAGAAGTGCATAGATAGACAACAAAATCAATAGGGTGTAGAAAGAGGGAGGGGTTATCGCAGGAACAGGAGAGGCATTACATTGCTGCATGCAATAGGAAAAGTTATGGTGACCCCTATACTTTACTTCAGCGGATCTCACCGCCAGTAGAACAAATTGTGCGGAAGGAGCAGGTGGGTTTCAGGCCGACCACGTGAACACAGTCCTTGTAATTATAAAACAATCAGTTGAACTACACTCGCCTGTGTATCTACTTTACGCTTACTTTGGACAAGCGCTTGATTGTCTACACCGTAACTCAATGTGGTCTACCTTGACCAAGAACGGTATACCCAACACGATAGTGTCCATGATTTGTACAGAGATGCAGCCTATAAAGTTAATTTTAATGTAAAGGAAAGCCACCCTTGCATCACATCTGCGGAAGTTATTCATGGATGTATCTTGTCTCCACATCATCCTTCTACTTATGGATGAAAGAATGGAAGCTGCTGATGTAAAATTACTATTTGGTATTCAGTGGAGTGTGTATGAACATCTACATTACATGATATCGACTAGGCAGATGACATATTTCTTATGGCCCACAAATTTGATGACATCGGGGCCAAGTTAAACAGATTGTCCGAAAATGTCAATCCTACTTGAGAATAAATATAAGACAATTGTCATGCGTATTGGAATGGAACGGAACGGAGTACTCCACCAACTGTTGATAGTTCGGTAATTGAAGACGTGGATTCAATCAACTATTTAGGGTGAAAGATTACCAAGGATGATGGCTCTGCAACGAGTATAAGAGATCGGAGAAACAACGAAGTACTCTGCTAACGTACTGTAACGTGACGAAAACTTTTCGCCCGTACATTGAGTACAATCTATAACAACGAATACGATAATATAAAGGACCAGTATATACGACATCCGCGAATAGTACATTTATACGAATACTTACCAACCGTGTCCACAAATAGTCCACCCGTACAATATTTGTCATCTCTATTGAAAGGCAGACGATGACATACCGGTTTGCACTAGAATATGAGTTCCGATGTGCATCACTTTCTTACGTCACCTTATAATTCTCATTGAGGTTATAGTATTCATTGGATAAATAGTCAACTCTGGTTAGAGGTGAAGTTCGGCTATCACTCCAAGACGAAGTTCATTGCCAAGTCGAAGGAATCGGGGAGAGTTTCTCACAACCAATAAGCGGTGAGCTTTCTAGATTTATACTCACTGATTGGGACCTACAGTTTTACACCGGTTCCGAACGGTATTTTTGAGAAGCATTTTCATGGCTAAGTACTCGATAGTGTCGCCGTCACTATGCGAGGTGACCGTCGTCGAAAGAGATTTAAGGTGGTCAGAGCAGGGATCGTAACCAAGATCTCAGGTACAAGAGGCGCGCACACTAACCATTGCACCACCGACGGTATAGTTCTTTTAAGAACTATACGAAGGCTTTACTCTTCGTGACTACTGCGTCCTGGTTATTACATCGGCTTTACCCTTCGTGGGTACTACAGCCTGGTTATTACCTCGGCTTTAATCCTCGTGAGTACTGCACCCTGGTTATTACCTCGGATTTACTCTTCGTGAGTACTGCACCCTGGTTATTACCTGGGCTTCACCCCTCGTGGGTACTGCACCCTGGTTATTACGAAGATGTTTGCTCCTCGTGGGCACTGCATCCTTTTTATTATGAAGGCTTTACTCTTCGTGGGTACTGCACCCTGGCTATGACCACGGCTTTACCCCTCGTGGGTACTGCACCCTGGTTATTACGAAGACGTTTGCTCCTCGTGGGCTATGACCACGGCTTTACCCCTCGTGGGTACTGCACCCTGGTTATTACGAAGACGTTTGCTCCTCGTGGGCACTGCATCCTTGTTATTGCGAAGGCTTTACCCCTCGTGGGTACTGCACCCTGATTATTACCACGGCTTTACTCCTCGTGAGTACTGCGCCCTGGTTATTATCACGGAATTATTCCTCATGGGTACTGCACACTGGTTATTACGAAGACGTTGCTCCTCGTGGGCACTGCATCTTTGTTATTGCGAAGGCTTTACCCCTCGTGGGTACTGCACCCTGATTATTACCTCGGCTTTACTCCTCGTGAGTACTGCGCCCCTCATGGGTACTGCACCCTGGTTATTACGAAGACGTTGCTCCTCGTGGGCACTGCATCTTTGTTATTGCGAAGGCTTTACTCTTCTTGAGTACTGCACCTTTCTTTCCACTATTATTTTTACTCTACTAACCCGACTTCATTACCTATGTCATCAATCTCTATTACAGCGGAGCTCGCCGGACACCGATAACGAAGCGGGAATTCACCACAATACATCACTGAACCAGTAACCAGAATACCTGTAATCTCCGACTTAATAATACCGAACGCTGTACCCGTCCCCGATGCCGAACAGGGACGACACTCACCGACTTAACGAATGCCGAGTTCTCATTCGACGGCCCCGAACCAACAACCCGAATCCACCGATTAAATCTCACCACGTAATTACCCGTGAACTACCATCACCGCACCTGTAACCCGAATCTATCCATCAAAAGGATCTTAAATCGGGTTCGTTAAAACTTATTATACGAAGTCTGTGAATCAAACAAAATAAAACGACGTCCTCATTATTGCCCTAGTCAGGGAAAAATTCACTGTTTCATTTCGTAAGGTTTTGTGGGTCCTTACGACGACTGAGACTACCTCAGCCGAAGATGAAACCAGTACATGCAACAGTGCTATTAAATTTAATATACGTAGAAGCAAATGGACTTGGTTCGGCCATATAACGGGTTTTTCAATAAGAGCGCTACAAAAGTTTTTTTTTAATAAAACAAAACCGGTTTTAGATACCAATGAAATTCTTTATTCTTGTGAAAGTACGTTCGATGCCATTATGTATGGAACTCGATTCCTTTTGCATGGCTACCACGGGCACGCTTGCAGAACTCCAGACGCTGAACCCAATTTTCGACGGTTTTCAAGCATAAATCGGCCGATACTGCTGCAATTTTACGTTCGATATTCGTACGAAGTTCATCAATCGTCGCTGGCTTGTTGGCATAGACCATAGACTTGACGTAGCCCCACAGGAAATAATCTAACGGCGTCAATTCGCACGACCGAGGCGGCCAATGGACTGGGCCATTTCGTGAGATAACACGTTCACCAAACTTGGTTTCCAATAAATTGATTGTGGCATTCGCTGTGTGGCTTGTGGCGCCGTCCTGTTGGAACCACATGTCCTCCAAGTCCATATTATCCAATTGGGGCCAAAAATATTCGGTTATCATTGAACGGTAGCGATTCGCATTCACAGTAATGTGCCGGTCTTGATCATCACGGAAGAAGTACGGCCCAATGACGCCGCCGGCCCATACACCGCACCAAACCGTAATTTTTTAGGGATGCAATGATGACTCATGGATTACGTGTGGATTGCTGTCCGAGCAATAACGCATATTTTGCTTATTGACGAAGTCATTCAGCCGGAATTCATCGCTCATTGCTGAAGATGATTTCCGATAATTTTCCGCTCTTAAAGCTGAGGCCACTGACTCCAAACTTCGGTAGTAAATTTTAATAATTGCGACTCGTTGTTGGCTCGTATATCTTTCCATGTTGAAATGGCAAACCTTACTGAAGAGAAATGTCGAAAGAGCGGGAAAAAATATGGCATCGTTTGGTGTCCCTATCGATTTACTTTTGTAGCGTCTCTGCTGAAAAATCCTGTACTTAGGCCCCCAACATCACATATTGCTAGAGCTTCACTTGAATGGAACACGCAGGGGTTATCGAAGGCCAGGAAGACCACCAAATACAGGGAAGCGGTGCCTTGAAAAGGAACATAAGCAAACTCCACCGTCATACAGCCACTTGCCAGAGACATATATCGATGGTGTGAATTCGTTGACACCCTATTTTCTTCGTGAACCTTTTATTTAAACTTTGTATTGTAAAATTATTTTATATTGTTATAAATAAATAGAGGACATATACATATACATATATGTGGCACAAAATAAAGGACCTATGAAATGTTTTAAGAAAAACAATGTAAGCGAAATCAATGAACTGTTGCTTCATATTCCTTTTATCATCGAGATAATTAAGAAGCTCTCCATAGAGATTTCTGCATTGGGCGGATATAAAAACAGCAAAATACCAACAAATTGTTTTAATACACAAAACTATTTAAAACAGAGTTAGTGCGCTGTTTTAGCGGTGCTCACAACGATAAACACACAGTTTAAAAAAGTCATGACATATCTAAAGGGTTTTTTCTATTTTGTATTCTTTCCTCCAATACTGTCATTTCCTTAACCAATTTGCTCCGCATTCTGTCCAGCATTCTGACACAAATTGACTGCAATCTTTTGCTATCACAGAAGCTTTTTATCTATTCAACAACTCGACACTTGATTCAAATAATATCGATTTCTGTATCACATCATGTGTCCGACCAACTTAAATAACTACAGGATATGGTAAGATTGGTTAGGTCTGAGTTTTGGGTAAATCGTTTAACCATTAATTCAGTTTTTACCGAGTGGAAATGAACAGAAAACCCCGATGAAAAATATAAAAATCCACATGTACTCGACTGTGGACGAGGATAGAAGCACTTAATATGCCATCATGGCTGATGTTGAAGGGTTAATACACAAATACTGCACACCTCCCCTTCTAAACTAATGACCCAGGGCAGAAGTGCTCAAACCAATCGTCTAGTTTTAAGAGATTATTTTTTATTTTTTTGGTTACGTGAAATCACTTTGATTTCAACCCAAAAATGATGTTGACCATCATTACTAATCTCAAAGTATATAGTCGAATGTCACCAACAAGCACCACAACAATTAAGAGAAAAGATAAAAAAGGACATTGCCATGGAATTACACATACGACTTAAGGGGTGGAAGCGATTAGTTGAGTGGAAACCCACTTAATTTTATCAATTTCTATGTGATAACTCTCAACAAACATTTGCCACAACACAACTCAGCAATGATTCCTAGCCTTCATCACTTTACTAGCCACCATGTCATTCTCCATGCCAACACACTCCGGTCACAAAAGCTAAATTATTTTCTAGACATTCACCAATTTCCTTCGGCCGTCACATCTCCCGTCCATTAGAGAGGCAAAGGAATGACTGAACATGTATTAAGTGGAAATTGATTGTGAGGCACAGCGAACGATGATTGTAATTGTAATTAAATGCTTTGCGATATTAAACAAAAGCGAGAAAAACGTTCAAAGAAAAATGAGAAAATGAGAAAAAAAAACTTTAACGAAAGCAAACCAAAGTAACGAGCAAAGCAAATATTGTAAAAACCCGGCTCTAACACTATTACAGGCAATCGCAACACTAATACAGTGACAAGCGTTGACTAATGTTTGGCCACAATGGCTGCAAGGATACGTCTGTGTTGGAGTGTGTGTGTGTGTATGTGTGAAAAAGGAATCAACTCAAGTGTAACGACAACAATTGTACACAACGGAAACCGGAAACTGTTGTACTAACAGCCACTCATACACACGTATTCCCTATCACATTCGTGTTCACACAGTCACTCACGCTGGACGTGAGATGCGGAGCTGTGCGGTGCTGTGTGGTACGAGTAATTGTAACTTGCTTACGTTTACAAATGTTGCTCGTAACGAAAATAACTTCGATGGACGCAATTCCTTTTTGTTTTTGTTCGTTGCCGGCATTTCTAGCTTGTTCACTGCCATTCAGAGGTGGTACTGTAACAACGTTTACTATTTACAATTGTCCCATTTTTGTTTAATAGGCCATCATGAGGGTTGTTGGTTTGGTGGCAAAGATTAAAATTGCGAGGGGAGTAGTAAGAGCAGCGACTGATTAACACGAAATTCGTAATCTATGGTTTCTGATACTTGATATAGAAGAGTTTTGTGTTATTTGCCTTATATATTGGTTACTTTTTGACATTGACTTTCGAGTTTTACCCTCTCCCACTGGTCAATGCTTATTGTTCTTTTCGCAGTACCCGTTGCTTATGGGTCATTGATCTGTATTCAGTGCTCATTACTCACTTTCCGCAGTCTCCTGCACATGGTTTGGTGCGTATTGTCCATTAATCATTTGGATCCAGCTAACATTTGAAAATAAGAACAGAATAGTTTACTTTTTCTGGGGTTTGAATCATATATTGTTATTGCTATTAATATTGATATTTCTATTGTTATTGATATTGCTATTGCTATTGCCACTGCTTTTGATATTGATAATGTTATTGCTATTGCTATTGTTATTGCTGCTGCTATTTCTGTAGCTATTGCTATTGCTATTGATATCGCTGTTGCTATTGATATTGCTCTTGCTATTTGATGTTGCTATTGCTATTGCTATTGTTATTGCTATTGATATTGATACAGTTATTGCTATTGCTATTGTCATTGCTATTGTTATTGCTATTGCTATTTCTATTTCTATTTCTATTTCTATTTCTATTTCTATTTCTATTTCTATTGCTATTGCTATTGCTGCTGTTATTGCTATTGCTATTGATATTGTTATTGTTACTGATATTGATATTGCTATTGCTATTGCTATTGCCATTGCCATTGCTATTGCTATTGCTATTGCCATTGCCATTACCATTGCCATTGATATTGCTATTTCTATTGTAATTGTTCTTACTATAAGTGGTTGCTATTGCTATTGCTACTGCTGTTGCTATTGTTATTGCTATTACTATTGCTCTTGCTATTGCTATTGATCTTGCTATTGCTATTGTTATTGCTATTGATATTTCTATTATTTTTTTTTTTTTTTTTTTTTTGCTATTGCTATTGCTATTTCTATTGCTATGACTATTACTCTTGGTATTGCTCTTGCTATTGCTGTTGTTATTACTATTTTTATTGATCTTACTATTGCCATTGTTATTGCTACTGCTGTTGCTCTTGCTATTGATGTTTCTATTGCAATTCCTGTTGCGAGTGCTATTGTTATTACTGTTGCTATTACTATTGATATTGCTATTGCTATTGATATTGCCATCGCTATTGCTATTGATATTACTATTTATGTTGCTATTGTCCTTGCTACATCTGCTATTAATGCCATTGCCATTGCTATTGCTACTGCTTTTGCTATCGCTATTGCTATTAGTATTTATGTTACTATTGTTATTGCTATATCTGCTCTTATTACTATTGCTATCGCTATTGCTATTGCTATTACTATTTATGTTACTATTGCTATTGCTACTGCTATTGCTATTGCTATTGCTATTGTTACTGATTTTGATGTTGCTATTGCAATTCCTGTTACTCGTGCTATTGTTATTACTATTGCAACTGCTCTTGATATTGCTGTTGCTATTGTTATTGTTACAGTTATTGCCATTGTTATTGCTATTGCTATTGCTATTGCTATTGCTATTGCCATTGCTATTGCTTTAGATATTGCTATTGCTATTGCTATCGTTATTGCTATTGCTATTACTATTTATGTTGCTAGTGCTATTGCTGCTGTTATTGCTATTGCTATTGCTATTGCTATTGCTATTGATATTGCTATTGCTATTGATATTGCTATTGCTATTGCTATTGCTATTGCTATTGCTATTGCTATTGCTATTGCTATTGCTATTGCTATTGCTATTGCTATTGCTATTGCTATTGTTTATGTTATTGCTACTGCTACTGCTATTGCCATTTATTTTTATGTTTCTATTGCAATTCCTGTTACGAGTGCTATTGTTAATACAGTTGCTACTACTATTGATATTACTATTGCTATTGCTTTTGATATTGCTATTGTTATTGCTATTGTTATTGCTATTGCTACTGCTGTTGATATTGCTATTGTTTTTGCTATTGCTATCACTATTGCTATTGCTATTACAATTTATGTTGCTATTGCTATTGCTATTGTTATTGATATTACTATTGCTATTGCTCTTGCTATTGCTATTGCTATTGCTATTGCTATTGCTATTGTTATTGCTATTGCTATTGTTATTGCTACTGCCATTGCTCTTGCTATTGATGTTTCTATTGCAATTCCTGTTGCGAGTGCAATTGTTATTACAGTTGCTATTACTATTGATATTGCTTTTGATATTGCTATTGTTATTGCTATTGCTGTTGCTATTGCTATTGCTGCTGGTATTGCTATTTCTATTGCTATTGCTATTGCTCTTGCTATTGGTATTAATATTGATATTGCAATTCCTGTTGCTAGTGCTATTGTTATTGCTATATGTGGTTGCTATTAAATATTGATGTTTAATTTTCAATTCTATATAACTACTATGTCAGGTGGGGTTGGGTTGAAAAAAAGTATTCGAATCAACTTTTAACCTATTACAAGTTATACTCCTCAGCCAGCAGATAAATCTGTTAGGTGTTCTTCGCGTTCCTGGGAGTAGTGTTCTCCAAGCCGTCCCCTTTAGTTTCTCCACACTAGGTATTATATTGCCTGGCAGGTGTTGTAGTCATAATCTTGCAAAAATCAGGGTAATGAATATTTCCAATCGTTTAGATGTCCTTATCGCATTCTCAACATTGATTTGCATCGGCCTGTCGAATTTTCTGCAGATGTGCCCGCAGAAAGAAGGGTCCAGATAGGACACCCACGAATCAGGTTCTAATTTGTCCAGTTTTGTGAGTCCATCGATCTTGTGAACATTCGGCCCACATATTTTCGTTCCGCCTTCGCCGCGGTAACCAGGAGACCGTATCCTCACAAGTCTACCAGATCGAACTAGAACTCCTAATGGGTACACATTTTCCGCGCTGCTTTGATACGGAAAATGTGGCTGGTAGATGAGCCGACCTTACGAACCAGGATGTGGTGTATTAGATGATGAATGAGGAATAGGTGAATAGGGCTACAAGTACCTTTGAGCCCTTCAAATCACCTCGTCCGGATGGTATAATACCTACCCTACTGCAAATTTCTATGCATGATATAACCCTGATTTTGGTTGACATTTTGAAGGTTTGGTTAAGGTAGTTTTTTCTCTAGGTGGGTAAGCTCGTTCATTCCTTCCAAAGGATTACAAACCAATTAGTCTCTAATCCTTTCTGTTGAAAGTTTTGGGGAGATTGATGGACTTGTTTATAAAGACATCTGTATGCACTCACACTTTGAGCACTTCTCAATACGTGTACATCGCTGGGAGATCAGTTGAGTGCGCTCTTCATGAGCTTGTCGGCTTTAAGGAGCGTAATCTGAGATGATATGACTTAACTTTAGCTGGCTTCCTAGATATAGATATATGCGGGAAAAGGAACTCTCTGGAGAACATGAATGTATTACGGCCGCTAGTGGATTGGGTGGATTGGTTCACTTCACTCGTAGATATAAGAAATCGCGTCATCACCTCAGAACATGGTGGAAGTTGCATGAGGAGACTAGCTACTAAGGGAACACTACAGGGGGAGTTCTGCCCCCATTTCAATGGCTGCTTGTGATGAATGGAGTACTCAATTCTTTCGATGAAGATGAATTGTGGCGACCTGGTTATCATTATAGGTGGAAAATTCCTACCAACGATGTGTGATCGTATGTCCTTGAGAAGCTGCAACTCTGGGCCAGGACTTGTGTCTTGGGGGTGAACCACAAAACATGCAATTAGTTTACTTCACTCGTAGATATAAGTTTAAGGATTTTAGGACACAGAGTCTGACTGGTGTGATGGAGGCCAAGTATCTAGGAGTTGTTCCCGATCACAAACTCAATTGGGCAATGAAGATTGAGAAGGGCTGAATACCCTATATGCGTGCCGGAATTATATAGGTAATAGCTGGGGCCTCAGCCCGAAGTTGGAAAATAGGTTGTATACTGCGATAATTAGGCTGCGGCTCTTGTGCATAAGTACGTGGGTTTGATCCCCACCCTGCCCACCTTACACTGCTATCGGCGGCGGTCATCTCGCTTAGTGACGGCGACACTATCGAGTATTTTGCCATGAAAAACTTCTCAAAATATCGTTCGGAACCAGTGTAAAACTGCAAGTCCCAAGCAGTGAGTGTAAAACTAGAACACGCACAGCTCACTGGTTATGAGAAGCTCTCCCTAATCCCTTCATGGGATGTAACGGAAAGGATAATTTTTTTTTAAATTTTAAATAGTTGTCTGGTTTGGTGGGAGGGCCTTGACAATAGTAATCTACCGAAGATTGAAGATTTTCGACAAGGTTCAGAGGATGGCTGCTTTGGGGATCAGTGGGTTAGAAGGAGCATACCGCAAACGGCTTGAGACGTGTTGCTGTGCCTTTCGCCTTCGATTTATCCATCGAGGCAGCTGCGACCCGAAGGAAGCTAGCAATTGCCATCACTCCGCGGATGGTCCTTCGAATTTTCTCCAGCTTTTGTGTAGATTCGACTCTTGTCGTCTGCCGCCTCTTTCTGATTCCTTGACAAAACGTGTGGATTTCCGCAAAGCGAATATCACAATTCCCGATAGATCGGAATGGAAAGAAGGCTGTATACTCTACGGGGACTCTATTTATATTTTTACGAACGGATCAATGAAGAAATATTGCACAGGAGCCGGTATAGACAGCGAGGACCTGCAGCCTAGCCTTTCTTTTAGGCTACATAGTGAATGCAGTGTATTTTAGGCCTGTGGAATTCTAACTGGCCACTGCAATATCAGACACGGCAATATCTGACGACGGGCAAATGGTATAGATCTGTACTGGACGAGGACGAGGTGGAGTGTGCGAGGACGAGGTGGAGTCCGAGACGATGGAACATCTTCTTTGTAGTTGCTCCGCTCCTGGCCGTTGGAGGCTGGGCTACTTGGGACAAGATTTTATAGGGGACCTAGAGTATCTCCCCTCAATCGGAATGAATATTCTACTGGGTTTCCTGAGATGCCTCCCATGGTGGACCGGGAAAGATAAAAGGCCGGTGTGCACTGGTTCCGGGATCGGGACAAGATAATAGGCCGGGGTGCACTGGTTCATCCTTTGATTATCTCTATTTGCCTCTAACATATACTATTTTTGTTCTTCCATACCCACATGTATATTCTTATTTTCATTTCCTTTTCTTTCTCCTTTTTCATCTGACAATCACAATGGATCAATAGATCGCCGAGTATAGTGTGAGCTGGCTTTACCTGAACACACGTGTCCCAAATCTAACCTCACCCTCAGTCTGCGAGTGATGGAGCATTTATTTGGCTCCCCCTAGGATTCAAGTATCGTATTTTATCTAGCACGTTCATACGATGTCGTAATTAACTTCCACCTCAATGGGGTTAAATGAAAGTGTTGTCTCTATTACTCCGGTAGATGTGGTTCTTATCGCATCTCTGGCACCGAAGTGCGCTGAACCGTAAATCAGTTGGTACTATCATGTTTGCGAATTTAGAATTTTAGGACCTTTTGTCAGTGCTGTGATCCTCACTTTTGAATCCTTTGTTTTGAATCCTGCTCTTTACTGTCTTTAGCGGTGCTCTCGCGCATCTTGGATATCTTCACCGCAGTGTCCTTACAAACTCTTCTCCTTGGCTGTAGGCCCAGCTATACCTCTGCGTAGCTCCTCATTCTCGATGACCTGTTGGGTAGCTCACATAGTTATGTTATTATCACCATCTGATATCGGATACGTTGGAATCCACATCAGTACAGAGAGGACGAGTTTGCAAGAAACTACCTCTGTTGTCCAAGTCCCTAATCTTCTAGTATTTTGTCTGGCCTTTTGAGAACTCGGTGTATTATCGAACAAGTCTCCCACTTCCAGTTCGGTGGATCCGTTATCGTAATCGGCTGCTACTTCATTTGTTTCATTTTTGTTCCCAGGTTGACGTTCATTTTGTTCCTACGATGATGCTAGTACGATTTCAAAACCCAGTGACGGCGTGTCCAGGATTAGGCCAAATGGTACTACCTACCACTTCCCTGGTGTCGTAGCGAGCTCTTACTATTTTATTACTATTCTTATTCATGTCGGCGTTTTCGTGAATCCCCTCGCAAAATTCAATTCTCTATCTTCTGACCAGTGTTCGTGTGTGTTGGAGTGGCACTTTTTAATGGATCCCCGTAAAGTGAATTGTTACTAATCATATGCTTAGACTTGGTCATTTTGCTCCATATTCTCCAAATGTAGTCATTTATTCAATGGTCGGTCATTTGATGGCTCTGGATTTTAACTGCAGCTGAGATCGCTTGAGGCCAGTCACAAGGTGATTGGGGCGGGGTTGCAGAATGAAATGGCTATAAAGTCATTTGACGGTCTTTACATCCAATGATGATGGTTAGTAATAGCATGGATTGAAATATTTGTTGGGGTAAAAAAAATCATCACACTATTGAAGATGGCAAGATTGTCTTCATTGACATTTAAAGCAATTACACATAAGTGATTTTATGGCGTTTTTAAATGGACGACATGGATAGGACAATGGATAGCAAACAACGAAAAGTCTTTAGTGCATCTTATGGTCAAAAAACTGTACGGTAACTTTGTCTTTATTTCCACCAATTTGGAATCAAAAACCTTACTAATCAGAATGTTTTACAGAAACTTGTTGCAGGTCCTAGTCTGTCTATAATGCTTGACCAACATCCATAGTGTAAACAAAATTTAATAATTTGCCCCTATGTGGGTTCTCTTAAATCTTAATCTGTCCAAAATGCTACCAATTTCACCTCAACGTTTTCCTTATTACCACTTATTCTACAGCATCTATGTCCTTCCACTTGATCTCGTCTCTTCCAATTAATTTTAAAATAAAATCTTCAACCATCATTCAACCCAACTTGGCTATAAGGGCCACCTGTTAGTTATTTGTGCCAAACACATTTAATCTTTGCTCAATTATTTTCCAATTAGTTAAATAAAATACATAAAATCATGCAAATCACAGATTAAAGAGCTGAGGTTAAGGTTCATTTCTAAACAACATATATACGCAAGAATGTATAAGGACACATCATCACATCCTTGTGACCACGCAAATGCTCGCACACACACACGTAACCCATTCACCTTTCTAAACCTTTAGAAATAAAACAAAATGAATAGCATTTTAGTCCACAAAAAGGTACTGCAACAGGACTAACTGTCTGTAAATCTATGAACCAGCAACTTGGCAAAATATAACGTAAATACCAAACACTCTTCGTTCTATACAAAGATATCCTGCCACAGAGTCTGCATCCTTATTCAGTCGTCACAAAAGTCAAGTATCTGCTGCACTACACAACTTCATAAAAAGGGCAGATATAATGAAAACATTCCTTTTGTGCTGCATCTCTCAGTGTATGATGTGGAAGGAGTTTTTGTGCCACAACTTAAAAGGGATGACATAGAGACAGGGAACGGGAGAGAGAAAGAGAGAATCTGTGGCAAAGATATTTCTCTAAACATTTAAACATGATAGAGTTTCAAATTAAAAAGTATTTTGCATAGAACATGTTGTTGTAGCTGAACACCAGCAGCAGGCGGTAAAAGTCACACAATTGGATGTGAACGGAAGTCCTGCACAGTGACCCACAGGACGGACGAGAACCAATTTTAAATTAAGACTAAGGTTAGGGCTAAGGCTAAGGCTAAGGTTAAGGCTAAGGCTAAGGCTAAGGCTAAGGCTAAGGCTAAGGCTAAGGCTAAGGCTAAGGCTAAGGCTAAGGCTAAGGCTAAGGCTAAGGCTAAGGCTAAGGCTAAGGCTAAGGCTAAGGCTAAGGCTAAGGCTAAGGCTAAGGCTAAGGCTAAGGCTAAGGCTAAGGCTAAGGCTAAGGCTAAGGCTAAGGCTAAGGCTAAGGCTAAGGCTAAGGCTAAGGCTAAGGCTAAGGCTAAGGCTAAGGCTAAGGCTAAGGCTAAGGCTAAGGCTAAGGCTAAGGCTAAGGCTAAGGCTAAGGCTAAGGCTAAGGCTAAGGCTAAGGCTAAGGCTAAGGCTAAGGCTAAGGCTAAGGCTAAGGCTAAGGCTAAGGCTAAGGCTAAGGCTAAGGCTAAGGCTAAGGCTAAGGCTAAGGCTAAGGCTAAGGCTAAGGCTAAGGCTAAGGCTAAGGCTAAGGCTAAGGCTAAGGCTAAGGCTAAGGCTAAGGCTAAGGCTAAGGCTAAGGCTAAGGCTAAGGCTAAGGCTAAGGCTAAGGCTAAGGCTAAGGCTAAGGCTAAGGCTAAGGCTAAGGCTAAGGCTAAGGCTAAGGCTAAGGCTAAGGCTAAGGCTAAGGCTAAGGCTAAGGCTAAGGCTAAGGCTAAGGCTAAGGCTAAGGCTAAGGCTAAGGCTAAGGCTAAGGCTAAGGCTAAGGCTAAGGCTAAGGCTAAGGCTAAGGCTAAGGCTAAGGCTAAGGCTAAGGCTAAGGCTAAGGCTAAGGCTAAGGCTAAGGCTAAGGCTAAGGCTAAGGCTAAGGCTAAGGCTAAGGCTAAGGCTAAGGCTAAGGCTAAGGCTAAGGCTAAGGCTAAGGCTAAGGCTAAGGCTAAGGCTAAGGCTAAGGCTAAGGCTAAGGCTAAGGCTAAGGCTAAGGCTAAGGCTAAGGCTAAGGCTAAGGCTAAGGCTAAGGCTAAGGCTAAGGCTAAGGCTAAGGCTAAGGCTAAGGCTAAGGCTAAGGCTAAGGCTAAGGCTAAGGCTAAGGCTAAGGCTAAGGCTAAGGCTAAGGCTAAGGCTAAGGCTAAGGCTAAGGCTAAGGCTAAGGCTAAGGCTAAGGCTAAGGCTAAGGCTAAGGCTAAGGCTAAGGCTAAGGCTAAGGCTAAGGCTAAGGCTAAGGCTAAGGCTAAGGCTAAGGCTAAGGCTAAGGCTAAGGCTAAGGCTAAGGCTAAGGCTAAGGCTAAGGCTAAGGCTAAGGCTAAGGCTAAGGCTAAGGCTAAGGCTAAGGCTAAGGCTAAGGCTAAGGCTAAGGCTAAGGCTAAGGCTAAGGCTAAGGCTAAGGCTAAGGCTAAGGCTAAGGCTAAGGCTAAGGCTAAGGCTAAGGCTAAGGCTAAGGCTAAGGCTAAGGCTAAGGCTAAGGCTAAGGCTAAGGCTAAGGCTAAGGCTAAGGCTAAGGCTAAGGCTAAGGCTAAGGCTAAGGCTAAGGCTAAGGCTAAGGCTAAGGCTAAGGCTAAGGCTAAGGCTAAGGCTAAGGCTAAGGCTAAGGCTAAGGCTAAGGCTAAGGCTAAGGCTAAGGCTAAGGCTAAGGCTAAGGCTAAGGCTAAGGCTAAGGCTAAGGCTAAGGCTAAGGCTAAGGCTAAGGCTAAGGCTAAGGCTAAGGCTAAGGCTAAGGCTAAGGCTAAGGCTAAGGCTAAGGCTAAGGCTAAGGCTAAGGCTAAGGCTAAGGCTAAGGCTAAGGCTAAGGCTAAGGCTAAGGCTAAGGCTAAGGCTAAGGCTAAGGCTAAGGCTAAGGCTAAGGCTAAGGCTAAGGCTAAGGCTAAGGCTAAGGCTAAGGCTAAGGCTAAGGCTAAGGCTAAGGCTAAGGCTAAGGCTAAGGCTAAGGCTAAGGCTAAGGCTAAGGCTAAGGCTAAGGCTAAGGCTAAGGCTAAGGCTAAGGCTAAGGCTAAGGCTAAGGCTAAGGCTAAGGCTAAGGCTAAGGCTAAGGCTAAGGCTAAGGCTAAGGCTAAGGCTAAGGCTAGGGCTAAGGCAAAGGCGTTTTCGTTACTGTTCGAAGAATCCTAATGGCCCACCGTAATCCAAAGTTTTGCTGCTTTTGAAAAGGTTTGTGGTTTTTCAAAACACCATCTGCAGACTTTTTGAGATAGTGTAGTATTTGCATCAGTGTACTGCACAGTGGAGGAACACGAAAATAAAACGAAAACTATGTTGACATTTAAAGGAGAAGTTGTTACAATACAAAAAAACAAGAGGACACCAAAATGCAGATCAAAATGTTTTCTTAAATTTAAGTTTTGACTTGACATAGTCCACATAATCCGTCATCAATTTTAGCATCCAATTTCAAAACCTTAACTGGTGATACACCTTTTAAATGCATAAGATATATAGACATCATTTTGGCAGTACTTATGGTCCTGCACAAGTTTCATAAGACCCAACCGAAGAAATTTGAAACATTTTTAAAATGATATTAAAAGAGAGTTTTCATATTTTCTCACTGTGTGGTTTGGTTTTACTTTCCCCTGTAATTGTGGTAAATGACTTCCTCTTTGGAGTCACTCTAGTAAAAGTCATTGCAATATTTTTGTTTTCATTACAGAACGAATAGAGAAAAAACCACATGTTCTCAAAACCTAAGTACTACTTTTTAAGATATTTATATATGACCTCGCATACAATTGTATATGTATATAGTTTCTGTAGTTACTCTATATACATAGTATATATGTTAGCTGTGGAACTTCTTCTGATGAAGCATACAACATCTGTTGCAAGTTTACAAACACCATCATGTACAAAAGCACAACTCATCCCATTTACTTCTATTCACAAAGATGCCAGGAAACAAGGAAAAGAGCAATCCTTTCCCTATTTGTATTTGCCAGCAACATTGCAACACTACTTAGTCATCATTAACACGATAAACTTTACATACAACAAGTAAACTTAGCATTAAGTTGAGGTGCTCAGATACACCTATGTACGTATGATCCCTGACATACGTACTGCGGTCCTACTCGTTTCGTCTTGGAGTCCTTTCAACGCCTTTCTAACTCAAAAGGTGAACAAATCTCAACATGTCCTTTTTCTGTCGGTTGGCTGTTTGTTTGTTGCACAAATCGACTTCATTTGCTATCTGTGGTTGCAATGCATTTGCATTAACACACAAAATAGCATGGAATGATTTTTCTGTTATGCACAAATTTTTTTCTTCTCTGTTACAATCGAGATTTTTGCTGGTCGACTCAACCACAATTCATCATCATCCGCAAGAGGACTATCTAGCCTTATCCTGTTTCTGGAGTTGGCATAGAAAAAGGATGCCGATGCAATGATGCCACAATTATCACATTTTGCTCTTAGTTAGTCAGAAATCTGAGAAACCCAAAGATATGTAATTGACTATGGTAGAGGGTGAAGGAGAACAAGTTGCTAACCGAAGTAGTCAGGGAATAACGATGTTTTTTCGTTCAAAGGATAAATTTAGATTGTTCACAAGGAAAGTGATGTTGTTAAATGTTATGAATATTAAAACAGATAGAAGTGTCGACTTTACATTACATAAAAGGATAAACGTATTGCTTCGGATAATGGCATGCACTCGCTAAATTTCACTACAGAGGTCGCTTAAATTTAGCTTAAGTATTAATAAAACCTCTTTAAGTATAAGTTATATTTATACTTTATTTAATTATTAATAATATTTAATATTTAATTGAATTTATAATTAATTATATAATACTTTAATTTATATTACTCATACGCTGTAGAGTTTGACTACTAATTAATATTAATCATCCGTTCGTATATTGGATTCCTTATATCCCCAATTAAAGAAATTTAATAAAACGACTTGCGTTGACATAAGTAGCGATTTTGTAGATGACAAATTTTAGTCCTTAGGATCTACAGGGGATGTTCTCTACAATTGCTTACATTTTTATTGGAAAACTGATAAAAGGGCAGCGATGTTAAAATTAAAACTGAATTGGCAACTGTGGTTCGGGACCAATTATGCGTACCCACCCCAAAATAAGATCCTATTGTTCAAACCTTCATGATGCCCACGTAAAGCAACGACAAAGTGTCGCCTTTGCTGTTGACAAAATTTTACTTTTTATGAGAGTAATATTTTATCGACCCTGAGTCAGTAGGTGAGCTGTCACTATTTCGAGTGTAGACTCGTTGCATGGCCTATATAATCAACTGTGATATTGACATGCTTGAATGTTTCCACGATATATTGCGTCCACTGTACTGTCAACATTGTTAAAAAAAATGGTTTTCCATTACATCCCATGAAGGTATTGCTGAGAGCTTGTCGCAATCAGTTTGCTGTGTACTTTCTAGTTTTACATCACCTTGGTGGGACCTACAGTTTTACACCACCTTGGTGGGACCTACAGTTTTACACCGGTTTCGAACGCTATTTTTTGAGGATGCTCTTGTACATGAGAACGTGGTTTCTATCCCTGCTCAGACTATCTTACATTTCTAGCGACACTATCGAGTAGTTAGTCTTGTAAAAGCTTCTAAACATTGGTTATGCTGCGTAAATACAGGATAACGTAAAACATCAGTCTATAATTGTATTCCACGGTGGACTATTTTTATAACTGTAAAGCAGCGCAACTGCTTTATCGACCATGTATAATATTTATAGAATCGGCAACAATATCGGCAAATATCTACTGTCTAACTCTATTATTGTCATAATAGTGGCTGCATTACACTGTTGCAGTTGAAAAATGTATCAACGTTCTAGTAAATTGTATCGGTTAGAGGCAAGTCTTCTGAGTTGACCGGTACCCATGATATATCTACATAATTGGGAAACTGTTGATTAAAAATAAATAAATAAATGGTTCCCCATAACATCCCTTGAAGGAATTAGGGAGTGCTAGTTTTATACTCTCTGACTGGCACCTATGATTTGTACATCGATTCCGAACGGTATTTTGAGAAGCTTTTTCATAGCGAAATACTCGGTAGTGTCGCCGTCACCATGCGAAGTGACCGCCGCCGAGATAAATTTAAGTTGGTCAGAGCAGGAATCGAAAACAGGAGCCCATGTACAAGAGGCCTGCACACTAACCACTACACCACCGGCGACCACATGAAACTGTTGATTATATTGAGAAATAGTATAGAAAATTTTCTGAATTTGTTCGGACAAAATCGGGTACGTCGTTCTCTAGTAATAATGATATATACATACACATGACATTTTCAAGATACAAAGTGGTTTTTTTGAGCTTCTGCGAGTGACTAGACACGTTCAGATTGTATTAATATGTTCACAAATGTTGTTCACCTTTGCCATGTCTCTAATTTTGCCAAACACTGTGAGTGAAAATGTTGCAATCTCTTGAAGTTATGCTAAAAAACGTGAAAAAATTTTTTTAAAAATAAAAACCCAGGAAAATTTGGGAATTGGTAAAAATCGATTTTTCCAAAAATTTGACTTTTTTTTTTTTTTTTTTTTAATCGAGCGAACCCATCGCCGCCACTCCGACCGAGAGGGCCACCGACCGAGAGGGCCACGTCCCCATAACGTGAGGACAGCGTACACATTATAGACCGGTCTATAACAGAAGAGCAAGGATCATAAGTTCACACGTTACAACCAACTACAGAAATTCTTCACCAGTTGGTATTACACTAACATAAATAAGTATAAAAGCACATCACGAGATATTAACATAACAGACTTCATAATATATAATAATTACGAGCAAAACGAAAACCAAATTATAAATCAGACCAGATAGTAAGGATAAAGTAAATTAAATTTACATATGGGCAATTTTTTTACTGGCTTCGTTACATTTTCAGGGACTTGGCTATCGTTGTCGTCGAACTGTTACTTAAAACTACAAAAAGTTTATATTTTGCATGAGGTTTTCAGTTTACCTTGATTAAATGTACATTTCGTCTAAAGCAATGTTTGCAATAACTTCGACGGTTTAAAAGTTATTGCTGCGCAAAAGACTGCTGGCTTCGTTACATTTTTTGGAACTACTTTTGTAGGAATGAGCAAATTTGAGATGATTTCTGCGAATCAGCAAGGGTCACATTTCTGTTATATACATATATTATGTGGAAAGGATGTCAGAAGAAACTGGCATACTTAGTTTGTGTCAAAATTATAGTTTTCCTATTATTAGGGCAAAAGTTTGTGTACTGGCTTCGTTACATGATTTGCTGGCTTCGTTACTTGTCACTTTTCTTATCGAAATAGTTGAGCTATCTGAACCAAACTGTGCAAAAATACTTTTTGGGATGGCAAGCAGATCAAGTTTGAATATGAACCCGATCGGACCATTTTATGGGTACCCCCCACATAGAGGGGGGTTCAAAATTTCACAAAATTCGGCATAAAAACTGCAAATATGTATGTACTTTCCAGAAAATTGGTGAGTAAGCAATGCTGGGCGATGTCTTTCACTCATCTAAGAATGATGGAACCGGACATCTACTAGAGGTACCCTCCATATAAAGGGGGACTCAAAATATCACAGAAAGGGACGTTAAACTATCAAAAACGCATTTATCTTCCTGAAAGCTGGCAATTGAGCAGTACTAGAAGACATCTTTCTCAAATAGGGGTGTCCCTTATGCAAAGAGGGTTTCAAAATTTCAAAAAACGGCCGTATGCTTAACTTAAACACTATCTTGTTCTATTTTTTCATTACTTGAAAAAATATTGCAATAGCAGAACAGAAGAACAAGAAGACACAGAAGAAAAAGAATAAAAATGCGTATTTTATTTTCTTCGTGATTAGTTTATTACGTATCACATTTTTCAATAAAGCTTTGGTAAAGGCTCTTTTTTCTTGGCTTTAAGCTAAGTTATACCCTTCTTTGGAGGTGTAAAAAGTTACAATTTTGCCATTGATAACTTGTATTTGGTGACTGTTTGAAATATTTCTTATATTTTTACAGCTTGAAAAAAGCTCTGACACTTGCAGTTTGTTATTAACTTGATCGAATTCATCATTTGGTATTTCGATGACTTTGATTTCTGAGTTCGTCAAATTAAAAGCTGCGACAAAATCAGATGCACTATTGACTATAGCATTACGCGCTTTGATGTGCTTGCGTACAACGATTTTTGCTGTTGCGCCTATCCCATCAACGCATCCTTTGCCGTGTGAGGCTGCAAAATAATTCCAGTATATTTTTATTTTAAAGCAATCCTCTTAGCGTTCTATCAATGCGGCCATGAATTTATTTTTAAATTGGGAAGACGGACCGTCGCTCCAAATTTTTAAAATCTTTAAAGAAGCTGGCACCCTTGAGATTAGCTTCCATAAATAAGTGACAATGGTGTCCTTAGTATGGCATAGGTTGTTGGACACAAATACCTTTCCTTCGAACGTGCCGTTAAAATGAAAACCCGACGTGAATAGTGAAAGCTGGCGTTGATTCCAATGCGCGTTTTGGACTTCGTCTTGGTTTTCACAAACGAAATTCTCTGCAAAATCTATTTGGAGTAGGCATTCCTCGGGAAACTCGCCACTCAAAGCTCGTCGCCGATCATGCATATCAAATATTGTGGACTGCTCCCGTTTTGCAAAGCTGTGCCTTATAAACTTTGGCCATAAAGAGATTACGTGCGCAACAAGTTTATCCAACGAGCCACTCTCCTTGCACTTTTCGGTGCGATTAGCACTTGTACTCTGCTTCCATACGTACCATGAAACTGTCGAGGGTGATGCTGTATTTTGCGCAATTTGGTTTAATTCTGTTGCCAATTTATTAGCACAGGAGCTGCAGCTGCTATGCCAGCAATCCATTGTGGTTGGCTTGCACAAAAATGCTCAACAAAGCCATCAGCATAGCCTGGCAATTGTGAGCATATTTAATATACGCCAACATTTTTTTCCGTACCTTTTCCTGAACTGTTTTGCTCATCCCGAAACCTACCAAAGCACTCCTTAAGAGTAAGCAGCATGTGTCTTGTCGGCAAAAGTATTTTTTCTCCATTTTCATTTCGAAATTGCTTAACGTCACGCATCTTTGGCGAGACACGTGAAATATCATCCTTTTCATAAAATTCTCGAATGGCCTTATCTAAAGCTGAATCGTTCTTGCTCATCGTTGAATTTTGTACACTTGCGCCAGAAATCTTATTAAGCGCGACGATTTTCCTGATTACTGTTTCCCTTTTTCTCGGAGATTGAGGAAGTGCACGGGTAACTTTGCTCACTGCCTTTCCAAGCGATTGTTTTGATTCGTAGCCGTTAGATTCCGTTTTTTGAGAAAACATTTCGCCTTGAGCCAATCGTTTTCTCTCTCTACACAGCCTAACTCGTTCACGTACCGCATCACGGCGCTCATCTTCCAAACGCTTTCGCAAAGTCACTGACATATTTTTCTCGTCCGCCTTTTTCTTTTCTCGACACTTCCTCAATACAGCGGACTTTCTTTTTTTATAATCTTCGTATTTCGGCTGCGCTTTAAGCTTTATCATATAATTTTTGTTATATTGAGCTTTCCTTATCTGGGCCTGAAAAATAATAAATTTTTAGAAGGCAACGCAGGACACAAAAAATAGCAGCAAAAATGACTGGCTTCGTTACAATATTTTGCGACCCATTTAAACCTCAATGGAAAACAATATTACCTTTTTCTTTTTTTTCTTTGAAAGTAGACTCAAAACGCTAAAAAAGTGTGTTATTGGTTATTTTAAAAAATCGCTAGACACCGAAGCAAAAACAATTTTGTGCTTTTTTGCTGGCTTCGTTACATCTCAAATTGCGACATATTTCATTGCGGTCAAATGGGCCGAAAAAAATAGTTTTTGCACAAGTTCGTATAAAATTACGTTAAAGCCAAATATTTTCAGTATGTGTAAACATAAGAATCTAATATTATTGTTGCCAAACACTTTTATTCACCTTTGTTTTGCCAGCCTCGTTTTTTTCCATGTTTGCTCTGTTTCACGCACGCGAACAAAAATAGTAAAATTTTAATGAAAAATAACCCAGTGCTGCAAAAAATTTTTGATTTCAGATGGTTTGACATGTTCTGAGTACATTTGAAACCGAATTCCGCCAGTTTTACACACAAAAAAATTTTCGAGCCGGTTGACCTTTTCAAAAAATTGCCCATATGTATGTTAATGAATATACAGCACTAATGCAATCGGTTCAAATGACAAATTATGCTAGACTTTGTAGTTTCCCAACTACCTGTGAAATCAATAAACTGATATAGCTCATTAAAGTCCCGACACATTCTCCTAACTGGATCAAAGGACGCATAATTCGAACGTTGAAACTCGATGTGAATGAGTTTATAGTACCTCGTGGGTCTCAATGGGACATTTATGAAAATCTTAGATAACAGAAATTCAGAACATATACATCCATCAATTATCTTCAAAACTGTAATAGAGTTTATCATGGTACGTCTACTACTAAGAGTCGGCAATCTGATCAATGCTAGTCTACTGCTATACGAAGGAAGATTATGGTTCGGGTTCCATTGAAGATTTCTCAGACAAAAAATGAGAAACTGTTTCTGGACCGATTCAATCATATTAACATACAAATTGTACTGGGGGTCCCAAACAACTGATCCATATTCGAGAATAGGGCGGACTAGTGAAGTAAAAAGATTTTTCGTAACGTAGGGATATGCAAATTCATCTACCCAACGTTTAACAAAGTTCAGAACGCCAGAAGAGTTGTTTACCATCGTAATTATGTGGAGGATCAAATTCAATTTTCTGTCCAAGAGAACACCAAGATCAACAAATGAATCCACCGATTCCAGAACACAATTATATCAAGCAATGTATTTTAACTTATCTTTGCACTATTAACACAACAAGCACTATTTAAACTTTTAAAATACGAAAATAAACAAGAGTAGAGTTACCAGGCTTGATACAGACATTTCACTGGTACATATCAACTCAGTAGAGTTGCCTCTAACCGATACAATTTACTAGAACCTTGAGACACAAATTTAATGCCAAAAATACAACAGTGCTATCGGTGGTCAGAGCAGTAATCGATGTACAAGAGTCGCGCTACCATTTACTGTACCTATTGCGCTACCGGCGCACAGTGGCGCTCCTAGGGTAAATAAGGATTCAAAAATCAAAATTTTCATGTGGGCGTACGAAATCTTGAATAAACCCATCTTATATTAAATCTGGCAACGAACAACTCCGGGGGGTCAGGGACCTTACAAAATGAAGATAACATATTACGATCTTTAGCATTGGCAATACCAACTGTATGCAGGGATTCGTCAACCTAATTCCTCCTGTGGAGTCTTGGTCACCCTATTTTTCGTCTTCCTTCGAGTTTGGTTTCGAAAACCCTTCGTGCTGGTTCGTCTTCATCCATTCTACTGACATGGCCTAGCCAGTGCAATTATTTTCGGGATAAAGCTCATACAGCTCATGGTTAATGTATCGTCGATACTCGCCGTTGTGCACTATAGGGCCATACATTTTTCGGAGTATTTTTCTCTCGAAGGCTCCTACAGATGTTTCATCTGCTTGCGATAAGACCCAGGACTCCGAGCCATAAAGCAAGACAGGTTGTATGAGAATCTGGAATAGATGGACTTTTGTTACTCGAGAGAGGGCTTTATCTCTAAAGTGCTTGCCTAGGCCAAAATACCATCTATTCGCAAGCACAATTCTCCGCTTGATCTCAAGACTGATGTTGTTGTTTTGCTTACGGCAGATCCGAAGTATATAAATTCGTCCACTACCTCGAAATTATAACGGTAATCAACGTTTACGGTTTGGTCTAATCGCTTGGAGGCCCTGCTCACTGAATCCATTAATTTTGTCTTGTCCTCATTTACTTTCAGACCCAATTTTGATGACTCCTTCTCAATTCTCGAAAACACCGTAGTAACTTCTCCAATTGTGCGCCCAATGATATCGATATCATCAGCATACGCGTGCAGATTGTGACTTTTGCTACCGATGGTTTTATTCATGTTGGCTACAGCTTTCCTCATAATGATCGCCATTAAGATGTTAAAAAGATCGTACGATAGGTTGTCGCCTTGCCTGAGGCTTTGCTTGGTTTCGAAAGCTTCGGTAAGATCCTTATCATCTTTTACTGCAGATTTGGTGTTCGTCAAGGTTATCCTGCAAAGGCAAAAGCTCAGACGTTGCTTCGTAGAGTTTCTCCCGTATCGGGCTATTGCAGGCGGCCTTATAATCAAGAAATAGATGATAGGTGTCGATTTGGTTTTCGTGTGTCTTCTCCAGGATTTGGCGTAGCGTGAAAATCTGGTCAGTTGTCGATCTCCCAGGCCTAAAGCCACACTGGTATGGTCCAATCAGGTCAGCTATAATGGGTTTTAGTCTTTCGCACATTATACTTGATAGAACCTTATATGCTATGAATAAAAGGCTTATTCCACGGTAGTTGTCACAGATACTCGGATCAGCTTTTTTAAATATGGGTCATAGTACACTGAGACTCTAATCGCCGGGCATGCATTCATCTAACCAAATGTTGCTAATGAGCTGATGGATGCACCTTATTAGCTCATCTCCGCCGCCCTTAAACAGCTGTGGCGGTAAACCATCGGCTCCTGCGGCTTTGTTTTTATTAAGCCGTACAATAGCTGTCCTGACCTCGTCTTGGTTTGGAGCGGGGCAATCGACGTCGTCTTCCAAATTGTGATTGATTGTCGCATAGTCATTGGATATTTCAGGTACCAGTAGCGAGTATAAATGATCTCTCCATATTCCCAACATGCTCTGCCCATCTGCGATGAGATTTCCGTCCAGAAGGGGTGCCCTGAACCATGCCCTTTTGTCCCATTTTAGACTTTTTGGTAGAATTTTCGGGCTCTAGGCGTCCATTAACAGCTGCACCGGTAATCCATTGGCTCCTGCGGCTTTGTTTTTCTTAACCCGGCAATAGCTGTTCTGACCTCGTCTTGGTTACCAGGGGGGCAATCGACGTCGTCGTCCAAATTGTGAATGATTGTCCCGTCGTCTTTGGATATCTCAGGCACCAGTGGCGTGGAGAAATGATCTCTCCATATGCATAACACGCTCTGCACATCTGCGATGAGATTTGCGTCCTCGTCTTTACAGAAGGGGGGCCTGAGCCATGCCCACTTGTCCCGTTTTTGACTTTTTGGTAGGCTTTCGTTCTTCCTTCTGTGTGTCTCAATTTTCTCACTCTCGCGCTTTCTCCACTGCCGTTTCTAATGCCTAACGAGACGGTTTACCTCCTTTCTCATTTCTCTTTGCCGCTCAGTCGCAGCTCGCGTTTCAGTTGACTGAAGCATTGCCATACGTGCAGCGTTCTCTTCATAATTTACAATGCGACACTCTCATCGTACCATGGTGTATTGCGAAGCTGTTTTTCAATCCAATAATGGTTGTTGCCTCAGTTTTTATGGAGTCGGAAATGGGTTTCCACTGCGCACCGGGATTGTCATCGGGTCGGCGTGGTTTCTGTGCCAAAAGTTGCGAGAGCTTCCTTGAGTAGGCTGTGGATACCTCTGGTAATTGTAGCTTTCCGATGTCCAGCTTCCTCTGCGTCTGATTTTCTACGATTTTCGCTCTACTTAATCTTGTACGAACGTTTGCTGCTACCAGGAAGTGATCGGAATCGGTGTTGGCTTCTCTGATCACTCGTACATCCATTACACTGGATGAGTGCCTTCCATCAATTACCACGTGATCAATTTGGTTCTTAGTTCTTTGATCAGGGGATACCCAAGTAGCCTTGTGGATGTCTTTATGCTGGAATCTTGTACCACTAATAACCATGTTTTTGCAGCGGCAAAGTCAAGCAGTCTCGTACCGTTTTCGGAACTATCAGCGTGTAGACTGAAATTGTCAATAGTTGGATGAAACACATTCTTCCTGCCTACTTTAGCATTCAAATCTTCTAGTACAATCTTAATGTCATCGCCAGGGCAGCGGTCATACGTTTCCTCTAGTAACTCATAGAATATGTCTTTGGCATCATCTTTCTCTTCTGTCGGGGCAGGCCCACAAATTAGGGAAATATGAAAATATTTCGCTTTTTGCGGATTGTAGCATGCGGATTTTATGCGGATAAGTCACCGTATTGAACCTAGAGAGACTAGATGTCGCAGTCTTTTATCAACTACAAATCCGCAACATAATTCATATCTTTTCTCATGGCAACTGTAGTACAGGGTGGAGCGCGGTAATTTGCTTTTTTGCACTGCAGACTGTGGCCGCAGTGTTGGTCGAAGAGAGTGGAGAGTGTGCGCGGCTAATAGTGGCTGACGTGAGATTTGTATTCGTCTACCTTTCAGTTGCCATCATGCATTGGACAGACACGTGAGGAGAGGTCATTTTTTGTTGAAGCGTATTTTTCAAATGCGCCCTCGATCATTGCAGTGCAGTGTGCTTTTTGTTTACGATTCGCTGTTCCCCCACGCGGAAGTGTTCCTGGACGGCAACTTCACTGAGAACAGCAGGGAATGTGTCATGTGTACGCACTGTGTGGTGCGCCATATCACGAGTGGGCATCATTGGCTCTTAGAGTCCATAAAAACTTCAGAAAACGTATGTAGCAGTGTGTGGATAGCGATGGTCGACATTTGCCAGATACACTATTTAAAACCATGGAATTTACAAACTCCCATACTGTTCAATATAATTAAAATGTAAAATAAATTTTTCTAAGGTTCATATTTTTTATTTCATTCCCAAATGCTCCACCCTGTATATGCAGCGGTTTCTTTTTCTTGTGCAGCCATGTCCAGCCCATCGCATTTCCTGGATAGCCTCCTGGTCAGCCTTATCATTTTCGAGGACATCTGCTTCTACTTGCACCGGATCTATGTAGAGTTCTTACATTTCAAGTGCATATCCGTAAATCGCGGTCCTTATAGCATTTGCGGGGGTCGTCAATAAATAGGGATTGTTTATGTTTTCTTTCTCTTTTTGTATATTCACTGCCATTCTGATCAGTGGCGGGAGGCAAACCCAGTCCGCTGGGTTTTTGAATTTTACCAACTGACAGGAAATTTGATTGCAGCCGCCCATTATGATGATGCAATATATCGAACCATGATGCAATATATCGAACCTGGATTTTCTTCTTTTAGTATCTATCCGCCGTTGATCCATTTGCTGGGTTCGTCCGCCTTCTAAGGATAAAAGAATATGCCCGATAGCTTGATGAGCTTCAGTGACATCAGTCACCTACTAAACCTGAGACATATCAGAAATCCCATAACCAATCAGGCTGCTCATTTGTTTCGTCTTCTCACTAAACGAGGTGTCCGAAAAAGCCATTGGCCAGGAAATACTGCGTGGAAGTAGAGAGCTGCTTGGTCTGCCCAATGAAGGAATCATTTCTGGACACTACCAAGTGAATGGGTATCAGAAACTTTCCACCTCCACGGAAAGTCCCATATCCCCGACGGTGTTGTTACCTAAGGCATTAGTAACAGCGAATTTTTTTGTGCTAAAATCAATAGTTGACGTAATATCGACTTCGCCAGAGATTTGGTATTTCTTTTTAAACAAGACCATTGTAAAATTGACACGGTATTGGGTGTATATTCGTGGTTGGTGTGGATTTTCTAGTACCGATAAATTTGTTTACGTAGCGATCAATGGTGTCTACACGTTTATTACAAACTGCATGTTCCATGTTCGAAAAAATGTTGCTCATACAGTCGAAATCTTATCGAGTTTGCTATACAATGAGTTATATCATATGTAATGAAGGAAAATTAACTCCCTTTTAAGTCTTCCAAATTGCGGCGATACAATATCCAATATTAATATCGACAATCGACAAAATAAGCGCAATTAAGAGCAGAAATAGTCAGGAATATTGTATGAACAAATCACCTACAAGTCTTGTTCTTTTGGTCACTCGTGACACCCATTTTACAGTCAGCTTTCTCATATCTACATGACATTGTAATTGTATTGCGCACCTGGAAACTGAAGTTTCTTCCACACTTATACAATTTTCTACCGTTTCCAATGATTTTTCAATATTACTTGTTCCACACATTTCCATTAAATTGACCAACTCTCCCCAATCATAAATGTAAAAGTTTTATTGAATCCTTAATGTTTTTTGGAACAACAAAACATGACTTTGCACTTTAAAATTTAGTTAACGGTTTTATGGGTTTTAGCTTTTTTCAAACTCATATGGTTCTAGTTTTTCCCCCTTTTGTTTTAAACTATAAAATGTAATAGTTGAAATGTTTTCATGGAAAGAGTTTGCTTTTGACGCAAGCAGGTGTCAGTTTAATGCTTAAGGATATTTCCTATTAAATAAGAAAGTGACGAGAGAACATGGAAGCGCAAAGAAGTGTCAAGAAATTGTTTACGCTGGATGTTGATATGAGATATTTTAAATGCGTAATGACAGGCATTTTGTCGGCGACCACTTTAAAACTCACCACCCTGTTCCTAATAAACATGAGCAATTTCGGCAGTCGCCAATAGTAGTAGCCAGGGAACTTTATCTAGCTGGAACTTCATTAGCTAATGGTGTTGGGAGACAAGTGCTCTCCTGATTTGCACAGTTGCTTCTTTTGTTGTTGTTAAGGTTGTGCGTTGGTCGATTTTTTATAGCAAAATAGTTTTGATAAATAAACGGAAATTGTTGACAGGATGTACTACGGATGCCCTTTAATTTAAAACTTTTTTCAGAGTTTACTTAGTGTGTGTGTGAGTAGAATTTGGGGAGATTTTTGTCCTGCTCCGGGTATGAGCAGAAAGGAGTAAACAAATGAGCGGTTTGCGATAGAAGAGAAAATAGCTAGTGGCTGGTAGGAAGTGCTATGTGGCTGGCGGCGAGTAGTGCGTTGATGTAACAACATGCCGCTGACATTTGGTGACCCAATTCAAATCCTCTCACTCAGTTGGCATATCTATGGAATCATCATCACTGCAATAATACGAATTTAGTGGGGGGCAACTTTACAATATAAGAGGTGGGTGTGGGTGGGCAAACCTATAGTTATTGATGCAATACCAGCGAACCCAATACAATAGAGTCATTAACAGAGTTACCCAAAAGGATGTGGTCTGAAATGTAGATCACAATGAAGTCGGCTTCAAGGATACCCCTGTGCTACTGTGACTTATACTATATAAACTTTATATTACATATGGTCAGTAAATGCTATATAAAGGATATGGTTGTTCGAGCTTGGAAGACTGCGACAACTATCATTATTGTATAAATAATTTTACGTGTAGATTCCATGTCTTCTTTAAAACATTTTCCCATAACTTCTCGTGAAGGGACTGGGAAGCGCCTCTCATACTCAGTGAGCTGTGCGCTTTGTAGTTTTTGCATTATCTGATTGGAGCTACGGTTTTACTGCGGTTTCGAAAGGTACTATTACGAGAAGCTCAGTACTCGATAGTGTCGATGCCACTAAGTGAAATGACCGTCGTCGAAAGAAATGTGAGGTAGTAAAAGCAGGGATCAAACCCTCGTACTCATGTACAAGACACATGCACCCCAACCATTGAACCACCGACGGGGCTACATGCGTTCTCTAGTGTCTTGATTAACAGAGCAAAAAAGAGTTCAGTGGGAGTGTCAGTAGCATAACTATATTTAACAGAAATAACTCTAGACTCCTGTAGTCGGCCTCATTCCGTTTCGAGCTCTACAAGCACGATCGAGCACGACGATCATGAAGCACAGAGCAGTCACATTTCTTGGTTAAAAATTCAATTGTAGAAACAAAAAATACTTGTATTTGAAAAAACACAACCAACTTGTTTCGGCCGAAATTAGTACAATATTTAAGGCTGTAGAAGAGTAATTCCAAAATATTTCGGCACAGTCCAGGACCCAACCCCTATTGAATTGCATGAAATTTGTACAGAAGTTTCCCCTCGTCCATACGAGTTCTATTACAGTTTTCTAGATTTTGGGGGTGTTTGGTAAATTTCACAAGCAGATTCTTGTTTCACTCGACAACACCTACAAGATAAATATTATCACTTCCCAGGTATTTCTACTTTAGTATTTTTTGTAACTGTATTATACGTGTGACTTGAAAAATCGAAACTAAAACACCAAACCTCGAGCAGTCTTTATCAAACCTTATGTATCTATTGAGCCCATTTGGAAATTTGGCTATAATTTAGAGAAACATATGGACTTTCTCTTTGGTGGAGGAACTCAATAAGTAAAGATACGTTATGCCAGGATATTCAAGGATAAAAGATACTTTGGAGTTTTCAATATCATTGAATCAGTTTTCAATATTGGCTGTTGCGTAGGCTATTATTAAAGCGGTTTTTGCAAGCTTTAAAATGATATCCGACATTTTGAAATCAATTAATGCATTCCAAAGATATGGAATTTTTCAGTCAGTCCCTTTTTTCAAGAAAGTGCCATACAATACCAACTTCAACGAACCATAAAACAAAAACTACATTCCATTTTGACTCAATTCTGGTGTCATAGCATTCGTATGGACGAGGAGAAACTACTATCCAAATTTTATACCAATCAAAAATGGTTGGGTTCGAAAATTCTAATTTTTGTGTCGATTTTTTTGGAATAACCCAGAACATAACGCTTTCCAATAGTGATGTACAGTCAGCAGCAACTCGTATCACGAAGATCAGAAAAATAAAAGCGGGGATAGACCGGGAAGAAGAAAGTTGGAATATTCTTTCAAACTCTGAAAAAAAAATCCAGTATTTGGAAAATTATATTTTAGCGAATACTCCCAATTTCTTGTTTACTTATCCAATAAGGTTAGAGGCCTTGCAAACCGAAGGTAATATATCTGTGGTCACTAGGCATAACAGCATATGTCTATTTTTGCAACTTTTTAGGAGAGTGTTTTCCAGGTTCAAATTTCATTTGAAATGTAGTGACTGATTGAGATTTGCTAATAAATCTTGTCCAATATCTTGGAAACTACAGATTGGATTATTCACAAAAATTGATATAGTGTCCAGTACGATATATAACAGCTCGATTCTCGAAAAATTTAATTTGAGCATAACTCGAGTTATGCTGCTATGCCTTGCGGCCACAGATATGACTCCAAGCTGGTCGACCTTTTGCTTTTTCTCTCCAGTTGCTAAACCCAAGTGGCTGTCACAACTGGCACACTTATCCCTATGGGGACCATTGTGATACCACGGCACGTAATAGTCCGTCCCCATTGTTGATCCTGTAAAATGATTCATATGATATTTCATCCCATTTTTGCAGGATGTAGCTGAAGAAAAGATGTTTGTTCCCTGACCAACTAATTAGTACTCCGCAGACAAGTTCTAACGTCATTCAGCCTAACGTTCTGAATGTCTGTTAAATCCAATATGAAGTACGATTCTAGATATTTCCTTCTATTTATCTATTTCAATATTTTCAACTCCACAGCTCCTGCAGTAATCATGCGCAGAGACTCCAAGTCTAGACGCGTGTCTGCTTATTAAACAGTGTCGAGTGATTACAGTTACTATCAAAGAGATATCTTGCCTAGGAATGAACACCAGGTTTAGCGTACGAACGACCATACTTGCTTCGTAATCATGCAATTCGTGCCACGACACCATCTATCATTCGCATGTCTGATAGCTTCAGTTTTCAGCATGAGCTTGCATGCGGAAATGGTCATACCCACATGCTCCATATCCTGTTAAACAGGTAAGGTAATACCTAATCTTGCCAGCTCATCTGCTCTAGAGATCTCTGGAATATTGCTGTGCCCCGGCATCCATATAAGGTGAATATCGGCCTTCTCAGTTAGAGATGCGTGGCAGTTGTGTGAAGTTATTGAAGTCAGGAATACAGATTGCAGAGATTTTATAGTAGCCTGACTGACAGAGCAGATACTAACATTCCATTCGATGATGACGTTTCGTCCCAGCCAAAGGCCAACTTTTCCGATTGCCATGACTTCTGCCTGACACACACTACAATGGTCTGGTAGCCTTTTTGCAAGACCTAGTCCCGGCTTTCAGAAGAGACTCGAAACGCTCCGTTGCCATCTATTTTGGGCCATCAGTGTAGTAGCCTAGATATCATCCATAAAATGGTATGCATTCCAACCACAACCCATGAAGGGAATAGGGAGAGCTTCTCACAAGCAGTGAGCTGTACGCGTTCTAGTTTTATAGTCATTAATTGAGAACTACAGTTTTACACCGGTTCCGAACTGTATTTTGACAAGCTTTGTCGTGGCTAAATACTCGATAGTGTCGCCATCATTAAGCGAAATGATCGCCGTCGAAAGAAGTTTAAGGTGGTCAGAGCCGGGATTGAATCCACGTTATCATGAACAAGAGCCGCGCATACTACCATTGCTTTTACTTTGGATTGTCGCAGATCCCATGACCATATGGGCCTAAGCGGAACACCAAGCTTTCGCAGGGATTCGGCCACCTGATCGTGCACGCACCATTTGAAAACCTCTTTCCATGTTCGTTCACCCTTATATATAAAATACTGGCATGTAGATTCGCTTATACTCGTACTACTTTGATTCGCTTAACTACGTCGACGTGGGGATACAGTTCATTCTGCCCGTGGTGCATACAATGTTGATACTCGCCGTTATCATTTATGCGTTCCTATGTTTTTCGGGGCATTTTTCACTCGTTAAGTCGCATTGCTGTTTTGTCCGCTTGCCATACGTTCCAGGGTTCTGCGTCACAAAGCTGGACATGTTGTTCAAGATTCTGAAAGAGGGGAATCTTTGTATCTCAACAGAACGATTTATCCATAAAATGCTTGCCTAGCTTGAAGGAACATCTATTAGCAAGTTCAGGTACCCACTTGATCTCAAGTCTGACATTATTGTTTTTGCGAAGATCCAAGGCAAATTAATTCGTCCACTTCTTCGAAGTTATATATAAATGTCTTGTCCTCATTTACTGACCAGATCTCTTTTATTGAATTTCCCAAAATTATCTACACGCTGAAAAATCTGTATTTTTTTGTTGTTTGGATGCAAATAGAAAGTGTGTTTGGATCTTGTCGCAAATATTATATATTTGCGACTAAACACATTGTGTTTGCTATTCAGTAATACATGTTTGAGACACAATGTTTAATATCTTATAATATATGTGTTTGCGACTCAAATATGTCTGTGTTTGTGATGCAAATACAGTTGTGTTTGTTGCATTGTTTATGCTCGAGAGCAAGAGAATAAAAGAGGAACAACGAGAGAGTCTATCTTGAAAGTGTGTATCTGTATTTTTGCATTATTTTCTCAGTCAGTGATCCGTAAATATTCCTAAATGTGTGTGTAAATTGCAGATGAAGTCACTGTTTCTTATTTTGGCTGATGTTTTGCGTTTTATTTTCATGTATTCAGTCATCAATGGTTCATCGGACAGGGGACATCAAAATCGCTTGATCGGAGAAAAGCGAATAAACGAAGGCTTAAGAAGACGGTTAAATGGTTTGTGATGTTGCTTTGGTTTTTGTGTATGTGTTTCGCATATATATATATATGTGCTACCAAAGTGAGAAACTATTTTGAGGAAAGGAACTGGAAAGGGCAACAACGTGAAGACCTTTGTCTGTCCGAGCCTTTACTGAGAAAATCTAAACGGCGGGCCATTTGTGAAATAAGTGTATTAAAAAACACAAGTAATTAATCCACGCTTGGCTTGCATGAAATTGATTTGTATATAAACATCTTGTTTGTGTACCAACGCATAGTGGTAACCAACGCATAGCTGAAACCTTCTGAAAACCAAAATGTGAGAGACAACAAAGAAAGGAGAAGAAAAAGAGCAGCAGACTCCCATTTCATGAAAAAAAAAACAAAAAGACAAAAAAATACAACAAATTTAGTGCAAGTAACCGTAAAATGGGGCCTTTTAAATCTTTTAATTGTTTGTACTAATTAAATGTGGATTTATATTTATAAAATTAATTATAATAAATAATACATATATATTGAAATCAAAGAATATTTCGTTTCTAAATATTATTATATTTGTTAGGAAATTCGCATATGTTTCCACTTAAGTATATGTATGTTTGGGGGAAACATGCGAATGCTTCCACGTAACTGTATGGATGTTTGGGATGGAAAACGAATATGTTTCTACGTAAAAGTATACATGTTTGCTAGTAAACATGATACTGTTTACATTCGAATACAAGTGAGTTTGGGACTTGCAAACATATGAATGTTTGAAGTGTGTTCCAAACATATACATGGTTCCTTTAGAATATGTTTAGGAGAATATGATAAGGAGAATATGTTAGAGAGGCATATATTTTTCAGCGTGTATATCACCAGCATGCTCCAGCACCTGCAGCATGTTCCAGCACTGTAGATGGCCTTGTATGATGTGTCAGTAAGAATGCACTTTTTCATTTTATAATAAAATTTTATAATAAAGAGTTTTTTATTGAATTATAAAGAAGACATGTTGCAATTAAGTATGGAATAAAATATCCGTCAAATAGCTCCCACCGCTCTGATGACAAACCATTACTCTTTTCATGAAATATTCCATGACTTTTTTACAGAGATGTGTGGCTGTATCACCGTTGACGCATTGGATCTCAAAATTGAGCTCAAGAATTGTGTCTGGTTTATTCGTGTAAACCCGAGATTTCACAAAACTCCATAGAAAGAAGTCGCACGGCTTTAAATTGCATGAACTTGGTGGCCAGTTGACATCAGAATTTCTTGAGATTATTTGTTCTAGAAATCGTTGCTGCAATAAATGATTGTTTCATACGCGGTGTGTCAGGTGGCGATGCACAGTGGTTCAAAGTTCACATTTAATGCGAATTTATTCACATTTCTTACATCTAAGAATTTTAATAAATATTGTATGAAACCAATATTTAGTAACCAAACTGTATTAGAGCATGAAAAACTTGTCATTTAAATTGGTTTTTTAGTGGCTTGGTAACACCAAACTGAACGAAGTGCGCACGTGTATTTAATAACCAAATTAGACAGCTAAATCCGTTGACAGATTCCGTTAACTTATTGAAATTTAATTTATTTTTGTCATCGTTCATTGAATCCTGAGTACTTCAATCTGCTGGAAAAAACGGTAGGACCTCACTTAAAATTCATAATGTTTTTGACGCGAAACATCAAAATACGTGGGCCTACAAAAAAAATGCAAGTGATTTCAGTCTAAAACTGATATTGTATTTGTTAGTTCATATATTGATATTTCAGAATAAAAAGAAAACCGAATCCCCGCGTTACCCCAACATTTTATATGTAATTTTTTCAGAAAATGTTGCTGGAATATACGAGTACTCCTTGGTGTTATTTCAAGAATGGTTTCAGTTCAAAAATTTAACTATGAGTCGAAATTGGTCCACGGTTGTCATGGAGGTGAATTTTATTAGTATTCTGGTATAAAAAGATTATAATAATGCCAATGTTTGCCTTTTGATGAATTACAGTGTCACCTGTATTCAATTCAACGGCAGTAATTCGATTTATATGCCAAATGTTGTGTTGGATGACGCGATGTTTGGGACATAACTTAGGCAAATGAACTCCGATTAGTACAAATAATACCAAAATACGAAAGAGAATTTTATCAGCTTGTTAGCTGCGTACCTACTTTTTTAAAGTTGTTGCTGAAAAAATAGTTATTCAACTTTAGGTATCGAAAAATCGGAATTTTTTCAATAAATTAGCATATCTTTTTTGAGTTCCATCGGGCGGCCACTAAAGTTACCCTGCGAAATTGGGGAACAGATTAGCCTTTCCAACTGTGTATCATTATCATTGGACGCTTTTGAAGAAAATATGTCCTTTTTTGTAATATTTTTATTCTTTATCAGTAATTAATCAATAATCAGGAGAATAACCTCAGGCTCGGAGAATATTGATTATTTATTGAAAAGAAGTCCTTTTAGCTCAAATTGAATTTTTTTTCCAACAACGATATTTTTCAAATAGCTAGTACTTCCGAACTGTAATTAGTATAAACAAATCTTAGCTACTATATTAAATAAAACTAATCACCCTTTATAACAAAGAATAATTGAGTGAAATATCTCTAAAACTGAATGAGATACAGTGCAAGAAATTCGAAAAAAATTATCAAAATTTTTCGATTCTCAAAATTCGAAAATAGCGAATATCTGTAATTCGAAAAAAAATAAAATTTGTTGTATGCATTATGGAACAATTATATCAAAATATATACAAAAAACATAAAAAGAAAAAACCAAAATTTTTGTTTTCTTGGAAATCGCAAAAAACTAAAAGTAGGCAACTTTGGAAATTTTTCTGAACTATACCCGACTGTGCGATTTGCAATGTTGATAATTGGCCATAATCACTGAGTCCTTGCCTACTATCGGTTTTTTTACAGAACTTCGAAATGTTTGCTAGATCAAAGAAATTTTATTTATACGGATGGAAGTTGATTCTGAACCACTGTGCGCCGTCTTGCTGAAACCACTTGTCGCCCAGACCCGTGCCGTCCAATTGTGGCCACAAGAATTCCGTTATCATGTTCCCGCAATGAATACCGTTCACAGTACTACAATTTCGGGCTCATCTTCCAAACAGTAAGGCCCAATCACGTGGCCTGACCAAAATCCGCACAAGATTGCATGAGGATTTTCTGAACCCAAAATTCCGCAATTGTTTGTATTAAATAAAAAATCATGTGGACAGCTCGGAAGTGACCAGGCGAGACATTTTAGAAGCAAAAAGGTGAGCTCACTAAAGTCCACGTGGTTTGTGCCACGGCAAAGCAGGAGCTACACATTTAGTCATTTTGGATTCAATATCTCTTAAAGTCGTTAAGGTGAATCAAACTTAAAATCTGACATTAAAACTAAATTAAACATTTATTTTAAATCAACAAAATGTCACGAAATACCTCACAGAAGTCGGGCGAAAAAATTTAACTTTTTCCTAAAATTCAATTTAAAAAGTTTACGAAATTAAAATGTGGCCATACACAGGACGAATGAATAAGTACCACGCAAAAACATCAAACATGAAAAAAGGATATTGATGAAAATGTTGATAGAGCATCTATGGACAGGAAAGAGTGGAGTGCAGATTGAATGGAGGCAACAGGAACTGGTTGATTGTTTGAATTTTAGTTTACGTTAAAACATACAAGTTAACTTAAGCTGGAACTCGATTGTGTGTGTGTTTGTTTGGAGTTAAAAGTAGATGTGTGATTTTTCCATTTTATCCTTTTGCATTATGTGTTAATATATATATATGAGAGTGTGTAGGATTGTGTGGATGCATACAGGACACCAAACAGTCAAAATGACACGGTTAGCTAAAGGACATACAAATCTAGTAATATATGTACATTGAACACATACTATATACAATTTCATATGACAGGACATATGTTGATGTAGGTATAGATTCACACACACGCATACATAGAAATTTTAACATTTGTCCCATTATCCTGACATATTTGTCCAAAGCAATTGTCATCCAATTGCATTGGATTCTATAGTTGAAAATAACATTTGAAGTGATTAATTGAATTCTAGAATAGATTTGCAGTTGCAATGTGTAGCCAAGTACCTTTGGATTTTCTAAAATAGAATGGAAGAGGTCATCGACCTATTGAAATTAGTTTGGATTTAGATGGATGAGACTCAATTTTAAACTTGAATAGATAAAGGAAATAAGTAACAGAGGCATTAAAGCAATAAATTCAACATCGTAACGGGATGTTTCACACTTCTACCGCAAATCGAGAAATTTTGTCATATGCGGAGACCTATTAGGATCACTGTGATCTCGTCGACATCTCATATAAATATAGCCCTTGCTACCACCAATCGAATTTCAAATACAGTATTTGAACAGCTATGACTACGATCACTTCAGTATTTGTATGGAGGCAATAAATAATATTAGCTTAGCTCTAAGTACTACCAGAAATCAAAAAGGATATCATAGTTTTAGAAAACCTATGTGATATGTGAGATCTCTTCAACATCTAAATGGATATAACAATAATGTTCCAATGTATTATCTTCAATTTCTCATGCAGACTTAGCCCGAGCAACCAAAAATCTGCGGGTGTATATACACACTGAAAAATATCGGCCGCCGCAACAAATTGTAGGAAACATGTACATGCATTGTCTTCATAAATCGAAGATCTGATGCTTTATAGTATTTTGGTTGTCTGTCATGTTTTTGTTTTTAGCAGTTTCAATAAACAAAGCTTCATTTGGGTCTCAAAAAAATATATTATTGTGTCCCAAAAATGTTATGTTGAATAGCAAACACAATGTGTTTGGACACAAGTATTGTATATTTGCCACAAGCTTACTTTTACTTTTATTGACTATCATGAGGTCAGACGTCTTGCACGTATTAATTAAATAAACAAATTATATAAATTTCAACATATTCTTCCAACTGGCGCTATCTTTCTCCTTTTATCGCCAGTTGGTAACACCAAGGATACGGAAGGATTCTTCTGCCTGGTCTTTCCAGCGTAGTCTTGGTCGTCCTCTTTTCCCGCTTCCATAGGGTACGTTATCGAAACCCTTTGGCGTTAGGTCATCTTCATCCATTCTGATAACATGGCCTAGCCAACGCAATTGGCCTAATTTGATTCGCCTAGCTATGTCCACGTCAGAATATAAATTATATAGCTCTTGGTTCCAGCGACATCGGTACTCGCCGTTTTCCCTAACAGGGCCATTTCTTTTAAGGGGAATTTTCCTCTCTTATACTCCCAGGTGTTTTTCATCCGCTTGCGATATGACCCAAGTTTCGGAGCCATATGCCAGGACAGTTAAATTGGGATTCTGGTATAGCTGGCCTTTTGTCTACCGAGAGAGGGTTTTGTTTTTAAACTGCTGACTGAGCCCAAAATAGCATATACTTGCAAGCACAATTTTCCTATCTATCTCCAGGCTGACGTTGTTGTCCTTGTTCACGGCGGCTCCAAGGTAGACAAATTCATCTCGCACTATAAAATTAAATCGGTTGTCGACGTTCAAGTGCGGACCAACTCCAGAGGTTTCTCTAGTCGTTGACACCATCACTTTTGTCTTGCCCTCATTAACAGCAAGATCCACCTTTGCTGATTCATTTTCTATTCTTGAAAATACTCCAGTAACTTCTCGCGAATTTCGCCCAATGATATCTATGTCGTCAGCATACGCCAGCAACATATGGCCTTATGTGTTAATGGTCTTGCTCGTATTTACTTACACGTTGATAACCGTTATAACTTCCAGGTAGTGGACGAATTTATATACCTGGGATCTGCCGTGAACAAAAACAACAACGTCAGCCTCGAGATCAAGCGGAGAATTGTGCTTGCGAATAAATGTTATTTTGGGCTAAGCAAGCACTTTAGAGATAAAGCCCTCTCTCGAGTAACAAAAGTCCAGCTGTACCAGACTCTCATGCAACCTCTCTTGCTTTATGGCGCAGAATCCTGGGTCCTATCGCAAGCAGACGAAACATCTGTAGGAGTCTTCGAGCGAAAAATGCTCCGAAAAATGTATGGCTCTATAGTGCACAACGGCGAGTATCGGCGACGCATGAATCATGAGCTGTATGAGCTTTATCCTGACATTGACATAGTTAAGCGGATCAAGATAACGCGATCGCGCTGGCTAGGCCATGTCAGTAGAATGGATGAAGATAAACCAGCGCGAAGGGTTTTCGAAACCGAACTCGATGGAAGACGAAAAATAGGACGACCAAGACTCCGCTGGAGGGATCAGGTTGACGAATCCCTGCGTACACCTGGTATTGCCAAAGCAAAAGATCGAACTGGTTGGCGAAATATGTTATCTTTGTTTTGTAAGGTCCCTGACCCCCCGGGGTTGTCCGAGACCGGATAAGTAAGTAAGTAAGATGTTGAAGAGATTGCACAAATGTGTGACGCCTCGTGTCAGTCCTCGCTTGGTACAGAATCGTTCGGTGAGGTCTTTCCCCACTTTCCCTGCTGATTTGGTGTTGGTCAGCGTCATTCTACAGAGGCGGATCAGTTTTATCGGAATACCAAGTTCAGACATAGCTTCGTACAGTTTTCCCCGTATGGGGCTATCGAAAGCAGCTTTTAATTGACAAAAATGTGGTATGTATCGATGGGTCTTTTCCATGATTTGGCCTAGCGTGAATATTTAGTCAGTCGCGGACTTGCCTGGTATAAAACCACACTGATAGGGTTCAATCAAGTTATCAACAATTGGCTTTAGACTTTCACATAATACGCTCGACAAAACCTTATACGCTGTGGATAAAAGACTGATTTCGCGATAGTTGGAACAGACACACGGATCTCCCTTTTTGAATACAGGACATAATACACTGAGACTCCAATAACCAGGCATAGATTCCCCCAACCATATACTGCATATATGATGTTTATGCAGACAGGCTTTCTGTCCCATATCTCGAATTACTTACCAATAATTCTGCCAAACACAATAGTCCGGAATGACTACATTCAAGCGAATAGTTGTTATATGAAACAATTCTATTATATCACAATGAAAAGCAACTGTTAAATCAATTCTATTTACATATATTTCATTTTAAATAAAAATTAATACATAATACAGTGAATTTAAATCGGATATAAATTTTATTAAATTAATTCCATTTCTGAATCAGAATCTGAAAGTAGTTCACAACTATCATTCATCCGTGTCTCCATCAGCAATTTTAGTACATCAGTTGTAAGAGGTTCAGAACGTCTACGATTGATGGACGTGTTTCGGGATATGGAAGATATTACAGGATCTGAGGAAAACATCAGTGCACTAAACAGGTCTCGCATTGTTTTTTCGCGGGACATTTATCGTGTATTATGTTCCCTGTATTTTCGGATATCTTTGTTTCTGGACTCCATAGCTTCCTCAGATAGCAGTCCTATTGGCAATGCTGCACATTTAATAATTTCGGCACCATGGATTAGTATTTTGTGCACACTTGAAGGCATGTAGTACCAAGTATATAGTTTTATGAACAAGATTGCTGTATCTTTGGCAAATATCTTGAAGGCATCAGTATTTATAGCATATCCACTCGCCATGGTTGTTAGGATAGTACCCAAGTTTTTAATAAGGCGTTCATCGACACCTGTTATAGATGATGCTATATCTGGTTTACTGAAAAAATGCCTAGCAGTGTTGCCATCATTAGTTGTTCCGCATCCTGGTTTTGGTATATCAACTCAAATATGCATATTTTCCTTCAAATCGGTAATGATTTGTTTCTTTCTTTTTTGATATATGGCTTGATCAGCATTACAGATTTTGCATTTTTTTTAAATCTAGCTTATATGATATGTGCAATATACATTCTAAGCATCGAATCCATGCATGAAGCGTAGAGAGGCCATACTCGTACATGTTGACATTTGGTGTTATGTTCTCAAGTTGACTTAAATCGTTCATGATCTTGGGAGTAGCTCCGCAAATTCCACATCTTTGTGTAGATGATTCGGATATTGCACTGAATGCCTTGCCATCGATCATTGTAAGATAGAACTTGTGGTCTACCTGTATATTTGGATCGTCTATTTTTGTTGAAATAATATACTCGATTTGATTCTTCATTTCATCGACTTCTGTTGTTATTAAAGAAATTGTCTCCTTTTCAAACATCAGTTTAATCGGACGACAAAGGCGAGTAAATGAAGGTCGCGGATTTTGCCAAACTACAATTTCACCTACTCTTAGTTGCAAAGGGACTAAGCAAATGACAAACAAATATGCATCACTTGCGGTGGATACGTTGTCAGAAAATTTTTGTTTGTATGTTGAGTGCCCTGAGCTTCCATCGCAACCCCATTTGTATATCATTGTAAAGCTTCTTAAAGAAGTTTCATTTATTGTCTGCAAAACAGTTGATTTTTGTACATCTACAATCCTCAACACTGTGTGGTCAGCCAGAGCTTGTAGTTTAACTTCGCCGGATACATCTGTTATTGATATTTCGGCTTCTTTAGGGTAACACCGTTTTTTTTTGCCTCCTGTAACATATTGTACGCCGGATAAATGTTTGCATGCCTACATTTGGCACCCGATTGCATGCGTGTGTAGGAATTTTTGGTGTATCTAAGGCTAAGGCTTCTTTTGGCGTATAGGAAGTTGAAGTGACTTGCGGACAAGATAAAGACTTTTTCAATTTAGACGCTCTTCCGCATCTCTTTTTCCCGCTTTATATAAACTCACTCGTGTGGCAACTAACAGTTCGTCTCTGCTCGCACCTTGTTTAATATTAGATATTTTTGACGTAGAATACGTCTTACCTTACGGTATGAGGAGTCATGGCAGGTTTCTATTGTTGTAATCTTTATTTCATTGAATTTGAGGAAACGGCTAGATGAATTTTTTTTAAATTTTTTTTGTAGGTAAATGAAGATGTTATCTTTCGTTTGATATACATTTCATATTGGTTGATATATTTCTAGTATTTTAATTTCTCAAATGAAAATTGTTTAAACACATACACTCAAACATATGTGTGGTGTTTGGTGGAGTGTTTTTGGTTGCTCAACATTGCTTAGGAACATGTATCTAGTAAAAAGTGAAACGAACAGCAAGCTAATGTTGCTTGGCAACATGTATCTAGTAAAAAGTGAAACAAACAGTAAGCTAACGTAATAAAGCTTTTTTGCGAAAGCTTCAATAAAGCTGTTGTAACATTAATTTTGAATTGTAAAGCGTAAAGCTTTCACACAACGCTCGAATGCTAATGCGAAGACTCGATAAGGTAAACCTTTTTTAATATTAGGGCGGCCCTCTCAACATTCGCAGAACTTATTTCAATAAAAATATTAATTAAAATACATAAATTAAATTAAGTTTAAAAAAATTGAACATAATATTTTTTTTTTAAACGGACTTGAATCAAATGCCGTTGGTAAATATAAAAATTACAGCAGACAGTTGTCCGAGGCCTTCGGCCACGGACTGTCCCTGCAGGCTGTGTCAGAGACACGGCCATTAAGTTTAACGTAGAATACGCCATCCGATAAGACAGAAAACATATATAACAATAAATGATAAATAATATAAGCAAATGAATTTTTTTTTTTTATCCAACCATTCTGAGTTACGAACCTCCAGAATTTGTTTTGTTCGTTTGGCGTCAACCCACTTTTTCTGAAAATGACTGCAGGTTTAACAATTTGGGAAATGTTTTTATATTTTCCCCGTCTTTCAGTGATGTTAAGTCCAAGGCTGTCAAAAACGTAGTTGATAACGATCAAGTTTTTATGAGAAATATTATTTCCACTAGGCCAAACTTCAAAAAGTTCCCTTCGCGTAATCGGCATATTTCCTAAAAATTGATATAGTAAATGACTTGGCAGTTCTTGGCAGCCAATTTCTTCACCAGTTGTACTATATAAGTTGAAGTGAATATATAAAAAAAAGTACAGAAAGTGAACAAAAAGTCGATTCGAATGTTTTAACTTATAAGGGTGTAATAATAACAGTGAGTATTGATCTAACGCATTTATTTTACTTACCAGTTCTCACAAAATACTAAAAACTTAAATATTCTTAAACTCTAAAAGTCAATGCCAACTGGACGAATAAAATTGATAGCTTGTGTGAAGGAAACACATTATCAACACAAAAACACCTGTGACTTCGTTATCAGCGAAGCAGTCGAAAAATGTTTAATGGTGTTAAGTACAGTCACTACCGTAGATTAATAATCTAGATTTGGTTTTTTAATATTCGCATGTCGGGTTTTGTATTTTTTCCTCGCTAGATTAGTTACTTTTCCCACTGTGGCGTCGTGTCGGTTTTATATTGTGTGCTGCGTCCCTTGTGAATTCAATGCAGATGTTTGCTTCCAGGTAGTTTTTTTGATAGAATTTTTTTTGATTTTATATGTTCACAATTTCATCTTTATGACAAGAGTTCCAATGTGTTTCCAGGTATTTTTTTATATTTTGGGTTGTTTTTATATGAATTTAATGCAGATGTTTGCTTCCAGGTAGTTGTTTTATAGTTTCAGCACGGGAACTCACCCACCAGCTTGAGAATTTTTATTAGAGTGCACTTACTATCAGTGAATGTACACTGCACTCACACACTCGGCCTCCTCAGTGACAATCATTGACGTTTGAAGGTTTGGAATTCAACATTTTGTTTAAGAAATCGCTTATTTTCTTACACTTAAATTGTTTTTAAGCGAAATTTTGGCTCCCACAAAAGTACTTTTGTTAGAAAAACCTCACTATCTCCGGTCTTAGAAGGGTTAATGCGGAGTGTTATACCTTAAAAAAAAGCTTGAGGTGTTTTCTTTTACTGAGTCTAGGAAGAAATAAGTTTACTAGGGCTGTTTTTTGAGAAAACCAGATTTTTATTAAAAAAGTGAGGTTAAAAAATTCTTTTTTTTTTTAATTTGCCCCAATGAGTTAATATTTATACATATTTATATACAGATTTATAGCGTTTTCAAAGGTCTTCTCAATGGTACCCATCTCAACCAGATCGGATAAGAAATGGGTGCGATATAAGCGATTATATACTCAAGTTAGAAAGGCCTATATCTCAAGAAGTTGGATCGGCCTCCATAAAAAAACTTTCGGGTTTTAATCAGCGCTGTAAGCCCTTCCAGGGCAAAGAAAATTGGCGCATTTTTCATAAAGTAAATTTGTTCGTAAAAGCGGAAAATTAAAAAAAAAAACGCTTTTTGGGCGATTTTCGCTCATTTTTTAAAGTTTTACGCGATTTTGACCTTGAAGATGAAGTTTTTTTTTGATTTTGTATGTTTACAATTTTTGTTCTTTATGACAAGAGCTACAACTTTGCCTCAGAGAGTAAATCAAAAAAGATATGAGCTTGAAAAAATGATCACTTTTTTGCAAAAATTACACCGAGGCCCCACTTCTTTGGGGGCCCATAAAAAAAAAGCTGGAGGACTTTGGGCAAAACTGGGAGACAGTGGTCTTTTTTTGCTCTTTTATCACGTAGTGGTGTCCGTATTTGGTTATTTTGCCATGACTTAAAAAATTACACACAGTGTTATCCACAATGATAGGAGCACTTACAAGGCAATGTCTTGTAGGTAAACACGCCCTAAGATTGGGACATAGAAATTCCACTCTCTGTAGATGCTGCATGGAAGAGGACGAGGAAACGATGAACCACCTTCTCTTGTTTTGCCCTGCTCTGGCAGGAATGAGAAGTAGAATATTCGGTACACATTTCATTAGCGCCGTAGCCCTACAGGATATTTCTGTAGGTCTTATAGACAAATTTATTGAAGGGCAAATTGGCTAGACGACTAGTCAATAGTTGATATGGAGAAAACTGCAGGTATCACAATGGGCTTCTTTAGCCTAAGTGTGCTAGACAACTGCTGCCACAAACGTATCAATAGTAAATGTTATATATATAAGTGTTGCGATCCCATCAACATCTTAATGGTAAAAATATTCAATAACTGTCAGGAGAAAAGTTTGGAAACTGCGTGTGTATTTATGTGGTGGCATTCTACGAAGTCTTAAAGAAACTATTTTGCTTTTAACAAACATCAAGAAGAATTTTGAATTGTGGGTCCTCGAATTTTTATGAGATTCCTTTTAAACGTTTAATCTTATTATAGTATTTTATTTTTTTAAATGTGACCATATGTCTAACAAAATGTAATACCAATTATCTTATTTTTCTCCTCAATATGTTCTAAAACAACCAACTCAAGTTAACTAATTAACCATCCGCCTCTCACCCAGTTACTTTGCATCCTTTCCAGTTAATACAATAACATTTCCTCTCCTGTTTTTTCTATCGAAAATTTAATTATTTCCTAAAGGTTTTCCTCTTAAATTTAGCCAGTTAATAAACATGACAGTAAACAAAAGTTCTAGAGAGTGCGAACTCGAAAACAAAATCCCTACTCTCCCTTCGCATTCCTACTTCCTGTAGCGGGAGTGGAACAGGCGCTCGAAAGTCCTTATTACAAAACCTCGACAACAGACTGAAAAAAAAAACAAAAAAAACACTCGAAAAAAGTGCATTTAAACTTATTTAAACTAATTAACATTCGTTTAAGCCTACACATCTCTTTCGTTTCCTCTTTGGCTGAGCCTTCTTTCGTTACATGGGGTAACACAATTTGTTAATAAACTATTAGCCATGGTAGTGGTGGTGTAGTTGTAGTTGTAGTTCAGCTACCACAAGCTAATTGTGTCGCTTAAAACAACAACAACAACAACGATAAGTTTTCAACTAATTTCCTAGGCTAGATAATAAAGTGTTGGTGGAGTAGGGGAGAGGGCAAAGTTCTTGTCGCGACATTAAAGTTGACAGGATGTTTAAGTAGTTATCCGGACATATTTGCAGAGCAGCAAAATTAGAAAACAAAAGAGTTAGAGAATGGAATAATTTGTATAACCTAATTCCTCGGTTTGTAGGGTTAATAAATATTTTATTTAAACATGTCTTGAAATCGAAATAATGTGTGACCACCACCCCTGCTTTATATCGTTAGCAGAAATGCAATACCACGTAACTACAATTTTAATTTCTATTTGCAAGAGAAGAAACAATCCTCGTAAAAGGGTGAGGAATTAATTTTTCAATTCAAATTTCAAAATCTTTGCTCAAGTAAAGTCTTACCTTTAGTAAGATTTGCAAATATACTGGAAAACTGAATTGTTTGTATTTTTTTATAAGTTTTTTTTCAACTAAATGAAAATTGTAGTTACGTTCTTTTGCATTTTAGCTGACGATAGAATATTTAATTTTACAATTTAATTTCAATATTACTGTAAATAACTTTCGATTAAATACAAATTTTTGCGGCCGCTTTAGTTCTTCTTGTTCCAAAATAATGTCATTATATCTTCCTCTGAGACACTGATTGAATTCCTTTTAGATTTCACCTCCAGAAAAAACCTTCTTCATTTGATTCGCTAAATTGTAGGTCTACATCAAAGTGTTAACTTAATTATGGGTTATTTTGGGACGTGCAGTCTGCACTTTCTGTAAAGGCAACAACACATGGTGCGACACAGTAAAAATCATCATCCATCTTAGGACAAATGAAATCACCAGCAATCCCCTTCAACTACAACTTCGGACGAGATAGCAGGGTTTGGGGTAAAAAACGTGCCTGACCAATTGGCTATACAAAAAAAGGTGAAGTAGGTCATAATCGACCATAGAGTGCTGTAACATGGTTTTGTTTATGACTGTTCATTAGAATTTCGTCGGAAACAGTTTACCCTTTGCAGGGAATATTGGCACATCCGTGCCTTTCGAATGAATAAGACGCTTAAACCGAATTTGTACCTCCCTCTTACGTTGCAACTGACTAAACCAGTACCATATGGTCGGCGTTCTTTCAACAGTTGTCATGGGTCAATCTTCTATGGATCGCCCTCCACACCAAGTTATCGATCATTCTAAAAAGAATAACTTCCGATGTGTCTCAAAACAACACAGCCAAGTATTCACAGCCAACTAAAATTTGGCGGTTCCGTGGACTATCACATTATTTAGTTGTGATTACCAATAATTATGTCCCGCATCACCAAATGTTGTCAATTGATTTGTAATTCAGATTTGGTTGCAAAAACGGAAATATTTAAACGAAACCACAGCAACAAGAAATAAATGTGACCTTGTCAATACGTCAAAGTTTTAGTTCTAGCAATCAAATTATCCTTTGTTCATTATTTTATTTTGACATTAAGATTCTTCTAGACGATTTTAATGCCAAATTAGGAATGGAAAGCGTCTTTCGACCAACCATCGGCAGTCACAGTCTACATGATACCACCTCTGATAATGGAATAAGACTGATAGACTTCGCCGCTGCAAAGAACATGGTAGTTAGCAGCACACGATTCCAGTATAAGGATATTCATAAGGCGACCTGGATATCTCTTGATCAGTGGACGAAGAACCAGATTGATCACTTGGTAATAGATGCCAGGCGCTCTTCTAGTGTAATGGATGTACGTGTGATTCGAGGTGCAAATATCGACTCGGATCAAAAAAACGTACGGAGCCGCACACAGGAAAAGCTAGATATTCACAAGCTACAAATACTCCCCAACCAAGGCGAGATTAGAACGGCGATCTCCCGGCTTAAGAATAATAAAGCCGTTGGTGCGGATGGGTTACCCACTGAGCTTTTTAAGGCTGGTGGCGAAGGACTGCTAGCACAGATGCATCGACTTATATGCGGTATATGGCTGGGGGAGTCTATGCCTGACGACTGCAGTCTTAGTGTATGATGTCCAGTATTCAAAAAGGTTGATCCGTGTGTCTGTTCCAACTATCGCGGTATCAGTCTTTTATTCATCGCGTATAAGGTTTTGTCGAGCGTATTATGTGAAAGACTAAAGCCAATTATTGAAAACCAATTATTGAAAAGGTCCAAATACCTTGCCAGTGTGGTTTTAGGCCAGGCAAGTTCACGACTGACCAAATATTGACTCTACGGCAAATCCTGGAAAAGACCCACAAAAAGCAAATCGATACATACTATATTTTTATCGATTACAAAGCTGATTTTCCCCATATGGGTAAAATTGTACGAAGCTATGTCTGAACTTGTGTGACTTGGTCTGCACTTGAAGGTCGACAACCGACTTAATTTTGAAGTGGTAGATGAATTTATCTACCTTGGACCCGCCGTTGACAGGGACAATAACGTCAGCCTAGAGGTAAGTAGGAGAATTGTGCTTGCAAATAAACGCTATTTTGCGCTCAGCAAGCAGTTTAAAAACAAAGCCCTATCTCGACAGACAAAACTTCAGCTATATCATACTCTCATTCTACCTGTCCTGACAAAGGACTCCGAAACTTACGAGAGAAAAATTCTCCGTAAAATATATGGTCCTGTTAGAGAAAAAGTCGAGTACCGACGTCGCTGGAACTAAGAGCTATACAATTTATATTCTGACGTGGACATAGCTAGACGAATCGAATTAGGACAATTGCGTGGGCTAGGCCATGTTATCAGAATGGATGAATATGAATCAGCGCGAAACGTTTTCGATAACGAACCCGATGGACGCAGGAAAAGAGGACGACCAAGACTCCGCTGGAAAGACCAGGCCGAAGAATACCTCCGTATCCTTGGTGTTGCCAACTGGCGAGAATTGGCGAAGGATAGAGCCAGTTGGAGGAATATGTTGAAATTTGTTTAATTTGTTTCTTTAATTAATATATGTGTAAGACGTCTGACCTCATGAGGATGTAATATAGTCAATAAAAGTAATCAAATTATCCTGTAGTGGTGAATATTATATTAGTTGGATCAACGAAAATTATAGAAACTAATTCTGTTGAGCCAAATGATATAAGGGTATGCTCAACTAGTTACTGGAATTTAATGGACATCACAACCACTTGTTGATGCCATATTCATGAATCTTATGAAAAAACAATAAAAAAAAATATTTTTTTTTAAACTGTTCGTATTCCGAGGGTAATGGGTTACCCTGGGTAAAAACCCATCCCCATTTTTGATCGAAAAAATTAAAAATTAGAAAAAATTTAACATCTAGAAAAATGAACGACTTTTTTTTTTAAAAATACCTAAAATAAGAATATCGCCAAAATAAAAAAAATAACATGAGGTGTCAGGCGACATCCGGTTGGATCGAAGTTCCTTTCGCTATATATTATGTACTAGTTAGTTCCAAGACGCCTAAGACGCCTGTTGAAAAATACTGTAATTTAAATGGATCTTTAAAAAAAGATATTTTTTGTCAAATGATAAACTTCTTTTAAGAAAAAACTTCTACAGAACGTAGTTTTGATGTGTTAACATCTGAAGGCACGGGTAGGGCAATCTATCAAAGTGAACACATGCAAACTACACACAGCGTTACCATCACATCCGTGATTGTTGTGCAACAATAGTCTCTGCCTGAAAATACGTATGAGGGTATTGATGTAGCGGCAGCGAACTAACAAGCAGGTCTTCGTCGTGTTGAATAGTTTAGAGAACTCATGGAACGAATTGTATGACTCAAAAGCACTTGCGACATCTGGCGAATGATTAAAAATGTATTACCCTCTCTTTGTCATAACTTGGTCCATTCATAATTTTGATGTGAAACATTGATGTCTTTTGCAACATTTATGCTTTTTGTATTGTTTTATGTAATAACATTTTCGAAATTGAGCATTTATATTGAAATATTTTACAAAGAGAATAAGACTCGTTTATGCTATTTTACTCAGATTCTATATATGGGAGCGGAAAAAGAGTGCAATAAGTTCTCTATACTATTCAATACTTTTTTTAGTCGCTCTGTTTATGAGAAAATAAAAAGAATTATTTCAGTGAGCTAAATATTGCTTTATTTATTTTAACAATATTACATCTAATGTTAAAGCAGATGTAAAAAAAAAGAAAGTTCAATAACAGAAAACTATCCTTTTGTTTATTTTCCAATGTAACATTTACTAATGTGTTCATAGAAATCGTACAGGTATCGTGTACCAAAAAGGTGTTAACACATCGCCCGTGAGTTCGAACATTCATTTATTTTATTTTTTAAAAACACTATAAATTTAGGACCTTTTTGAAAAAATATATATTATATTTTCCCCAAAAGGTCCTTTTTTAAAGATGTACGTCTTTTATTAAAAGCGCATGTTTTTTTAAGAAAAAGTACTATTTTTAAGAAGAAGTACTTTTTGTAAGAAAAAGCCATAAGTTTTTACAAAGAAGTACTTTTTTTAAGAACAGGTACTTTTTAAAGAAGTGGAACTCTTTTCAGTAAAAGGTTAAGTACGTATTTTCAGAAAGGCCACTTATCTCAAGGAAAGAATATGTATAATTTTATTTTTAAGAAAATTTACTTTTAAGAAAATGAATTTTCATAAGAAAATTTATTTATTTAAGAGAAGGTATTTTTAAAAAAAGAAGCTTTTTTTAAAAAATGGGAATTTTTTAGAATTGGTCCTTTTTGCAAGTATAGGTATATGCAAGTATATAGGTAAATTTTTCAGATTAGGTACTTAACTCGAGGAAAATTATTTTGTTTCACAGAAAATGTACTCTTTGAAGAAAAGGTAGTTTTTTAAGAAAATACAATTTGTTGTAAGCAAATGTACCTTTTTAAGAAAAGGTACTTATTTCTGTTTGAGTTTATATTATTCGATCTTTTGAGTTGTCATGTTCTTAATAATTGTTCGGTTCAAGATCAATAACTATTAAAAAGTACTTTTTCTATGAAAAAGTAAATTTTAATAGAAATATTATAAAGAAATGTGTGAAATTGATCATTATGGTGGATGGTTGGGAATATAGTTATTTCAGTGCCCCCGAAGGAATATCATCAGCTCCCTTCTCCACAAGTATTTAGATATATCATCACACATTATAGGGATAAAAAAATCTTGAATCCATTGAATAGATTTGCTGATGATGTCTCCCTGGCCTCTGGAATGTCATTGGCGGCGCTCTATGGCATTGGTACCGTGACTTGTGGCCTTTTTGGATTATTTAACGAAGCTTTGGTTTCCGCTCAATTATTAACACTTGCACTGTCGAACGCCGTTCCGCGTAGTAATTTACACCGCATTATTGTGCCTGTACTGCGGTGTGGACTTCGATAGATGGACGAGCTTATGATGTTCCTTACCATATTTGAAGCAGTTTACGAGCGACATGCGATCGGGGAGTTGGTGTGAGTCAATTTTCTCTAGACATTTAATTCTTTACCAGTTCAATATAATATCAAGGTTCTAGGATTGCGTTTGCTATACCCTACTCTGCAGGGATTCTGAAGAGTTTCTCACTTTGTCTACGATGTGCTCTTTCTACCCTTAAGGGTCACAGATTGAAGTCTGGTGTTTGTCACGGGTTTCAATTGATAATGATGTGATAACTGTTATTTGAATTGTTTAAAGGAAAGAGTTTACATTTGTTTTGCAATGTTTACCTTTAGAACACTTGAAGGGACATACAGATGGATAGGCATGGCTAAATCAATTTAGTGAGTAGGGTATCAGGAAACGCTTTTCATGTAACTCTCTTCCACACAATCTGAACACAATCGCAGCAGGAAAATAAAATAATATTTGTTTGGATTTCGTCTCGTACGCCAACAAATCACGCGCCATATAGGCCCACGCACTCAACGCATGTCCGAACCCACCCACGTTCACATTTTTCACACGCATTCGCGAACCCACTCATATTCACTCCCCTTCACGTACATCTACATCTACTCACATTCCCAACGCAGTTTGAACGCTCGTCAAAGAAAACGCTCGTCAAAGAAAACTGTCACAAAATTTTCTTTAATGAAGACTGCATTTTTTTTCTTTTAGTTCGGGTTAGGGCTTAGAATATGGCAAAGCAAGATGTGTCACGGAGTTTTATGCAGGCGGCTGGAGGTATGTGTAGTACACTGAGAAAAAAAGATTCTTCACGTTGACTAATAGTCTTATCCATTGTGACACAAGAGTCGCGCACACTAACATAATACACTGGAAACAGAGTTTTTTCGCTTTCACGAATACTCGTTTCGACAGTGACAAATATGTAAATGTATCGTCGCATTGAAAATATTCATTGCTACTGCAAACATTTTATTGCTGCAATGAATATTTACATTGTGACGATTGATTTTAAATGTGACTCTACGTTCGATTGAACTATTCGTCACAGTGTCTTAGCTTTTTTACAGTGTTTTTTTAGAGCTGCATAAGCGATGGCGATATAAAGGGTCCGCCATCTAAGGTTTTTTTTTCAACTAGTGCTTATTTCGTGAATGATAACACTTAGCTCATGTCCGATTTGACAGATAATTAGTTTTATCCTTCCGCTGATCGAAAATGGTTGTGTATACGTTTGAACAACGCTGGGAAATTCTGCGTTTTCGCTTCGCTAACACTAGCCAACAGTCGTTTTGTGATTTGTTTGTAGCATACTTTTTCTCATTGATTTTGACCTACTAAACACGAAAATGAGTTTTAAAAATTTTTCTGTTGATTGGTTTTCGAGATACATATTTTTGAACTTTTTTTTTTAAATGTTTGGAGGTACACTTACAATTTTGAGCATATCTTTCGTCTTCTTTGACGTATTTGATCCTACTACTACTCAAATTAAAGCAAATTAAGCCGTCTACAACTCATTCTCAGAAAAATTTCAAATCGGGTGAGTAGTTTTGATGTTGGCGGCTTAAAAAGGTTAAAAAACTGCGTTTTTTTAGTAAAAATGTGGCAGAAAAATTCATATAAAAATTCATATAAAATATAAAACGCGATGCTAACAGCGATTTTGGTTTTTTTACGTATAGCTGGCATTTTTCCAAAGAAAATAAGTACTTACTTAACAAAATCTGACAACAAATGGCGGACTTATAATTTTTTTGGTAAAACACCGAAATTCCGCTATTTCACGATATTTTGATTTTCATTATTTGCACAGCTAACCTACTAGGAGGGATCGAAAAATCAAGTTTTTTATAATCCTTTTGGAATAGAACGGAACAGTTGCTCCTATACATAAGTTACTTCTGTTCAAAATTTCACCACCCTGGGTTAATGTCTTCTGTTCTGGCAAGGGACGTGAAATTTCAAAAATTTAGTGAAATCAGCAATTTTTTTTTTTGGAAATTTTTTTCAAATGTCACAGCACTTAGCAGTTTTGATAAAATTTTTAAATTAATATTAATAACACAAATATTTCATAATTGTAAAAAACCTATTTACAATACCGTAGGGACGTTTCGTCGATGTTTTTAAGAAAATGGTATAATGAAAATGCAGTACATAGAAACACAGGTGCATTTTACGATACGAATTTTGGCAAACCCACTTTACATGTACAAAATTGTTTGGAAAAAACGTTTACGTAATTTTTATGATTCTCAGAATTAAAAAAAATAAGTAATACACAAATAGTTATTTAATTTTTATGATTGTGGTTGCAGAGTAATATACGCTTCTGAATTTGCGTGGACGCTCTTCGTGTTCCTTTACGACTGCTACTCCGTTCACAGTCAATTAAAGGGAATTACACTTTTTTATTGATGTGTGTTTTCCCGATGGCTACCTGTATCGGATTTTTTTACAGAAATTCCCCCCACATTTGTGAGTGGTCATTATTTGGAAACTTTTCCACAATTTGAAACGCACACTTGCTGAATCAGGTATATAGCCAGGTATAGTATTTATAGGTGTTCATTTATCGTTTTTTGTCATTCAACAAGTGTCTACGAACGCGAGTAGTACGAGTAAAAAGTGAAACAAATTGAATTTAAGTGCATATAATACCTACCCAACAAGTAAGACAATGAGTAAAAGACTACGTATGTTCGAGTGTTTGAACAATCCAGACAATTTCTGCAATGTTTGTGGCGAGTTTATAAAGAATAATCACGCACACACGTTTACTCCAGCAGTGCAATTGCACTATTTGAATTATTTTGGTATTTCACCAAATATCACAGAATCATGGACACCTAAGTCGCTATGTGATCTTTGCTATATAATCCTAACCAACTGGGCAGCTGGCGGAAGGTAAGAATTTTTATTTAAACACATTAAGCAAAGCAAATATAGTAATTTATTTTAATTTTAGGCGCCATATGAAATTCGATACACCAATGATGTGGAAAAAGCCGCTATGCCATTCCACAGACTGTTATTTTTGCCTCACCACAAACAGTGGGGTAGGGAGATTTTTAAAATGGAACTACGCTCAAGTGGGATCGTTTGCACTTCCAGTACCACATTCGAATGATGTAGCATATCCAGTGTGCCCTGGTGCATCTCTTCAAAAAGCAGAATCGTCAGATCAAGAGTCCGAGTCAAGTGCAAGCGAATTTGGGGCGTGCAGAAAGCGAAAATTACTGTCACAGGCCGTACTAAACGATTGGGTGCGCGATTTTGGTCTCACTAAGGAGAAATCCGAACTTTTTGCGTCTCGGATGGTACAGTGTGGATTTGCGGATTCAGAAGTGAAAGTAACAGCGTACAGGAAGCGTCACCAGCAGTATGCAAAATTTTATACAAAGAAAGACCAAATATGTTTTTGCAGCGACATTTCCGGCTTGTTCCAAGAGCTTCACCAAATTCACAACCCCAATGAATGGAGGTTGTTTATTGACAGCAACAAAGAGAGCTTGAAGGCAGTTCTCTTACATAATGGGAATGAAAAGCCATCTCTTCCTATTGCTCATGCGGTTCATTCAAAGGAGAACTATGAAACTATGAACATTTTGCTGAAATGCATAGAGTATAGCAAATATAATTGGAAAATATGCGCCGACCTCAAAGTTGTGGCCATTCTGTGTGGACTCCAAGGAGGCTATACGCGACATTGCTGTTTTCTGTGCCTTTGGAATAGCCGCGCTGACGATCAGCATTATATTCAAAAAAAAATGGCCGGAACGAACGAAACCTGTAGTTGGAGAAGCGAATGTTCAGCGCAAACCACTAATAGAGAACCGTGAAAATATAATACTTCCGCCGCTGCACATAAAATTGGGTTTGATAAAAAATTTTGCCAAAAAATTGGACAAAGAAGGTGAAGCTTTTGCCTATTTACGGTCAATTTTCCCTTACCTTTCGCTGGCAAAAATTAAAGAAGGAGTCTTCGCAGGACCCGATATAAAAAAAATGTTGAAAGATGAAACATTCCCGAAGCTGTTATCACCCATCGAAGCCGCAGCATGGAATTCCTTCAGGCTTGTTGTGGAAAACTTTTTAGGAAACAACAAAAGCCATAATTATAAGGACATAGTTGAGGATCTGGTAAAGAACTATGAAGCAATGGGTAGGTTTTTTTTTGAAACAAATGTTAATTTAAATAGCGGTTTAATTCTCGTTTTTTTTTTTCATTTTTGGGTAGGAGTGCACATGTCACTTAAAATACACTTTCTGCATTCTCATTTGGATTTTTTCCCTGAGAATTTAGGAGACGTGAGCGACGAACACGGCGAGCGCTTTCATCAGGAATTGAAGGCTATGGAACGACGCTATCAGGGCATCTATGACACGGCTATGAAGGGTGACTACATTTGGACCCTAATACGTGAGACCAATTGCAGCGAATACAAAAAACAAAGAAGAAGTCAGCTGTTTTTCCACATGGCATAAAATGTACAGTTATATCTTTGTTTCTACTCATTTTTTATGGGCGTTGATTTGGTTAATTTCGTTAGTTTAGCTAACCTGGCACATCCACTTCTAATTGTGCCATACATTGAGTATGTAGTGCTCTAAATAAATTAAAAAATAATATACTAAGACTAATTTGTTTATTTTAAATTAAGTTCAAATGTATTTATTCGTTTGCGTTGGGTAGGTAAGCTGTGCAAATAATGAAAATCAAAATATCGTGAAATAGCGGAATTTCGGTGTTTTACCAAAAAAATTATAAGTCCGCCATTTGTTGTCAGATTTTGTTAAGTAAGTGCTTATTTTCTTTGGAAAAATGCCAGCTATACGTAAGAAAAACCAAAATCGCTGTTAGCATCGCGTTTTATATTTTATATGAATTTTTATATGAATTTTTCTGCCACATTTTTACTAAAAAAACGCAGTTTTTTAACCTTTTTAAGCCGCCAACATCAAAACTACTCACCCGATTTGAAAATTTTCTGAGAATGAGTTGTAGACGGCTCAATTTGTTTTAATTTGAGTAGTAGTAGGATCAAATACGTCAAAGAAGACGAAAGATATGCTCAAAATTGTAAGTGTACCTCCAAAAATTTAAAAAAAAAAGTTCAAAAATTTGTATCTCGAAAACCAATCAACAGAAAAATTTTTAAAATTCATTTTCGTGTTTAGTAGGTCAAAAGTATGCTAGAAACAAATCACAGAGAAAATTTTGTTATTTGTGACCTAGTGTAAGTGGGCCTGCGATCGACTTACAGAAGATGCCGATTTAGCCAAAAAAATCATCTTTTCAGATGAAGCTCATTTTGATCTTGGCGGTTATGTAAACAAGCAAAATTGTCGCATTTGGGGCACAGAAAACCCGCACGCATATATTGAAAAGCCGATGCACCCAAAACGAGTCACTGTTTGGTGCGGATTTTGGTCCAGAGGCATAATTGGGACATTTTTCTTCGAAAATGAGCAAGGAGTGGCCGTTACAGTCAATGGCGATCGTTATCGGGCCATGCTGATCGAATTTTTGTTCACAAACATTGAAGAGGAGGATATTGGCAACATTTGGTTTCAACAGGACGGCGCTACGTGCCACACAGCCGAAGCTACACTCGATGTTTTGCGCCCTGTTTTTGAAGATCGCATTATCAGCCGCAGAGCTTATTTCGTTTGGCCACCTCGGAGCTGCGATTTGACACCGTTGGACTATTATTTGTGGGGTGCCCTCAAAGATAAGTGTTACGCCGACAAGCCAGAGACAATTGACGCTTTAAAGGACAATATTCGTGAAGCCATTGGTGAAATACAGCTGCACACAATCGACAATGTGTTTAAAAATTGGACAGATCGTGTAGGCTACTGCATGGCCAGCCGAAGCAGCCATTTGAATGTAATTTTTTTTTTCATTATTAACCGGGAGGATTGTACTTTCAAATAAAAAAATAAATTTGAGAAAATATTCAGTAGTTTTTTTATAGCATTTTCAAAAAAAAAAGTTATTTGGCGGACCCGTTACAATTAGTTACAATATTGTTGCAATTAATACTTACATTATGACAATGATTTTAAATGTGACCCCACGTTCGTTTGAACTATTCGTCTCAGTGTCTTAGCTTGTTTTTCAGTGTAGTAGAGCTGCAAAAACAAGGACGATATACAATCGTTAAGAAAAAACTTAATGCTTTTAGGCTTTAGTGTCACATTGAAAGTGGGAATATTCGCACTTTTGTATATTCACGACGGTGGTATATTGAGGGAGGTTTCTATTGTTCACAAATATTAGAGTCTTTTTTCCTGGCTATTCTAGGACATTCACTGATGTAAAGAAGATTTCATATTTAAAAATTGCTCAAGGGTCCACTTGATTTGGCCCTTATGGTTTGCAAAACACACACGAAAACATTTGCAAAAAACTTCTTTCCATCTCGAGAGAACCGTCGGTACCCATTAGTAATGATTTTTGTTGTTGCCCAAAAGACAACCCAATTCATACAGGCTATATTAATTGCCTGCAGTTTCGACGTGCTCTATGTTCATCAGGGATGATTTTTATTTATTCGGCCTTTTTATTGGTACTTTTTTATTTGATTACTCATGCTAAAGGTCATCCTAAATCTTAATAAATATAGATATATTTTTTTTAAAAAAGAAGTTGTGCAAAATGCATCCTCATGATTCCTGAAGCCTCATTAGATCTTTATTATATCCAATCAAAACCAACTCTGCCTTCGTATTCCAAAAGCTGTTCGATTTATACACAATTTTGGGTGATTTCCAATAATATTTCGATAAAATATTTCTAATATTCTTATTCGATACGATTAATACCAACTGTTCTCAAGTGAAACCTACAAAACTCAATTATTTCGTTAACTCGCATGGTCTTGGTGGCCATTCTGATGTCAAAAATTTCTTGAAATCGTTGCAGGAACTCTGTTCTGGAAATCGTTGCTGCAATAAATCGATTCTTTCATGCATGGTGTGGCAAGTGGCGCCGTCTTGCTGAAACCACATGTCGGCCAGATCGACGCCGTCCACTTGAGGCCACAAGAACCCCGATATCGTGTTCTGTAACGAATGGCATTTATATTCACTGCAATTTCGACCTCATCTTCAAAAAAGTAAGGGCCAATCACGCTGCCTGACCAAACTCCGCGCCAGACAGTTGCTCGTTGTGGGTGCATTTGTTTCTCACGGATTGCATGAGGATTACCTGAGCCCCAAATTCGAAAATTTTGTATATTCACGAAGTCATTCAGCTGGAAATGCTCTTTATCGGAGAAGATGTCCTGCTTTTGAAAAATTGGCATTGACTTCACTTTGCTCCATTACCCATTGAACGAATTGCCGGCGCTATCTATGATCTGCTGGTTTGAGCTCCTGAGTAAGCTGAATTTTGTACGCATGAAGGTGGAGGTCTTTCGTCAAAATTCACTGCGTAGTGCTTCGTGAAATTTTTGATGAAGAATTTTTGATTTGAAGAACAATGACGAATTAATGTTTTCGGGTTTACAATAACAATGTTTTCAAGAGACCGGCCGGTACGTTGACGCACAGGTGTCTTCATCCATAACCGACCAAGTGGTCTCAGCATAACCTTTCAAATTTTTGTAATAAGTTTTCACCATTTAACGCGTTGTTATTTCGTAAAACGCTCCATTTTTAATAATCGGAGTAGACATATGTGACAGGTTGTCAAACTTCAAAGTTGCCACTTGCAGAAAAAAAATTACACTAAATTTAAAAAGTGCAATCTTACTAAGACACCATTTACGTCTCTAACTCTGATCAATATCAATAGCCCCTGGTGCGAGCATTTGATCTTTGTTGAAGGTGTGTGATTCTAATGTATACTCATGGTATTTGACCCTGCTCAAGATCAGTGAAATATGGGCAGTCGTTACGCTAAGTTTTACACGAGAACGTGCACGCTAAAAAACACGGCCTCTGTAACATATTCTCCCAAACATACCATGCATATGTTTGGAAAACACTTCAAACATTTATATGTTTGCAAGTCGCAAACTCAAGTGTATTTAAATGCAAACATACGTGGAAACATATGCGTTCTTCGTCCCAAACATCCATACACTTACGTGGAAGTGTTCGCGTGTTTCACCAAAGCTGCATTTACTTACGGGGAACGTATGCGTATTTCCTCCCAAACATAATATTATTTGGGAAAAATATTCTTCTTTGTATTCAATATAGTAAAGGTTGTTTTTTCAAGCCCGATAGAACTTCAAATTGTAAAAAAATAACACAAAAAATTAAATTTTAATAAAAATTTTTTTTTATTCGAAAGATCAATACGTGGCATTACCATTTGAAAATGATTTCGGGCATATGGGCACCGCGGCTATTCTTGACGAAGCGCATTCTGGACGTCCAATTTTTGGCCCCTTTTTCGAGCACTGCTGGCCGTATGTCACGAAGAACACGAACAATGTTGGCCTCCAAGGCGTCAATTGTTGCTGGTTTATCAGCATAAGCCAGTGCCTTCACGTAGCACCACAGGAAATAATCGAGAGGTGTCAAATCGCATGACCTTGGAGGCCAATTGACAGGTCCATTTCTCGAAATCAACTTATCGCTAAATTTTGATTTCAACAAGTCGATGGTTGCGATCGCCGTATGGCACGTAGCGCCATCCTGTTGAAACCACATCTCGTCTGGATCAATGTCATCCATATTTTCAAACAGAAAATCATTGATCATGGTGCGGTAACGTTCTCCATTGACCGTAACGCGAGCTCCGGCCTCATTTTTAAAGAAATAAGGTCCGATGATGCCACCAGCGTGTAAGCCGCACCAAACGGTGCATTTTTCTGGATCTAATGGAGTCTGGAGGGTCTCTTGTGGATTGGTCTCACTCCATATACGGCAGTTTTGCTTATTAACAAACCCGTTAAGCCAAAAATGAGCCTCATCGCTGAACACAATTTGGCGATAAAACAAGTAAAAGTGTTAAATTCGGCGGTGCCGAATCTTTGATACCCTCCACCTTAGTGTTAACCAGCAAAATATTAAATTTGAAAAAGGACCTTTTTTAAGAAAACGTACTTTTTTAAAAAAAATAACAATAAGTTACTTGTTCACAAATGCAATTACTTGTTCACAAATGCTCACAAATGCAGGATGCTCACAAATGCTCACAATGCTCACGAATGCATTGCTCACAATGCTCAAATGCTCACATTGACAATGTACTTAAGAAAATGTACTTTGAAATATACTTTTAAATGTACTTTGAAATGTACTTAATGTACTTTTAAATGTACTTTGAAATGTACTTAAGAAATGTATAAGAAATGTTTCTTATGTTGGCAACACATCAGCCAACATAAGAAACACTGACTTCATCCACAATTTAAACGCACATTCAAGTTTATTTATGACTGATTATGAGAATAATGCAAAAATACAGATATATATCTAGCAAGATAGACTCTATCGTTATCCCTTTTTTATTCTCTTGCTCTCGAGAGAGCATAAACAATGCAACAAACATAACTGTATTTGCATCACAAACACAGACATATTTGGGTCGCAATATTTTCATTATAATCATTGTGTTCCAAACATGTAACATTGAATAGCAAACGGCATGTGTTTGGACACATGTATATTATATTTACGCCAAGCTCCAAACACACTTTATATTTGCACCCAAACAACAACAAACATACAGATTTTTCAGCACGTGGGTTCAATTCCTACTCTGACTTTCAGAGACGATCACCTCTCTTAGTGAAGGCAACTCTATTAAGGCTTCTTAAAAACCCATTCGAAAGCGGAATAAAATTGTTGGTCCAATCATTGAATCTACAACTTGGAAAGCGCTCAGCTCACTCGTTGTAAGAAGCTCTTGTTGTAAGAAGATTTGATATATGCCCTCCCGACGTTCTTTCGATTCATCATAAAGTAAGGACAATGTCCCCGGAAATATAGATTATATTTCGTTATCTTTAAACAAGTTCAAGCAAATGTTAGAATCAAGATATTAATGCGATTTAGTTTGTATAAATATTCCTATTACATATTCTGTCTTTATATATTCAGAGGTACATCTTTTTCAAAAAATATATAATTATCCAGCATTCCCATTGCATCCCTCGCTTTTCGTTCACTACATCCACCCCCACCAACTAAAACTTTGTGGCTGTTAAATATGAACCCAAAGCAGGCACCAAATGCCTAATAGTATAGAGTCCCCGATAGCTGGATGAGAGGGCTATTTACTGTTTTAATTATGATTAATTTACGTTAGCATGTCCCTATCCAACCTACCCCTGTCCACAAATACCCTTACCCCCTATCTTATGTGAAGGTCCTATACACAATATGCATTATCCTGTATAAGCGAGAACCATTTCCAACATGGTCACACACTTAAGCCTGCGTTCGTAATTCATCCATATGTGAGAGTAAAGCGAAAATGAAATCCTTTAAGTACAAATTATTCACCCAGTGGGAAAAAAGGACGAATTTACAATTTCAACGCCTTCTTGTAAAGTGATATCCTGGCACCGTCCCCGTCAGTGCCGCTACTATTCGCTCCTCCGCATAACAACACATATGAATTTAGATTCAAATTCACCCACTCGCATAGTGTGCCTGAGTCTTTACAAATGTTGCTCGTTTATTTTTCGTCTCCATTTTTTGTTTTTTGTCGGATTTATTCTTATGGATCTCAACTCTGTGCGTTTCTTTGGTACGTAGCTTTTAATCTTTACATACGTTTGGGCAATTTATCTTGCAACACGCTCAGCATATTGCTGATGCAGTTGTATCCATGCGATGGCGATGAGTTGGTAGTAGTTGGGTAGATGCAGGATGCAGATTTAAGTTTGTTTTAGAATCCCCCCGTTCCCTTATCAAGCCCTTGCATCAACCATGTGAAAATTTATGAGTTACTCTTAAATTTTTCGCAAATGACAATACTGTGGAGGTAAACATTTTGTGTATGCAAGAACAGTTATATGTACCTTGTAATGTACAGTGATTTGGAAGGATATGATTTTAGTCAATACGGGAGAACTTACACGCGGAAAAAAACAGCCTATGTAACATATTCTCCTACACATATTCTGCACGAACCATGTAAATGTTTGGAACACACTTCAAACATTCATATGTTTGAAAATCGAAAACTTACATGGATTTAAATTGGAACATTAGAATGTTTACTGGGAAATATGGATGCTTTTACGGGGAAACATATGTGTGCTTCATTCCAAACATCCATATACTTAGGTGGAAGCATTCGTGTGTTTCCTCCGAAACTACCATATACTTACGTGGAAACATGTGCGTATTTCCTCGCAAATAATAGAGAAATATTATTTTTGCATTTCAATATTATATATATATATATATATATATATTATGGCGGGTCAAATTGTATGGAACGATTTTTTTGATGAAGCTTATAGCAAAAACGTAATCTATAGGTGATTCTGAGAAATTTCGCTCAAGAGACCATAGCTCTAAGTCGGATTTGGAGCCCCCCAAATTTTCAAAATAGATATTAGTGTTAATAGTGTTTTTTTGTTGAAACCTTGAAAATGTTGATTTTTTCAGATCGATTTTCCTACAAAAAGCAGTTCGAAAACAAAAAAATTTATCGTAATAAAAGTTATTGGAAATTATCTGAACTTTCATAATCTGCAAAAAAAAATATCTCGAAAAAAAGTCGAAGAAAATTCAGAATTTATTAGTTAAAAGTTAATTTTAGGCTATTTTTCGACAGAAAATTCCTAATATCTCTTCTAAAAATAAAAACAATATGTGTATCAATACAGATTCTCAAAGGTGATACAAATACCTTTCAAACAGGTCGACATTGAGAAACCTACTTTAATTCTATCCGATTTTATGACGAATTTAATTAATTATGTATATATGGAAAATATCAATTTTGAAATTTTGGGGGCTCCAAATCCGACTTAGAGCTATGGTCTCTTGAGCAAAATTTCTCAAAATCACCTATAGATTACGTTTTTGCTATAAGTTTCATCAAAAACAAAAAATTAACCCGCCCTAATATATATATATATATGTATTATATATTATGAATAATTTTACTAATATAAATCCATATTTACAATCAATTAATAAAAAAAAGTAAAAGATTTAAAACGACGCTTTTTACATTTCCTTGCATTGAATCCATTACTTAATTTTTTTATGAAATCAAAATCGGCTGCTCTGTTGCTTCTCTGATTTTCGTAGTAAAGACTCGGACAGACAAAACAATTACTTGAGGTGTCAGGAGACACCCGTTTGGAACGAAGTTCCTTTCGCTATGTATTATGTACTAGTTAGTTCCAACACGCCTAAAGGCGCCTGTCTTCAAGAGGAGCCCGTTGGAAAATACGATAATTTAAAAGAAAATATACTTTTTGTAAAATGATAAATCTTTTTTAACAAAAATTTTCTATTTTATAAAATGTATTTTTTTCAAAGTATATTTTTAGATTCTCTTTGTAAGAATATTTATTTTATTTTCCCGAAAAAGTCCTTTTTTAAACAGAGGTACTTCTTTTATTAAAAGACAATGTTGTTTTTAAGAAAAGCTACTATTTTTAAGAAGAAGTATTTTCTGTAGGAAAAAGCTATAAGAGTGTTTTTTATAGAAAGATGTACTTTTTTTAAGAACAGGTACTTTTTAAAGAAGTGTTACTCTTTTTAGGAAAAGGTTAGTTTTTTTTAGAAAATTTACTTCTTTTCAGAAAGGCTACTAATTTCAAGAAAAGAATAGAAGAGAAACTGTATTATTTTATTTCTAAAAAAATTTACTTTTGAAAAGTTACTGGACATTCATATTCGGAGTAATCTTGCACAGGATCTATTATCGAGTTCTCAGCATGGCTATATCAAGGGCAGGTCAACTGAGACGTCTCTCCACTCTATAGTCAGCATAATAGAAAACTCTCTTCAGAATAAGGTCTTCGCTCTGGAGACCTTCCTGGTCATCGAGGGAGCCTTCAATAACATTCAACCTTCGGCGATTCTCAGGTCGTTACAGAATCTATGAGTCGACAGCTTAGTGACACGCCTAATTGGGAAGCTTCTGGTGGAAAGATCGGTCAAAACCGAATGGGGTGGTGTTACAGTCACTAGGAACGTTAACAGGGGGACAACGCAGAGGGGAGTTCTGTCTCCACTATTATGGTTACCTTCTGTCAATGAACTGCTTCTTGAATTGGACAGCGCCGAATGCCAGGTCTTTGCCTATGCCGATGATATTCCTATCATCTGTACGGGTAGTGACCTCAATTTGCTTCGCATTCGTACAACCAGCCTACTTAGTCTGATTTCGAACTGGACCGCTAACAACGGACTATCACTTAACCCACTTAAAACCGTGCTTATCTTGTTCTCTCGGAAATATAAAATACCCGCATTTGAACTGCCGTCAGTTAATGGGGTGCAATTACAGTTGACGGAAAAGGTCAAGTATCTGGGAATAATTATCGACAGAGACTGTCTTGGAAACCGAATGTGGAGGAGCGGGTGAAAAACGCGTCTGTTGCCCTTTACCGCTGTAAAGGGGCGATAGGAAAGCGCTGGGAACTGTCTCCTAAGATCACCATGTGGATTTATACGGCAATAGTCAGACCAATACTTCTCTATGGCATCGTAGTTTGGTGGAGGTCCCTGCAAAATAAATATATTCTGAACTCCTTGATGAAATTTCAAACATCAGCACTGATTAGCGTTAGTGCGGCAATGGGCACGACGTGAGGTACTGCACTTAGTTCTATCCTGAACATCTGTACTCCAGATATCATGGCCGCTACATCCCTGGTGAGAATCGGAGATTGTGGGGTTTTGATATCGGGGCATTCCGGACACGCTGAATTACTACACCGGACCAACTCTATTCCCGTAAAAACGGAGTACTGTATCCCATACCATCTACCAGCGACAAATCTAAGGACTTCTATTCCGACCACGAATACCTGGGAAATGTCACTGGAAGGGGATGCCAGTAGTATCAGATGTTTCACGGATGGATCAAAGTTGGACGAGGAAGTAGGATATGGGGTCCATTCACCGGACCTAAATGTAAATATCTCCTTCAAGCTGCCTGATCACTGTAGTGTATTTCAGGCGGAAGTTACCGCTAGGATATTCGGAACACATATAGTTAGCAACGTAGCTCTACAGGATATTCCTGTAGGTCTTATAGACAAAATCATTGAAAGGGAAAATTGGCTAGACGACTAGTCAATAGTTGCTATGGAGGAAACTGCAGGTATTACAATGGGCTTCTTCAGCCTAAGTGTGCTAGACAGCGTGCTGTCTTGCAGCCTTTTCAACCAACCAGCCAAATGTACTTTTAAGAAAAGTAATTTTTGTAAGAAAAGGTTTTTTTAAGAGAAGGTATTTTTTTGAAGAAAAGCTTTTTGGAAAGGGAAATGGGAAATTTTTTTAGAATTGGTCCTTTTTTCAAGAATAGGTACATTTTTAGTAGTAGGTACTTATCTAAAGAAAAGTTATTTCGTCTTACAAAAAAAAGGTACTCTTTAAAGAAAATAAAGTTTTTTAAGAAAAGGAAATTTGATGTGAAAAAATTTACTTTTTTAAGAAAAGATACTTATTTAAAATAATAAATAAATAATTTTAAGTAAAGGTACTTCTTTAAATAAGGTAGTTATTTTTAGAAATGCTACTTGGTTTAAGAATATGAATAGGTATTTTTTTGATAAAATTTACTTTGTTTAAGAAAAGACACTTATTCAAGAAAATTTTATTTTTTAAACTTCTTTCAGCTTCGCTTTTCGAAATTTTCTTTTTATTGGGTTCAAAACTACAATATATACTAAATAATGGTTACAGGCTCCACCTAGAAAGCTACGCATTAAAGAAGAAATTTACCAACATACGTTAGTCTAGACACAAACCAAAGCAAAAATACCCTATATAGTTGATAATATAGGGTTGTAGCATAATAGTGTTAAAACCAAGTTGTTTAATTTTTTTCATTTAACCCTCATTCGCGATAAGGAACTTCGTTCCAAAAAAGGCTTTTGTTACTCGTTTCAGTTTCATTCCTCAAAATCGTCCATCACTTTGGTAGCAGAAATATGTACGATATCCATATACAAAAACCAAAGTAACATCACAAAGCAGTTAACCGTACGAGTCAATATTTATCCTTTTTTACTGATCACAAATATTGTCTAATAAGCGCCTATTTTGATATTTTCTATCCGATGAACAATTGACAACTGAATGCAAGAAAGTAAAACGCAATACTTCAGTCAAAATGAGAAACACTCATTTCATTTGCAATTTGCTCACATATTCAGGAATATTTATGAATCACTGACTGAGAGAACAATGCAAAACCACAGTTACACACTCACAAGAAAGACTGGAAGTAATCTCCCGTTGTCCTTTTTTTATTCTCTTGCTCTCGAGGGAGCATCAACAGTGCAGCAAACACAGCGGTATGTGTTTCACAAACATGGATATATTTGGATCACAAACACATATATTATAACATTTTAATCATTGTGTCTTCAACATGTAATATTGAGTAGCCAACATGTAATATTGAATAGCCAACCATAAAAACCGACAGATTTTTTAGCGTGTAATATAAATTTTGTTCACAGCATGTTTCATTAATCAACCAACCGCATTTCCAATCCTCTGTCCGATTGACGACTGAATACATGAAACTCAAACGCAGCAGATATAAGAAATACTCACTTCATCTGAAATTTGCATACGCATTCACGAATTTGTATCAATCACTGACTGCAAAATAATGAAAAATACAGCTACACACAATCAACTTTGACTCTGTATAATCTCTCCTGGTACCTCTTTCTTCTCTTGCTCTCAATATAGAGTGAAAAGTGAAAAGTGAAATAAAGCTGTGTTTATTTGTAACCCAAAAATAGCTATACTTGGGTCACAAACACATATGTTATAACATATTAATCATTGTGTCTCCAATATGTAATATTGGAAAGCAAACACATTGTGGTTGGACACAAGTATTCTACAACTTGTTACAAGATCCAAACACACGTTATATTTGCATAAAAATACAAACAAATTAAAAAAGACCGATTTTTCAGCGTGTAGATACAGCCTAGTATAGGTCATAACTTTAGTAACTGTTATGGGAACCACAGACTTTCTTAGAATTTATTCTACCGGAAACCTGATGGATTTGTCTACTGGGCCCAATCGGAACCCTTGCAATAATGTCGATTGCAATAACAAAGTTACCCAATGAATTTAGATGAGACTAGGTAAGGTTAAGAGGAATGTGTAAAAATTTCGATGCCTTGCTACATGACCGATTTCTAGGCATCAGTTTAGCCAATAGAAAGGCCTGGTGTGCACTCTTCATAGCCCCAGATAGCCTAATATTCTCAGAGGAGCATCGTACTGCAAACTTAACTTACTCAGTATTTTCCAATCCAAACTGAATATTGTGTCATCAAAGAGGTGCTGGAATATTAATCCCACGAAAGCGCGTTAATCGCACAGAAAGTATTCCACCATTTCAATATCCTCCTCAACCGCTCCGTAGCTATTTGTATCTGTTGGTCCAATTTTAGGTAGATGTGCTCTCAGAGAAGACTAGAATAACTAAGAGTTTGTCCAGCTTCATTGACATCCTGGTCCTGTTCTAATTCTCCCTGCCACAAAGTAGTTTTGCTATTCCTCTATAGTTTGGTCTTTATTGCTCTCCCAAAGCTCTTGTGTCGTTAGAGTTTATCCAGCTTGATTAACCTTCAGGTATAATTCCCCTACTTACCACCCTACAGAATTCTTGCTGTTCTTTTGTAAATCATTCTCAACCATGTTACGACTTCTTCCGAGAAAAAATATGTGAATAAACCTTGAATTAGTGTAGAATCTTGGACCGAAATTCGGAATCATGAACGCCTGCACCATAACGTATACGATCGAAGACACTAACGTTGAAGAGGCAGTAAAAATCAGACGCAGTTAAATTCACCACATAGTGTGGGTTACATGGTCCGTTCCGATTACGACAATTATCGGAAAAATATTGTGGAGTAAACCGAAAAAGCTGCAAATACAGTCATCCTCCGTAGTGTGTTCACTTCAATAGAAAAACCCAGCGGCAACAACATCCGTAGTACCACATCGTTGAATGCTAATAATGACATGGAGATATCATCACCAGATCAGCAAGAGGAGCGATGGCGTGAATTCTTTTACAATTCAATCTTCCACATGATACAGATCAATGGCAGCATACTCTCGTCGAAATCCGAGAAGGGATATTTCAACGGAATCCCCGTCGTAAGATTCCAATGAAACTTTTGAAATATTGTGCATCAGCGTTAGCAAATATCATTACGCCTTTCACTAGAAGTGTCGGGATAGACAACAAAATCCCCACGGAGTGGTAAGAGGGAGTGCTTTTCAGTATCCCGAAAAAAGGTGATCTAAGTGGAGGAACTGGTGAAGTCTTCCATTGCTAAATGCAATAGGCAAAGTAATGGCGGCCCTTATACTTCAACGGATCTCGCCGGTCGTGAAACAAATTCTGTGAAAGGAGCAGACGGGTTTCAGACTTGGTCGTCTGTGTACCGACCACGTGAACATTCTCCGATAATCCGTATAATCATAGATCAATCAGTAGAACTACTTCTACCTATCATAGACTTCGAACAACCTTGTGATTGTGTACACTGTAACTTAATGTGGTCCACATTGATCAATAAGGGGATACCGGACAAGATAGTGTCCGTGACACGTGAACAGAGATGCAGCTTATAAAGTTCGTTTTAATAGAAAGGAAAGCCATCCTTCCACCGCATCTGCGGGAGTGGGACAAGCATGTGTCTTGTCGTCACATTATTTGTTCTACATATGAAGGGGGTAATGGAGGCAACTAAAGCAGAACCACCATTCGGCATTCTACATGATATCGACTGCACAGATGACATACATATATCTTATGGTCCACAAATTTAAGGACATCGCCGCCGCCAAGTTAAACAGACTCTCCGAAAATGCGAAGAAGTAGGATTGGAAAAAAAATATAAAGAAGGCAAAATGCGTATTCGAACAGAATGGAATACTCCACTAACAGTTGAAGGTACTTTAATTGAAAACATGGTCTCGGTCAACTATTTAGGATGATAGAGTAACAAGGATGGTGGTTCCGCGGCGGATATAACTGATCGAACAAATAATGCCCGTGTTGCTTTCCTAAACCTGCATAAAATCTGGCGCAATATGAGGATATCGGAAAAGATGAAATTGCGAATATTCGATTGCAGTGTGAAGTCTGTTCTGTTGCCCGGTTAAACTACTTATATATCTATTGCAATATATATTCCATTTGCAAGCACAATTCTCCAATTTTTCTCCAGGCTGACGTTGTTGTCCTTGTCAACGGTGGATCCAAGGTAGATAAATCCATCCACCATTTCATAATCGGTTGTTTCTCTAGTCATTAACACCTTCAATTTTGTCTTGCCCTCATTAACAGGAAGACCCACCTTCGCTGATTCTTTTTCGATTCTGCAGTAACCTCTCGCAAATATCGCCCAATGATGTCTATGTTGTCAGGATACGCCAGCAACATATGGCTTTTCATGTTAATGGTCTTGTTCGTATTTACTGCAGCTTTGCTCATTATTCTCTCCATTAAGATGTTGAAGAGATTGCACGAAAGTGTGTCACCTTGTCTCAATCCTCGCTTGTTACAGAATCGTTCGGTGAGGTCTTTCCCCACCTTGACTGCTGATTTGGTGTTGGTCAGCGTTATTCCACTGAGGCGGATCAGTTTTGCCGAAATCCCAAGATCAGACATAGTTGCGTACAAATTTTGGCCGTATGCCGTATACGTAATCGGTAAAAAGATGGTTTTAGGATTTGGCGTACGTGAATATTTGGTCAGTCGGGACTTGCGTGGTCTAAAACCACACTGATAACGTCCAATCAGGTTTTCAACAAATGGCTTTAGTCTTTCACATAACACGCTCGTCAAGATCTTATACGCGATGGATAAAAGACAGATACCGGATAATTGGAACAGACACATGGATCACTCTTTCTGAACACAGGACCTAATACACTGAGACTCCAATCGTCAGGCATAGACGAGGAATTTCAATTTTGATCAGTCATTATTATTATCCTGATGCTAAAGTATATTGCCCTTAAGCCTATTGATTCCAAGCCCAAAGCCATTGACCCTTAGCTCAAGGTGCCTTATCTCTGCACACGATTATTGACCCCCGTGCAATTCATTCATTAGACTATAAATACTGTTCTCTGATAAAGGTTATTGAATTTTAGCTAAGACTACTGACCGTGATCCAAGTTCATTCGCCCCTGTGAAAGATTACATTCCTAAGGTATTCGTTATTAAAACTGATCATGGACACGGGCATTGACAACTTCTCAAACATCTCAATATCGATGAACCATTCTCTATGTAGTGGATATCTGGGTATGGAAATTGCAAGTGGCCCTGTGACAACCTCACTAATGGACACATTCCTTGTCAATACTTTTTTACACTTTGTCAGGACCCTTTTACCTCTTATGAAGATCTGCAACCTTTGATAAAGACGTTTGGGCAGGATATGCAGCTTACGAAAAAGGTGATTTAGCAGTAAGCAAGATCACTGACCTATTGTCAAATTTCTGATCGTTTTTTCACGGTCCTGACCCTTTTGACAAGATCCTGACCTTTTAGTCAAGTTAAGGTTTCAAATATATTGATCACGGTTTGCATATCATTTACCTTGAGTTTATGGTTATCGTTATCATTAATCAGAGATAAATATATACTATCACAAGATACGGGTTAGATGTTGGGAAGAGTTCAACGAAATACGGAAACGCTTAAGTGCAAACGCGGCAGATTTCTTTTAGATATTACCACTGAGTTCCTTACATCCGATATGTATAAAGATTATTTTTGATTACTATTTGTGTTTTCTAAACCACTGTGCCTCTTAGCCACGTTATGCAAACAATACTTGAGAATTGTATAAAAAAAATGCTATAGGTTGTATGCATACGACATTTATATGCATCTCTGATTTCCATTCTTGTTGCATGCCACGACATGCAACGACCGCCTTCTATTTTGTATGCATAATGACAGGTGTCGTGTTATTCTAGTACACAATCTGCGACGCATTGTCCACCGCACAAAGCACTCGGAATCCTTTAAACTTAAACCTCACAGCCATGGAAGGCTGCTAGTTTGAATGCTGTCCTTTTATGTTCGACCATAAATTATGACCTCTGTCTAAGTCACAGACGTAATGTGAGTGTCCAAATGGAACCAACCTACCCATTGTACAATATCGCCGCATTCATCTCCGCTTCCAAACGATTGTCCTTTATTGTGCTTTGCTGTTTATCTTTAACTTGGCGTTGTTGCATGGCAATGATGATGATGATGATGATGATGATGATTGTTCTAAAGCCAACGGATGAGAATCCTTTTATCCTTTTCTGGTATAGCACCTCTTCTCCTCTGAGTGTTTGAATTATTGTTTTGCATATCTTTTCATTATGTCGCCCGGTGCTCTCTCTCTCTCGCTTGCTGTCTCCTTTTATCCTTTACAACTGCAGAGAAGTGTTGCCGTCATACGTAGCTGGGTTCTTAAAATTGCATCACGTTCATAAACATAAATACAGTCATAACATTTGTTTTCCAATAGACATTTATTTGTTTTCAAATGCTCTCACACAAAACAAAGCAGAAAAAAGGACACAAAGGATCATACACTCAAGTGGTCCTCAATAAAGCCAATGGCGAAAGATGATAAAATTTAACGTTTATGGTAAAATGATGTCAATTTGGTTGGAACATTTAGGGTAACGCAACACTGAGACCAATTCGATAGCAAATCATTTCAATATCACAAACAGCTAGTCCAGCAAGCTAACCTCTAAAAGAGAGCAATATTGGCATAAAGGCTACAAAACGATGATTGGGAAAATTTGAAAAATTTCTAAACAAAATTTGATTTGGTTATAAAAATTTCAAATTTCAAACCATACAATTTCAAACCATAGAAAGAAACAGAATTTACTAAACTTTAAAAATTTATTTTAATTTTTTCACAATAGGAAAATGTCTTTACTTTCATTTGCGATACTAGTTTTCAAAATCGCTTCAAAATTAAATAAGATATAAAACAATTTCCGACCCGGCATTATAATTAATATCAATCATACTCTCTGTGTTACCTGGTATCTAATATCAATTAAGTAATAATTAATATCAATTATACGCACTGATTACATTGTTATCTTAAATGAATATAGTTTCTTAAATTTTACCACAAATTAACAAATTCTAAAAAAATATTATTTCTTTAGAACTTCTGTATAACAATCATAGATATCCATTTAATATTGATTTCTTTTTAAGTTTAACAGATTTTTATTAAGCCCCTGCTGGACACATTCGTTGATGTTGGATTTTCTTCGTCATGTGATACACATGTTATCTTTAATCTTTCTCAATAAGATTTAGAGGTTTTCTTTGAAACCCACATGGGTCTTTGCCATATGTGTTCTCCCTTAATAAAAATGTCCTAGCACACTCGTATAATACTGAAAAATGCTCTCCTCCTTCATGCCACTTCTCTATTCGTCTCCTTTGTAAAGTTTAACAAGCCATAAATGATGATGACTACAATGATGATGATGATGATGATGATGATGATGATTTTTATGATGGGCGATGGGCGAAGGCGATGATTTAGTGTGAAAATGCATTAAAGAGGATTTTTCAATTACTCAAAGGACATAAACACGATTCGCATACGAAACGAATGAACACTTAAATGTACTTAGTCGAATTGAATGCGGATTTCTTTTATATCCTTGAAATTGATGCGTTTGTTTGAAACAAACGGTTAAGATGTGGTACCAATAAATCATAAATAATACGCCATGTGAAAATCTTATAATTCATAATGCGACAATTCATTCGGTTCGTTTTAAAATTTCACATGTTGGTCACTGCAATAGAAGCTGATGGACTTTGTGCATTTGATATTTCGTGCATTAAAATAATGAAATCTAAGGAATATTAAAAGGAGGTGGTAAAGGACCATACGAGTTGGAATGATAGAACTTAGCTAAAAGGAATTATGTGTAAATAATGGGGCATTCGAACTGGCTTGAGGGAATTTGGGTTACAGAAGCTGTGTGCAAAATGTATAGACGGTGGGCTAGGTCGAGCTTTATAAAGGGTCCGCCAAATAACTTTTTTTTTTGAAAATGCTATAAAAAAAATCCTGAATATTTTCTCAAATTTCTTTTTTTATTTGAAAGTACAATCCTTCCGGTTAATAATGAAAAATAAATTCCTTCAAATGGCTGCCTCGGCTGGCCATGCAGTAGCCTACATGATCGGTCCAATTTTTAAGCACATTATCGATTGTGTGCAGCTGTATTTCACCAATGACTTCACGAATATTGTCCTTTAAAGCGTCAATTGTCTCTGGCTTGTCGGCGTAACACTCATCTTTGAGGGCACCCCACAAATAATAGTCCAACGGTGTCAAATCGCAGCTCCGACGTGGCCAAACGACATCAGCTCTGCGGCTGATAATGCGATCTTCAAAAACAGGGCGCATAACATCGAGTGTAGCTTCGGCTGTGTGGCATGTAGCGCCGTCCTGTTGAACAAAAATTCGTTCAACATGGCCCGATAACGATCGCCATTGACTGTAACGGCCACTCCTTGCTCATTGTCGAAGTAAAATGGCCCAATTATGCATCTGGACCAAAATCCGCACCAAACAGTGACTCGTTTTGAGTGCATCGGCTTTTCAATGTATGCGTGCGGGTTTTCTGTGCCCCAAATGCGACAATTTTGCTTGTTTACATTCCCGCCAAGATCAAAATGAGCTTCATCTGAAAAGATGATTTTTTTTTTGGCAAAATCGGCATCTTCTGTAAGTCGATCGCAGGCCAATTTTTCCCATATTTCCCAGCGTTGTTCAAGCGTATACACAACCATATTCGTTCAGCGGAAGGATAAAACTAATTATCTGTCAAATCAGACATGAGCTAAGTGTTACCATTCACGAAATAAGCACTAGTTGAAAAAAAAACGTTAGATGGCGGACCCGTTATTTGATCAGAATATCGTTGTATCCCCAAAATATCTCAAACACTAAATTCGAGAAACTAAAAAAAACAAGAAGCGGACAACTCTTGGTAAATTTAAAAAATATGAAATGTCAGTAAATGAATTGATAAATCGGAAGCAGTCCTTGAGCTACTGTTTGTGAGTAGTTTGGAAGCGACCCACTTTTGCCTTGTTTAAAAATGTAGAGAACTAAATTTCAGCAGCTATGACGGATTTAACAACTATTCTTCTTTACTTGCATATTCATTATTCGTATGTTAGCGATCATACTATTAAATGTTTTCTGGCAAGATTTGTACAATATTATTCAGATCTCTATTATAATGCTTCTTTCGTAATGATGTCCTGTCCAGTCTTGAATGTTCTTGAGCCAGAAGACTCCCTTCTGCCTCTAGAAGGTCCCTTCAATTTCGCCTTTGAGGACTGTTTGAAGAAGTTTGTATTTTTTGTTCCTCATTTCATGTCCCACGTAGGGAATTTCCGAGTTTTTGTGGTCTTCATTAGTCCCTGAACGCCGTTCATTCTTCTTAGTACCTCGCTGTTTGGGCCACTGTCGCTCCATGGTACTTTCAATATTCGTCTGTATAACCACATTTCAAATAATTGTAATTTTTGCTCGTCCATTGTGTTAATTGTTTGCTTTCATTTGCGATAATAGTTTGCGAAATCGCTTGAGCATTAGAAAAGATATAAAACAATTTCGGACCCGGCATTATAATTAATATCAATCATACCCACTATATTACCTGGTCTCTTAAATCAATTAAGCAAAAATTATTATCAATCATACGCACTGATAACATTATTATCTTAAATCAATATAGTTTCTTAAATTTGACCACAAGACATTTTGTTTCTTTAGAACTTCTGTACATCAATCATCGATTTCCATTTTCATTCCACTGTGTTAATTGTCCATACTTCAGCTGCGTAGAGAAGGACCGGCCACACATAGCATTTGGTGAATCGAATTTTCGATGTTTTTTTTTATCCATTGTTCGCCAAATCTGTGGAAATCGAATCGTCCAAGAAAGGTGTACAAATGTCTTTAAAACGCATTACATTTTCACAAGCAGAAAGGTAATGTAGCACTACAAAGGCGAAAGCAATGTAATGCAAATGCATTTTACAGATACGGTCCCAACCAGAGTTCGTATTTACACCCCCATGTGTAACCCATACAGATCGTCGTGGGGAATGTGTAATGAGCATTTACCCATTACCCACAGGGTTGGGGAAAATAATGGGTAGCTACCCACGAAAAAATGGGGAATTACTCATCTTGATTACCCATTACCCTCAGGGAAATGTAGAAAATAATGGGTAGCTACCCACGACGATGGGTAATCCGTTACCCAGGGTAACCCATCCCCATTTTTGAAATGTGGAATATAATGGGTAGCTACCCACGACGATGGGTAATGCGTTACCCAGGGTAACACATACCCATTTTTGATCGAAAATATGAATATTGGGAAAAATCTCTATATCTCGTAAACGGAGCGTCCAATCGAAAAAATAACCAAGTTTTGTTAGTTTCTAAGGTGTTTTTATAAAGTGGTCCAATTCGTATGGTAGAATTTGTTTTTCGAAAAATCGCCCAAATAAGAAAATCGCCAAAAATGAAAAAGTGGCTATATCTCGAAAACGGTGCGTCCAATCGAAAAAGTAATACAAAATTTTTCCTCCATAACAGGCTTTAACCAATGGCTGTCTCCAATATGGCATCATATAAACTGTTTGCCAATTTTGCATCGGATTTGGTTTAAATTTATATGAAAATTTAAAACACTAATGATGCACTGTAAACGACGGATAAATGCCAAGCAATTTTAGATACCAATGAAATTCTTTATTCCTGTGAAAGTACGTTCGATGCCATTATGTATGGAACTCGATTTCTTTTGCATGGCCACCACGGGCACGCTTGCAGAAGTCCAGACGCTGAACCCAATTTTCGACGGTTCTCAAGCATAAATCGGCCGATACTGCTGCAATTTCACGTTCGATATTCGTACGAAGTTCATCAATCGTCGCTGGCTTGTTGGCATAGACCATTGACTTGACGTAGCCCCACAGGAAATAATCTAACGGCGTCAAATCGCACGACCGAGGCGGTCGAGCGACTGGGCCATTTCGTGAGATGACACGTTCAACAAACTTGGTTTCCAATAAATTGATTGTGGCATTCGCTGTGTGGCTTGTGGCGCCGTCCTGTTGGAACCACATGTCCTCCAAGTCCAATTGGGGCCAAACATTTTCGGTTATCATTGAACGGTAGCGATTCGCATTCACAGTAATGTGCCGGTCTTGATCATCACGGAAGTAGTACGGCTCAATGACGCTGCCGGCCCATAAACCGCACCAAACCGTAATTTTTTCGGGATGCAATGATGACTCATGGATTACGTGTGGATTGCTGTCCGACCAATAACGCATATTTTGCTTATTGACGAAGCCATTCAGCCAGAAATGAGCCTCATCGCTGAAGATGATTTTCCGATGAAAATCCGAAACATTTTCAAGTTGTTTTTATGAGATTTTTCATAGCCAAGATCGGTTTCGGCAGCAGTTTTCATAGAGTGGGAAATGTAGATTTGCAGTGAAGATCGCCTCGTGCATCCTGGGTAACTCTAAATGATCTGCTTCCTCTTTGGCACGGACTCTGTACAAACCTGGTTCACGATTTTCGTAACTATTTGATTTTCTGCTCTCGAGCTGACGTCCTGTGCTCTGCGACCTCAGTAGGCAGAGGTGACACTCTGTCAAAATGGCTCGTGGCTAAGGTACCGTCCGTCTGCACCTCCTTAAAACCCGGCAAGTCTTGGAGTACGTTCGAAATCTGTCACCGTTAAGTTGGTGGTAATTGTGCAGTTAAGATGACTCCCTCTTTGGTTCGGCCTGGCTCTGAACACTCTGTCCCATAAGGCGGAGTGTCAACCCTCGCGTGGAACTCCCCGCTTCATAGACAACCACGGGGCCCTTCTTTTTGAACACATTGCATTTTTGCGGACGTAGTTAGCGGCTACAAGTTGAGGCCCAAACAACATGAATAATGTAAATAAAAACTCTTCGGCCACCGGAAAACCTGTCACTTCCCCCGAGCCTATGGGCTCTTCCTCCAGCACTAGTGCTCGTAAGTCTTCTGCGGTCACACGCAAGGGGGTCTCCGCAACTACGAACAACGCGGGCGGTGGTCAACCCTCCCCAAATACGGGAAAAACAAAAAATCTCTGTACCTCCCGAAAGCGGAGAGCTGATCTTCGACTGGCCACTAGATTGGTTAGTCAACTCTCCGCACGGCTAGTCGCCGCATTCACTTCTGTACAGGTAAACAACAGGTAAACACCTTGGAGTGGGCTAAGAGCGTCTGTGAGGGGTCCAAGTCTGTAGGGACAAAGCTTCCACTGGCTGTTACTAAAAGACAGCGTTCAGTGGAGAAGGATACAAAACCTGGTCCCTCATCTAAGAGGCATAGAAGCCACCCAGTGCTCGGCAGGTCCTTTAGTGATGCCGCGAAGGACAGCCTTATCATTGGCGTCTTGGATGAAGGTTCCCAGGATGGTCGTATCCCCAAGGATAAATGGCGCATCGTACAAGGAGCACTTCTTACGGTGTTAATGGACATCGTCAACGACAACCCTGGTCCTGTGTCAATCTTCGAAGATGCGGGTTGGTTCCAGGGAAGCATTAAACTTATCGGCTGGTCTGATGAACGAGCAGCGCGATTGTATAAAGCCGCCATGAGTCGGGTAGGTGGGTAAAGCCGTGGATAGGAAGGATATACGTTCTAGACCAAGGGCTAGGATTTGGCTCCCGTCAAATTCACCTACTGACCCACTGGAGATCCTAAAGATCATCAGTCACTGCAATCCCTCCATTTCTGCAAAGGACTGGAAGGTGGTCAAGGTTGAGGATCCTGTAGGAACCTCCCGGCAGGTAGTTTGGGTCATGAACAAGGATTCCTTAAAACCCGTAGAGGAGTCCAAAGCCAAAATTCGGTTTGGGTTCATGAGTGTACCCCTCAGGGTATACAAAGTGGATAGATACGCTGAGTGACAAACTGGCCGAGTCGAAGTCGGAATTCACAGATGTAAATTCTGGAAAGCATTCTGAAACGGCGGTAGATGCTGAAGAAGCACTACTGGATGACAATAGTGGCAGCATCATCGACCTGTCTATCACTAGCGAGGATGATCACGAGACAACCGTGATCGAGGTACACGGCGTTGAAGATCCTGTAGATGATGGAAGTCCTGCAGATAAATCTTCATCGCATTAAGGCAGCATCTGCCTACCTCATTCCGCATCTTGCGAAGGGTGGAGCCGATGTGGCCCTGATACAAGAACCATGGACGGTCAATGATCGTATATGTGGTATCAGGTGCAATGGATACAGGACCTTCGTCCTATCAACCTCAGGTTGGCCAAGATATTGCATACTCATTAAAAACAAATTTAATGCTCTTTTATTGCAGAATTTTAGTGATAGTGATACAACCGCCATCAGCCTCTCGCTGGAAAACTGCCAGCGGGACATTTGGCTGGTATCATCGTACATGGCGCACGACCATACTGAAACACCCTCTCCGAAGTGTGTCAGGGATATTATATCGGAGGCAAAAATACGGAATTGTAGCGTCATTATAGGTGCCGATGCCAGCGCGCACCGCACAATATGGGCGAGTACCGCCACCAATGATCGAGGGGAGTCTCTTTTTCATTTTCATTATAAGCGAAACCTTGACTATCTGTAATAGAGGCGAGGAACCGACCTCCATAACTTCAGTTAGGAGGGAAGTACTAGACCTAACTTTACTACTTGGCTACGACTATGTGAGTTTCTCTACATTGGCTGTAGCTATCATCTTTCTGAAGTCTATGTCTGGCTCTATGTCTGGTTTCTCGCGAATTTATATTCATGTTCGTTTTTAGAACGATCGTAAATAATGAAAACTCGAAATCCTACGATATTTTATACTCTACATTTCCCGACTCATTATCCTGTGTGCCCATGGAAAAATCCTTTCACACCAAATTGAAATCGCGTATCACTCCATTTCCACAACATAATCGAAAAATCTCCACTATATTAAACATAATAAAGTGAGAAAGAAACTGTTTAAAATCCCTAAAGCAAAGAGAGATAAAAACAAAACACCCAGCAGGAAAAGGACTTCTCCCCAACAACACTAACAACCGCTCATGTTATTTTTGGTTAGAAATTCGTAATGTTTTTGCTTCCGTTGTTGATGTTTTTGTTGTTGTTGCTGATGTGTTTTTAAAATGAGGGCAATCACGGTCAATTGTCAGTAATATTGGAGATTCTTTTTGTCTGCCACTACTCGTACCACTGCTGCTGCCACTTTGTTTTGGTCCCATCCTCATGGTCCCTACCTACCATTTCCATTTTGGGGGGTCCTTAAGCATTTCCAGAATTTTTATTTTTGGGTAAAAGTGAAAAAGAAATTGTGTGCGACAACGAAACTGAAAATGTACAACAATAAAAACTACACCATCTAATCTCAACTACAACACAGGGAGACATTGATAGAGAGGGAGAGACAAATGAAAACCCAACACTTGCCTGTAAACAATGATAAAAACTATTGCCAATGGAGAAACACCACCGGCATCCAGGATCCCATTTTGATGGCCAAAGGACGAGGGAACAACACCAAATAACTTTGCAAGCAAAATCAAAAAGAAAAGACAGAAAACACAAACTCATTGAAAACAATATAAAAATTGAACATCATTTTGTTATTTCTTGGAATTGTTCTAATTTGAAAATGTGCCAACATTGGTGTCGTTCCCCCTGGACGTTCCTGTAACTTTTCTGTGTTAATGCGATACCCTAGATAGGTAGGGGGAGAATGATGAGAAAAGTTTTAACAGGATTTTTGGATGATAACAAAGCTAATTTTTATTATCGCACTTTTAGAATCAGATATTTAGAATAAGAAAAAAAAATAGAAGAAGATCAACATTGGTTAACTTAATTGGCCAGTTGGAAGTGAGGAAATGAAGCACGTGTGTGATAGCAGTGAGGGGTATATATCGGGTTTTTCAATATGAACGCTACAAATAAAACAAAACCGGTTTTAGATACCAATGAAATTCTTTATTCCTGTGAAAGTACGTTCGATGCCATTATGTATGGAACTCGATTTCTTTTGCATGGCCACCACGGGCACGCTTGCAGAAGTCCAGACGCTGAACCCAATTTTCGACGGGTTTCAAGCATAAATCGGCCGATACTGCTGCAATTTCACGTTCGATATTCGTACGAAGTTCATCAATCGTCGCGGGCTTGTTGGCATAGACCATAGACTTGACGTAGCCCCATAGGAAATAATCTAACGGCGTCAAATCGCACGACCGAGGCGGCCAATCGACTCAGCCATTTCGTGAGCTAACACGTTGACCAAACTTGGTTTCCAATAAATTGATTGTGGCATTCGCTGTGTGGCTTGTGGCGCCGTCCTGTTGGAACCACTTGTCCTCCAAGTCCATATTATCCAATTGGGGCCAAAAATATTCGGTCATCATTGAACGGTAGCGATTCGCATTCACAGTAATGTGCCGGTCTTGGTCTTCACGGAAAAAGTACGGCCCAATGACGCCGCCGGCCCATAAACCGCACCAAACTGTAATTTTTTCGGGATGCAATGATGCCTCATGGATTACGTGTGGATTGCTGTCTGACCAATAACGCATATTTTGCTTATTGACGGAGCCATTCCGCCAGAAATGAGCCTCATCGCTGAAGATGATTTTCCGATGAAAATCCGAATAATTTTCAAGTTGTTGCTCAGCCCAATTCTCGAGCATACGACGCTTATGGTGGTCAAGCGGCTTCAGTTCTTGCGTCAATTTGATCTTGTAAGGATGTAGGCCAAGATCTTTTCGCAAAATTCGCCACAACGACGTCACAGAGATGCACAACGCTTGAGAACGACGTGTGAGAGACACATTTGGGCTTTCTTGAACTGAAGCCTCAGTGGCAGCAATATTCTCGACACTACGGGCACTTCTTTGTCTCACTGGCACGGGAACATTTTGTACTGTGCAATATTTTTCCACCAGACGCTCAATTGTTGATCTGGTAGGACGATTATGACGACCATAAATTGGACGTAGCGCTCTTAAAGTTGAGGCCACTGGCTCCAAATTTCGGTAGTAAATTTTAATAATTACGACTCGTTGTTGGCTCGTATATCTTTCCATGATGAAATGGCAAACCTTACTGAAGAGAAATGTCAAAATAGCGGGGAAAAATATGGCGTCGTTTGCTGCCCCTATCGATTTACTTTTGTAGCGTCTCTGTTGAAAAACCCTTTACTTTAGATGTTTAAAAGGTGATCCATATGCGTTTGATCTCACGATTTGTTTATCATTATAGAAAATGGAAATAGAACTGGAGATTATAAAAATTTACTTTTAAATGGCGAACCTGCCTGTAGAAGGAAAATCGAAACAACTTCTGTTGTTTCCGAAACTGTCAATGTAGTTGCTGTGATTGTAACTTATATTGTAACTTATATTGTAACTTAGACATTGTTACGTTACGATAGATGATTCGGTTGTTTGGCTTAACGAATATTTAAGTCTAAATAACGTCTGAATGTTAACAGGGTGGTTTATATAATAAATTGATCACCGACACCTAAAAGTATGCCATTGGTACAACATACCAGATCACCAAACCATATTTGATGAATTCGCTTTACTACCGATTAATTCGCTTAAAATCCTTCTAGAAAATTTTAAAGACAGATGGCAGTACCACGCGATGGTTTTGGAATCGGCTTTCGACAAATTAGAAATAAAACGAATAGTGGGCGCCGCTGCGAGAAGTTTCCGGAAGATTCGAAGTGACGTTGTGACAAGGCGTTGGACTTGAATAAATTGCTAATGCGCGGAAGAATGGAATCTGTCTCAATTCAGAACAGTTCGTCAGCAGTAATATTGAGCCAAGAATTATTATAAAGTACAATTAAGGCAGCTGATGTACAAATCGTACTTGAAGAAGCACCTTGTTTTATTAATTGGAAATAAAACGGCGAATAAGACGAATGTAGCCGTCGCACCAAACGAAGTTGCAAAAATCAAAATTTTCATGTGCGCCTACGAAATTTTAAATAAATCCAACTTATAGGAATTTTTTTAGCGATTTCAAATATGCTACCTACCCTTAATAAAATCAGATTTGACAGATTTTCGGTTTGAAAAAAACACACAATTTTTAGGTAATATTCTCTGATTCAGGTGTAATATCACGAAAACTAGGTAACGAATCGTTTTTTTTTATTTTTATTGATTGATGTATTAAAATGTATGGTTCCGAAGAAGCCTTGTTTATTATCGAACTTCCCAGTGAGTAATATGAACTTTAATGTATATAAAAATAAATTCACGACCACTGCATACGGAGTTTACGGAAGTCTCTGTGAAAGCCAATCTGCAGGATTTTATGGGCCACACAGTAAAACGGCTGTTGGAGAGTCTTCCTGAAACTCAGGTGGAAATTCTTCCTGAGAAATCATTCGGGCAAAGCGCTTATACACGCAAAGAAAAAACTCGTTCCTTCCAAACGAAATGTCTGATTAATGGTGTTCTTCTGGGGACTATTGTTGGGAAAAACGAACTTCAGTTAATCCATTCATGTCATTTCGTTTGGGCGAACCGGAAAATGTTTCCATCAAACGATTTACGAAATATATAAGCTGCAAAAAAACGTTTACGAGAAACGAAAAATGGATCCGCCAACTATTCATTCCGTTACAGCAACTGAGTTGTAGTTGGTCCAAATTAAAAAACGTTTGCGAGAACTGAAAAACATTTGCAGTAAACGAGTTATGAAAAATTAGACCTGAAAAAACGTTTGCGAGAAACGAAAAATGGTTCCACCAACTGTTCTTTCGGTCACAGCAACCGAGTTGTAATTAAAACATTTATTTATGGCTTCCATAAGCTCTTTTTTATTTAAATTTGCAGCTTTTATGATTTTGGATTCACCCATAAAATTTGTTTTAAAAAAAAATGGAATTTTTGTCAATTTTTTCACTGTCTACTCACTCGTCTGTCTCGCCTTGCATTCAATTGTCCATCCAAGATATATCGACAAAGTAGAAGCATTAGAGTGTGTGATCACTTTAATGTGTATGCATGAGAGTGTATGCCAAACGAGTGGATAACACTGTGTATACAGTCGAGAGAATGAGCGAAATTTACGTTCTACGTAATCTGTGCTGTCATTAGGAAAACGGCTAATTTCAGTTATCGCAAACGTTTTTTAGACTTGCGGCAAATGTAATTTTTTACGCGTTTGATCCAAACGAAAACTGGTTTGCAACAACATGATATAGATTTGCGATATATGAGTTTATTTGGGAGAACTACATGAACGGTTGTGATTAATAAATCAATACAAATCAATCAAAGTATTGTTGTGACAACCGATCAATACACGTTTTTTTTCTTTGCGTGTAAGCAAAGGATGTCTTCCGATGACGCTACAATATTCGACAAAAATATATTTATTGCGTCTGTTGTTCCTTTGCGGCCTGGATACACTGGATAAATCCACCGCCGTCATCAGTGCATTATTGCCGACCAATAATGTTTCAGTTTGCAAAGGAATCGGTAGAACTCATAAGGACAACGGTGCAGGGCATTGAAGAACAAATAAGCAATATTAAGCACACAAAGCTGCACATTGGAGAAGGAAAATATATTGAATGTAGTTACGAGTTCCACCTGACCACGGTTGACGAAAGAGTCGTAAACGAACTGGAAGGAACAACCTCAACATTGTCATGCCCGATTTGCAAAAGAGTCAGAAGAACTTCGGTAATTTGAACGATTCTACAAACGAGGAGAATTACGAATATTGAATGTCACCATTGCATGCAAGGATAAGGTGGATGGAGTTCTTGCTAAAATTGGTGTATACCCTACCACAACAAGATGAAAACATCGATGAAAATACATCAATTAAGGATAAGGAAAAGATCAGAAAGAAGCAAAAACAGGATGCTTTTTTAAACAATTTGGTCTAAAAGTAGACTGTCCCAAGTACGGATACGAAAACTAAAACGGTGGAAACACTTCTAGGAAATTTTTTGAAAATGATGTGGCATTTAATGGAACCACTGGAATTGACAATGTAATCATGAAAAGATTGGGAACGATCTTGAATGTTTTAAACTGCAAAGAAGACGTCAATTCTGCAAAATATGGAGAATATGCATCGACAACTGCATCACTTTTAGCGGAAATGAAGAAGTTGACCCGGACACTCCATAAAATATATTTGAATACCAGAAATATTATTTGAAAGATATAATTGAGTACCAGTTTTTGCCATTCGAAGAGCTTCATAAAGATGCACAGGAGTCTCTTAACAAATTGTATAAAAAATATAGATTGCAGAACACGTTCAAAGCATTAAGGGTGAGGCAAAATGAGGACCTCTTCAACATGTTGGTGGCATCTTCTGATCCACTTAATCCTTCCCTGCCACAACTGTATAGCGTTTCTTACGAATTGTGATGAATATTTTACAGAAAATTTTAAAAATAAATTTAAAAAAAAAATTTTTTTAATTTGTTGGGCACTAATTTTAAAACATAAAAACCTTGAAAAAGAACTAAAGACAATCTAAAATTAGTAAAAATAATATTTTTGGTTACAATAAAATTGACACCACAAATTTTAACTTTGATAACCCATAAGTTAGCACCCTTTCCAAACATTCGTTTCATAGGCTGAATAATTATAATAACACACTGTATTAGGTGTGTAATTTTCACCGGTCAAGTCCACTTCGTCGAAAAACAATGTATATGCTCTTTTGAATTCACTAGTTAAAAGATTCTTTTCCTTCTGAAATCTTGTAGATGTTTTTTTTCTGGTTTGATGACCGCAAACGTAGCAAAATAAATCAATATTTTCACACTGCATATTGAAATTGTCAGTTGCCAATGTTGTGTGCGAATTATACTGTAGCACTTTCACTTTTTTTACTTTCACTTTCACTTTATAACTTTCACCGCTGAGCTCTCGTTGACGTCGCGCTGTGTAATTCCTCGATGTGAGCGTCGTGTCGCTTTTATATTGTGTGCTGCGTCCCTTGTTGCGTGTGCTGAGCTTACTGCATTGCCTGTGCTGCTGCTGTCGGTGCATGATCGCGTGATACCTAAGCGTTACCTAAACGGTGTTAACCCTTGGACAAACACATGGTTCTGGCCAGGCATATTTCATTTTTTGCTACCTATGGACCTGAACAGGAGAAAAAGGTAAAAAAAAATGAAATTAAAAAATTTTCGGCAAATTTTTCACTTTTGCGTGCTACCTAGACAGTGTTAAGAATCATCTCTAGGAAGTTTATATGTTCTAGAAATTTGTTTATTGAGTAAATATCTTAGGTAAATTTTTGTAGTTGATTGTTTCCTTGAATTTTGAACGGTTTGCTACCTATGGACCTGAACACGGGAAAAAAGGTAAAAAAAAATCGAATTTTTTTAAGTTTTTTGCGATTTTGATCTGGAAGGTGAAGTTTTTTTGATTTTATACGTTCGCAATTTTTGTTCTTTATGAAATTCTGAACGGTTTCCAAGATATGAGCCTGAGAAAATGATCACATTTTTACGAAAATGATACCGAGGCCCCAAATCTTTGGCGGCCCATGAAAAAAAGTGCATGACTTTGGGAAAAATTGGGAGACACGGGTCTTTTTTTAGTCTTTTATCACGTACTGGTGTCCGTATATGGTTATTTTTTTTTTGTGTTGCACTGTGTTATCTATCACATACCATTTAAATTACTCGATTATCTTATTTGGTTCAAAAAGTATGATTTTTGAAATGAAAAACTTCAAATGGTGCCACTGTGCGTCGTGGCGCAATGGTTAGTCAGCGCGCCTCTTGCTCATGAGATACTGGGTTCGATTCCTGCTCTGACCAAATTACATTTCTTTCGGCGGCGGTCATCTCGCATAGTGACGGCGAAACTATCGAGTATTTTGCCATGAAAAATCTTCTCAAAATACTGTTCGGAATTGGTGTAAAAACTGTAGGTCCCAATCAGTGACTATAAAAACCAGAAAGCGCACAGCTCACTGGTTGTGGGAAGCAATTCCTTCATGGCATGTAATGGGAAACCATTTTTTTTAGAAGAGTACGATATCCAGTCTCCAGATTTAAGCCAGCGTGTGAACGTATAACCACCAGCAGCATACAAGAGAAATACGATCTTCCCAGAAAGTGGTTAAAGATGACAAATTTTAAGATATATTCAAAGAGCTCTTAGAAGAAATCAACGACCGCTAACCTGGACCTGACGTTAAGATCATTTCGACTAATCGTCGGTAAATCCAACCCACGTGCGACAACTCTATGTGGGGGTGGATTTCAACTCTATGAGGGGGTGGATTTCGCCGCATCAAAAACAATTGTGCCAGTATGACTCGATTTTAACAAAAAGGATCTTCCGGTCAAAAGATGCAGAATTAGAAAGATTAAAATACGCAGAATTAAAAAGACCACTTGGAAATTGAAATTGATTGTTTCGAAGCTCAACTAGGATCTTTAACTGGTTGGTGCAAAGCTACACACAAGACTGACCCAGCAAATGTGGTACGAAACCAATCACAGAAAACGCTGGGCAAGCAAATGTGGTACGAAACCAATCACAGAAAACGATGGGCAACGGAAAGCTGCATTTACCAGAGGTAGCCACAGCCTATGCAGATTCGCTCACTCATTTACTACCACAGAGCACACCCTCCACTAATAGTCCTGATGCACAGTGTCCATTCTACATCGCTCATTCTGTAGAAACTGCTGCACAAACCGTACATGGTCATGAAACAACTCCCGTCGATTAATCATGGCACGAGGAAGAATATCGCATGACAACGCGGGCTGCGAGAGAGCGGCATACGTAGATGTGGAAAATCGAGTTCTAGATGGGAAAATGACAGTTGAAATTGAGCGAGACGTAACAAAAACGGAATGTAATAGAACAATAACGAAGACGGAAAGTTTTATCAGAGAGTCAAAATCCAAACCTTCGCCTATAACACATAACTCTCCTCCTACAGTGGAGAAAGCCTTTCTTAAAATTACTTCTTCCGGAAGATTACAACGAAGACTTTGAAATGGAGAGCATTGAAGGTGACAATATCAAATCTCATCCAAATAACTAACAAGATTTCACGACAGCATTATCCCTGCTTAAAAATAGGAAAAAATAGCGTAGCTGTTCAATGCTGGCTGCGAAGAGCTGTTAAGATGCATGCGTCTGGTTTTGGGCAGGATATGATTTGATGAAAGTACGCTTGATGATTGTAGCCTAAATGAACATCCTCCTGTGTGTAAGACTGGCGATTGAAATGTATATGACAACTATTGTTGAATTATTCTTTTATCCATTGCATTCAAAGACTTTTCGGGAGAAATGTGCGGCAGAGAAAATGCAATTGTTGCAAACCTGATCAGTGAAATTGTAAACTACTTCCGAGCCTGGTATACCCTTACATAGTGGCACAGACCAACACCAACACATCGGTGGAAGTTGGTAAATATCTCGCCGAATCTTTCGATACCAGGCAAGTCCTGAGACAAGATGCCAACCTATCGTGCGATATCTTCAACTTCCTAATGAAGACCACAAAAAATATCCAGAAAATACGAATAAAACCATTAACATCAAAATCCACATATTGCTTGTGTATGCTGATGCAATAGACGTCATTAGGTAGAGTTTGCGAGAAGTCACAGTACTACCTTCAGGAATCGACGAGGTATCAGTGAAGTTGGGTGTGGATGTGAACGAGGACAAGGCAAAGCTAATGGTTTCGGCGACCACAGGCTCTTTTTGTTTGGAACGATATGTAAAGGTCGACATCCATTTTAATTTCAAGATAACAGATGAGTTTATTTACCTATAATCCGCCGTAAATAGAAACAACAACGTCAGTCTGGAAATCAAATGGAGAATCGTGTTTGAGAACAATTGGAATTAGTATTAGCTTAGCTTAGTATTTGGGCTTAGCTAGTATTTTAGAGATAAAGCACACCAGTGAAAAAAATAAAATTTAGTTGTACCAGACTCTTATACTACACGCTGAAAAATAATGGCGTCTCTAACATATTTTCCCAAACCATTCGTATGTTTGCGAGTTCCAAACTTACATACTTTTATTTCCATACAAACAGTATCATGTTTACTGACAAACATGTATGCTTCTACATGGAAACATATGCGTTCTTCATCCCAAACATCCCTATACTTACGTGGAAGCATTCGCGTGTTTCCCCCAAACCTACATACACATACTTACGTGGAAACATATGCGAATTTCCTCCCAAATATAATAATATTTAGAAACGAATTATTCTTCGATTTCAATATATATGTATTATTTGTTATAATTAGTTTTAACAATATAAATCCACATTTATAAATAATTAATACAAAAAATTATTAGATTTAAAACGGCACTTTACACATTTATTTGAATTCCATGCATTATTTGTTTTTTCATGAAATGAGAATCTGCTGCTCTCTTGTTTCTCCTTTCTTTGTTGTCTCTCATGTTTTTGTTTTCAGAAGGTTTCAGCTATGCGTTGGTTATCACTATGCTTTGGTACACAAACAAGATATTTATATACAAATAAAGTTCATGCAAGCCAAACGTGGATTAATTACTTGTGTTTTATATTACACTTATTTCACAAATGGTCCGCCGTTCCGAGTTTCTCAGTAAAGGCTCGGACAGTTCACGTTGTTGCCCTCGTTTCGTTTCTCACTTTGGTAGCAAACATACATATATACGAAACACATACAAACAAACCAAAGTAACATCATAAACCATTTAACCGTCCGAGCCTTCGTTTATTCTTTTTCCACTGATGAAGCGCTTTTGATATTCTCTCTCCGATGAAGCATTGATGACTGAATACTACAATTAAACGCACATTCATCTAGAATTTAAACGCACATTCAAGAATATTTATGACTCACTAACTGAGAGAATAATGCAAAAATACAGATACACACTTACACGATAGACGCTCTCGTTGTCACTCTTTTATTCTCTTGCTCTCGAGAGAACATAAACAGTACAACAAACACAGCTGTATTTGTATCACAAACATAAATATATGCGAGTCGCAAACACATATTTTATAACGTATTAATCATTGTGTCTCAAACATGTAATATTGAATAGTAAACACAATGTGTTTGGACACAAGTATATTATATTTGCGACAAGCTCCAAACACACTTTATATTTGCATCCAAACAACAATAAAATACAGATTTTTCAGCGTCTACATATCTTGCTATATGGCGCTGAAATGTGAGTCATGCCGCTAGCAGATGAATCTCAACTACGAGTCTTAGAGGGATAAATTTTCCGGTAAATATATGCAGCTGTTATCGATAACAGCAAGTGGCGTTAACTTTGCATGAACCGCAAGTTTTACGACTTATTAAATTTCAGCATGGGCATAGTCAATCTAATCAAAAGAGATCGACTATATTGACTAACTCGTGTCAGTTATATAAATGGATATAGATGACGACCAAGGTTCCGCGGAAAGGACCAGATGCAACAATCACTGTAATAGGTTGGTGTGACCAATTGTAGAGAAAATGCGATGAATCGAACCGGTTGGAAAAATATGTTATTTAAATAGCGTATTAGTATAGCTTCTTAAAATACTGTCCGGAACCGGTGTAAAATTTTAGGTCCCAATCAGTAAGTATAAAACTATTAAAAAACCCACCTCGCTGGTTGTGAGAACTTCTGCCCAATATCTTCATGGAATGTACTAGGACACTATTTTTTAAATACTGTAAGGCACCTGATCTGAACTAGTTGTAGATGGCCAATAGATGCAGGCATCGTAAACGCACGCTCTCATCTCACTCACTCGCCACGAACCGCAAAACGAGGATAAGAAAATCGCACCTACTCACTAGTGGTGAAATGTTAAAAAAAGTATACGACTCACGAAAAACGCAAACGCACACGAGAAAGCTGCGTACGTTTGTTTATATGCATTTGTGCACGCTCTTTTTCGTCTCAAATGAATAGAATGAGCAAATCGGGAGCTGCTCGAATACGGCATGCGAGACGTTAAAGCTATCATATACAGGGTAATTCAGGAAGTTCCGGACAAATTTCTCCAGCGTATTCCTTGGCTCATTTTATGAAGAAAAGTCCACTAGGACTATGTCCGAAAATGCAAGAGTGCGAAATGGCAGCGGGTTCAAAATTTTCGGATTGGCGGTTGGAGGGTAGTAGGGTAAAGTTGCTAACTGCTGAGCCAGTGGTCGGATTTTTTTGTTTTTGGGCTTGTTGGAAAGGGGTTTAAGAGGTCCTTTCAGAAAGTAGAAAAAAGTCAAATCGCCGAGATACAGAGCTTTCGGGAAAAGTTTGGAAAACAAATTCACATAACCTCAATTTGCTCAGCCAGATGGCAGGTAACTTACAAGCCATACCTCTTACCTTTCCGAAATGACCTAAACGAAGCCCAGAGGTCTTACCGTTCCAAAGATATGACCATTTTACTGAAATGCAAAAATGTTTGTTTTTGTTTTTGGAAGCGAAATAGCAGCACACATTTATAGAAAAAAGTATATAAAGGGCAAGATAAATTGCATAAAGTGTAACAAATAGTACGTAGAATGTACCAAAAAGTACATAAAGTCTACAGAGTGTGAAGTCTACATAATGTGTGCTAAGAAGCACATAAATCAAACTTAAAAGTGTGCCACAATGTATATAAGTTGTACCAAAAAGTACAAGGTGTACCACAAAATTACGTGAAAAGTACAAAAAAGAAGACAAAAAGTTCCAAAAAGAACATTAAAAGAACCAAAAAGCATATTGCACAGCAAAAAAGTACATAAAGTTGACCAAAAACTACACAGCGGGCCACAAAAGTACATAAAAGAGCCAAAAAAATAAAATGTACCAAAAAGAAAAAGTGCACAAACACGTACATAAAAACTACCAAAATGTTACATAAAATGTAACAAAAATTTACTAAAAATAAGTTTAGGGCCCAAAAAACGGAATTAAAAAAGTGTTTTTTGTAGCAGAAAAGGACATAAAAGTACCAACAAATTTACTTTTGGTACAAAAAAAATACAAGTGGCAAAAAACGTACATAAAAGTACCAAAAATTGTACTTTGTATCAAAAATTGTACCAGTAAATATTTTGATGCTTTTTATGTACTCCTTTGCTGGCATATACCATTTTTTGTGGTACTTCTTGACCCCAAAAAGTACTTTTCTTTGGTATTTTTAATTTTCTTGTTCGTACCTTTTATGTTACCAAAAAGTATTTTTGGTACAAAAACGTGCGCCTAAACAAATTGCAACAACAACCAAAAAGTGTACGTTTGACAATAAAACGTTCATAAAAAGTACCAAAAATTGTACTTTGGGTACCAACCAGTACGTATTTTGATCATTTTTATGTACTCCTTTGCTACTATAGAACCTTTTTGTGGTACTTTTTGGCCCCAGATTGTACGTATCTTTGGTGCATTTAATTTCTTTGTTGGTACTTTTTATGGTACAAAAAATAGATTTTGGTACCAAAACGAAGTTTTTTTTGCCAAATTTTATTGTCCTCTTTTTGGTACATTATGTAGATTTTGGTAATTGTTTTGGTAGGTCTATGTACATGCCAGGTTTTTATTGTTGTAATCTTTATTTCATTGAATTTGAGGAAACGGCTAGATGAATATTTTTTAAATTTTTTTTGTAGGTATACATTTTTGATATACATTTCATATTGGTTGATATATTTCTAGTATTTTAATTTCTCAAATGAAAATTGTTTAAACACATACACTCAAACATATGTGTGGTGTTTGGTTGAGTGTTTTTGGTTGCTCAACATTGCTTAGGAACATGTATCTAGTAAAAAGTGAAACGAACAGCAAGCTAATGTTGCTTGGCAACATGTATCTAGTAAAAAGTGAAACAAACAGTAAGCTAACGTAATAAAGTTTTTTTGCGAAAGCTTCAATAAAGCTGTTGTAACATTAATTTTGAATTGTAAAGCGTAAAGCTTGCACACAACGCTCGAATGCTAATGCGAAGACTCGATAAGGTAAACCTTTTTTAATATTAGGGCGGCCCTCTCAACATTCGCAGAACTTATTTCAATAAAAATATTAATTAAAATACATAAATTAAATTAAGTCTAAAAAAATTGAACATACTATTTTTTTTTTAAACGGACTTGAATCAAATGCCGTTGGTAAATATAAAAATTACAGCAGACAGTTGTCCGAGGCCTTCGGCCACGGACTGTCCCTGCAGGCTGTGTCAGAGACACGGCCATTAAGTTTAACGTAGAATACGCCATCCGATAAGACAGAAAACATATATAACAATAAATGATAAATAATATAAGCAAATGAATTTATTGTTATATATGTTTTCTGTCTTATCGGATGGCGTATTCTACGTTAAACTTAATGGCCGTGTCTCTGACACAGCCTGCAGGGACAGTCCTCGGACAACTGTCTGCTGTAATTTTTTGGCAACATGTATCTAGTAAAAAGTGAAACAAACAGTAAGCTAACGTAATAAAGTTTTTTTGCGAAAGCTTCAATAAAGCTGTTGTAACATTAATTTTGAATTGTAAAGCGTAAAGCTTGCACACAACGCTCGAATGCTAATGCGAAGACTCGATAAGGTAAACCTTTTTTAATATTAGGGCGGCCCTCTCAACATTCGCAGAACTTATTTCAATAAAAATATTAATTAAAATACATAAATTAAATTAAGTCTAAAAAAATTGAACATACTATTTTTTTTTTAAACGGACTTGAATCAAATGCCGTTGGTAAATATAAAAATTACAGCAGTACACTTTTTGTACACATTTTGTACCTCTATATGACTTTGTTGATACACATTGTGTACTTTTCGGCAAATGTAGAATTTTTCAAAATATTTTCAAAATATTTATCTTATTCACTATAAGGATTTTAAGACGAGTGCAAGCAGTGAGCTTTTGCTCAACGCACGCGTACGTTGTCGGGAGCGATTAAATTTTGAAGTAACGAAAGTAATCGCGAGTTGTTTTACTGGTCGTTTTTCGCACCTACTTAAGAGCGCGGGCGTTTAAATTTGGAATTTCGAAATTACTTGTGAGCGCGTGCGTTTCCTACAACTAACGACTTACGAGCCGCATATTGCGTGCGGAAATTCTCGCGAGATATATATTTGAGTGCCTGAATAGATGTAAGGAGGCTTAGAAGAGGCTACAATATTTTGTTATTTCTATTGTTTATTGGCTTAAATCCATGTTACACTACCTGCATCAAAATTACCTTATACTTTAAAATGAATCCTTCACTAAAAGCATCTAATCCACCCAATTTCCTTATGACGATCATGAAATTGTATTCTCTTTCCACTAACAAAAAAATAGTTGTATTGTTATTAGTACATCTATCGTGTCCTTTCTTTTTACTTCAAAATACAAAATTTTACAGTCAGACACGTTGAACTAACATCCTCGAGAGAAAAGAAATAAAAGCGAATCCTGTAAAACACGATGAGCCAAAGGACTAAAAACTAAATAAACGAACTGGTATTCAGACGGCACAAGAAATAATAACTGGTTAAAAGTGCATTTGAAAACAAAATGTTTAGGAATTGTTAGAAAATGCTGCAAAAAAATACAACAAAATCAGTCTATCGTACTTAAGATAAACTTAACCAGGATCTTCCAACAGTTACACCAGAAACACAATAGACAGCAGGAAAATTAGACATGAAAAACAACATCCTTTTGTTTGAATGCAAAGTCCTTAAATTGTTTGCAACAGCACATAAAGTAAAACGCTTTCTGCCAAATCTACAAAATCTAATGTTAAGGGCTTTTTGTCCAGAGAACAATTTTCCTTAGTTGGTGAAAGATGAAAACGGAATAACATACCTGCATACAAGGAGAGGGAAGGGATACAAAAGCTAAGCAAAAGCTGTTCATTTGGAGTATTGTATAAACTTAGTTATATTTACTGCATAAGGATTTCAGTGATACTGCAGACATTTACTTTTTGCTCAAAGAAATATCCTGTGGCAAAGAAATTGTGGAGGAGATCTGCAATGGAAGACAAATTCAACATAAGATTATATTCTTAAATGAAGGAATTGCTCAATTTATTGCGCACTTTTCTGTTTGTTTTTTCAGGACGAAAAACACACACGCATATTTAAATTGATTAATCCTTAGGTGAAAGGATATTTTTGTGCAGTACTTTTTAAGAGAATCGAGCGACTAAACCCCTAACAACAACAAATGTTAGTACCTACTCCAGGGTGATACCACAATTATACTTGGCGACTTCAATGCTTATCGTGACATGTGGTTCTCCCAGCTGGTCTCAGGCCAGTGTGCCATTTACATTGCAGACCAGATAGACGACTCGGAATTCGCAGCAATAAATGAGGACTTCGCTACAAGAATAACGGCTAATTGCTCAAGCTCCCCAGATATCTTCATCGTCAGTGCGTCGCTAGTAGCCAATACCACCTGGCAGACCCAGCCTTGAACTCTGATCATATTCCCATCCTGATCACTAGAGAGAAGCCTATCGACTTTGTGGAGTCGGATAAACGGACGTTTGTCAACTGCAACGAATTCCTTCGTCATTTGCAGCTACCTTCTTGCACCAGACAGGGTGAGATGATCCTCAGGGATATCATTCTCAAAGCTACAAAGCGTTTTATCACATCTGGTAGAATTACCAACTGTAGACCCAACTACCCATCAGATGCTGCGCGTCTATCGGATCAGCGTGATCTCATACGCGCCAGCAACCCAGACGGTGAACGAATATTGTCTCTGACGGATGAGATTAATTTACTCATCAACCAGCACCGTCGTGACAGATGGCTAGAACATCTAGAAAACTGCAATATTTGTCTGGTCTACTACCAGAGGTCTATCTGGTAGTGCAAAAGATAAGGATCACATTACTATCTCGTTTGATAATACGCATTATATGGATGCCAAGAAATGCGCTACCAAATTACCACATTCTGCAAGAAGATTTATTGCATACCCAACCCAGCAGAATAGTACCACGAAAGCTGTAGTTCGGAGATCTAAGAATCTCAAACGAGATCTAGTACCTTGCTCCTTTACACCCATGGAAGTCGAGGCCATAATCTCCAAATCTAAACCCTCAAAATCTCTCGGTCCTGATGACATAATGCTGAAGAAACTCGGACCAATAGGTATACGGTTTATCGCGCACACGCTCACCCTTTCGGTGTGCCAAGTGGTCATACCGTATGTATGGAAAACTGCTCGATTTATCCCGCCCCTATAACCTGATAAAACTGATAACCAGGGAGAATCTAATCAGACAAGCGCATAGCACTTCGACGGCTTGAAATGAGATAACTACCTACATCACGAATGCCCTTAATCAGAGCAGACCCGCTGAACGCACGCCCAGTGGTCGCAGCTCTAGACCTGTCTAAAGCTTTCGACACTTGATCCTGCTCCAGGATATCTTGAACTCGTCCCTCCCAAAAAATACCAAGCGTTGGCTTGGTAACTATCTCAATGGGAGGCAAAAGCATTTGTAGAGTTCAGAGGCCAGAATTCTCGTTAGCGCAAGATAAAAATGAGTGTGCCACAAGGAGGAATAATGTCGCCTATACTCTTCAACATTTGTCTTGCGAATCTTCCTGCACCCCCTTAAGGAGTTAGTATTGTGACGTACGCCGATGATTGCTCCATTATATCCTCGGGCGTATATGTAGACGACATAAGCTGTAGAATTGATAGCTATCTAGCCACCCTTACTAACTTCCTGCTGGGACGGAATTTACAATTAAGTATCTTCGTCGAAGCCGAATTGGCAGCCGCTCCATCCCTGGTGAGAATCAGAGATTGTGGCGTTTTGATATCGGGGCATTCCGTACAAGCTGAATTACTACACCGGATAAACTCTATTCCCGTAAAAGCGGACTACTGTATCCCCTACCTTCTACCAGCGACAAATCTAAGGACTTCTATTCCGACCACGAATACCTGGGAAATGGGAATCTTTGCTACGTCCCTGACAGTGAAAGAATGCCACTCATCACTTAGGGTGATGGCAGAGTATTTTGACATCAGGCTCATCTGGGTACCGAGACACCGCGACATTCCAGGCAATTGCGTAGCGGATGCGTTAGCAAGACAGGGCACTACGGTGCAGGTTCTTCCGGCAAAAGAAGATGTTACTATGCCAATCTCTACCTGCCGTTTGCAGATCAGGCAGTGGGCCGATAATATGTTCAAGGACAAGTGGAGATTTACTTGCAAACAAGCCAGGGTCCTCTGTCCACAGGTGGACAGGAAGAGGGATAGGCAATTAATTAACTTGCCCAGAGGCAGGTTATCCACAATGATAGGAACACTTACGGGACATTGTCTTGTAGGAAAATACGCCCTACGATTGGGACATAGAAACTCTACTCTCTGTAGATGCTGCATGGAAGAGGACGAGGAAATGACGAAACACCTTCTCTTGGATTGCCCTGCTCTGGCAGGACTGAGAAGTAGGATATTTGGTACACATTAAGTTAGGATATTCCGGTAGGTCTTATAGACAAATTTATTGAAAGGGCAAACTGGCTAGACGACTAGTCAATAGTTGCTATAGAGGAAACTGCAGGTATCACAATGGGCTTCTTTAGCCTAAGTGTGCTAGACAGCGTGCTCATGATGAACGTGGATTATGTACATGAGGAGAACACGATGCAGTCCGTGCAACAACATAATGTGTTACTGACGAGGCAGTTTCTTTTGGCTTGTCATCTATCCAGTCACCCCCAACCATCGTATTCTGATGCAGGATCCACCTCCTCGTCACATCCGGAAAGACATCAGGTGTCAGAGGCCATAAATGGCTACTCCTGCTACAGGGTCCTTCATAAACACCCACCGGAGATTTCGAATAATAAGAGGGTTCTGCACAGGCACACCAGAACTATTCTGACCCAACTCAGATCTGGTTGGAGTTCTATTCTGAACTCGTACAGATCGAGAATAATCCCAGGCACCTTAGGTCAATGCCTGCACTGCTTACAAAGCTCTCATGACACTATACACATCACTAACTGTCCTTATATGCCTACTGACTTGCGCCCAATGGACCTATGATACAGACCCTTGGAGGTGGCACAATTTCTTCAGCTCCCTACCGCTCCAGTGACACATGGGGGAATTACACTTAATTTTATTTTTTATATCTTCCAGGGACGAACGAGTGGAAACAGACAATCTGTTACAAAAACAACAACAAATGTTAGTATACGCTTTTTTGTCGCAAAATATTGAAAAACATGCAGATAGTTTAATCAGTAATAGTCTTTAAGTCCTTAACTCAAATAGTATCTCCTCATAAATGCATCATAACCTAGTAAATCGAATTTCGTATCTTAGCAAGATTCTGCTTGTGGACGTGGTTTCAATTGAAATGTCCACAACACAACTGATACCATGGAGCTGATGACCAACAACAACGATTCCCAATAGATCAGGACTGTTAACTCTTAGGTACACATTTTAAGTCGCTGAAGTTAATAATGTTTGGCACAGGTGAGGGCCACCGAGAAATGAGTGGGTAATTCCAAAAGACCACTGTTAGTTACAAGTTATGACTCATAACTCACATCAAATAGCGGTAAGTAACATGGCGGACTCGAGGTTTTAGTCGTGAGTCTAAACTGATGTAAAAAATGGTGTCCCATAACATTCCATGAATGAATTGGAGAGAGCTTCTCACTACCAGTGAACTGTGCGCTTTTTAATTTTACACTCATTGATTGGGACCTACAGTTTTGCACCGGTTCTGAACAGTATTTTGAGAACCTTTTTCATGGCTTAGTACTCAATAGTGTCGCTATCACTAAGCGAGGTGACCGTCGTCGAAAGAAATGTAAGGTGGTCAGAGAAGGTATCGTACCCGCGTTCTCATGTACAAGAGCCATGCACACTACCATTGTACAACCGTCGGCCCACCAATTTTGGTCATTGCACATGCGGCAGTGACTCGTAACTTATTGACTGATTTGAGAAATTAATTGTATAACAAAAGTCGTTGTCATTACAACCCTTGATTTTGTTAACACCAAATACTTCTGAGCCACCCTGTTCGACCACCTGTTATAGTATCAGCTGCTGTCTTATGTTCCTAGCACTGCTCATCGTGAAGGCTCATCAAAAAGGTAACATATGAAAGAATAGGGTTTGTACTGTGACAACCGTAAACGCAAAGGCAGGAATAGTAAATCTGTTTTGGAATCATTCCGTTCCAGGTAGCTCTGTTTGTCCCGGTGAATGTCCTTGTGAAGTATGAGTATAGAAATCGTGTGTGACATCCTGCGAGTGTTTTTTTTTTTGTTTTCCTGCTGGTCCTTTGTTATCCTGGGCTGAAGTGTTGGGTTGGTATACATAACTGAGCGATAGCTGGGTAGACACTTGAGTGCCTCAGGGGCACGTAATAATATGGCATACTACGAGCCCATGCCTAACATGCTTGGAATGAACACCAGTAGGTCGTGTGAGGTCATTCTTATATTCTGTGATTTTTTTTGTTGATGTCCTGCGAGTCCTTTTTATTATCCTTTGAGTTGTTGCTAAAGTTATGTGAGTCCTCTCTGATGTCTTATAAAACCAGAAAGTCTGCCGTGCGAGGTCACTGTATTTCCAGCGAGTCATATCCTGTGAACCAAGACAGTGTGCATTCAGTAGAAATTAGGGTAAGAAAATTATGTAAATCTCTTGCGGAAGCGTGGTAGACAAGGTCGTTTATCATGTCCTGGTAAATTTCCTTGTAAAATGTGAGTACATAAATCGTTGTTGTTGTTGTAATAGATTGTCTGTTTCCACTCGTTCGTCCCTGGAAGATATTAAAAACAAAATTAAGTGTAATTCTCATATGTGCCACAGGAGGTAGCGGTAGGGAGCTGGAGAAATTGTGCCACCGCCAAGGGTCTGTCCTTTAAGTCCACTGGGCGCAAGTCAGTAGGCCTATCAGGACTGTCAGAGATGTGTATAGTATCATGAGGGTATTGTAGGCAGTGTGGGCTGATCTAATGTGCCTTGGACTATGATCGATCATTATGAATTCAGCGTAGAGTTTAAACCAGATCTAAGGTGGACCAGAATAGTTCTGATGTGCCTGGGCCTCTCATTTTTCGAAATCGCGGATGGGTGTTCATTAAGGACCCTGTTGCAGGAGTAGCCATTTATGGTCTCTGACACCGCCGTCTTATGAAACATTTTCTGGGCTACTGTTATCGACAGGCTGTTGACGTCAGATGAAATGACTTCTTGGATGTCCGCGCAGTAGCGCCTGATGTCCTTCCGGATGTGACGATGAGGTGGATTCAGCATCAGTATATGGTGGTTGGGGTGGCTGGTCGAATAACAAGCCAAAAGAAACTGTCTCGTCAACAACACATCATGTTGTTGCAATGACAGTATCTTGGTCTCCTCATGTAAATGATTTGTGTACATCCGGTTGGGATTCGAATCATCGGGGCGGTGTAGTTGAAGACCGAGCGACTTATAGCTTTAGAAGTCACTACAATTGTGTCCTTCTCCTTGCCCCAAGTTGTCCCTGTAACGGCATTTCGGACCTTGTTACGGGTGTGGACTTTTCTACTAATGTGATCCGCATGCTTCGAGAATGTAAGGAGTTTATTGGAAATAACCTCGAGAATTTTGGGGTTACGGACTGTGGGTATAGACCCCCCATTGATAGAGATGTCGAGCTCTCTCCTTACTTCTTTGGTCCAAGAAGTGAAAGGGTCACAGAAGACTTCGACGGAGATAACTGTAAATTCCGATCCTGCAGGAAGCTAGTAAGAGTGGTTAGATAGCTGTTTATTATATCGTCATCCCGAGGGGATGACGCAAGATACATGTTGAATTGTATAGGAGGCAGTACTCCTCCTTTTGGCACTCCCATTTTTATCTTGTGATAACGGGAATTAGTGTGCGCGGCTCTTGTATATGGGCTCGATCCCTGCTCAAAACACCTCACATTTATTTCGACGACTGTCAAATCGCGTAGTGACGACGACACTATCGAGTAATTAGCCATGAAGAAGCTTCTCAAAATACCGTACGGGACCTGCGTAAGACTGTAAGTCTCAATCAGTGAGTGTAAAACTAGAAAGCGCACAGTTCACCGGTTGTGAGAAGCTCTCCTCAATCCGTTCATGGGATGTAACTGGAAACCCCTTTTTTTAGAAATCGTTGTCGATGTCATGTGATTCCTTTGATTACCCTGCGAATCGTTTGCGTTATCCTGCTAGTCCTTTTTGTTATTCTCCGAGATTTTACGAATACTGTGGTCGGTAAAAAGTGTGTGCCGTGTGACATTATTCCTGCATTCTGAAAGTCCTTGTTAGTGTACTGCGAGTGTTTTTTGTTATCCTGTTAGTACTTGCGAATATAAATAAATCCTTTCCGAAATCCTTTTGAAACCACATCTCGCCCGGATCAAAGTCATCCATATTTTGAAAAATCATCATTGGTCATGATGCGGTAATGATCTCCATTGACAGTATCGCGAGCTCCGGCTTCATTTTTGGAAGAACTAGAGTCCGATGATGTCACCAGCGTGTAAACCGCACCAAACGGTGCTTTAGTCTAGATGTAATGGAGTATGTGAGTGTAAAAGCTAGAAAGCACACATATCACGGATTGTGATAAACTCTTTATGGGAAGTTATGGGACATAATTTTTTTTATTTTTTTTTAATGGAGTCTTTTGGGTCTGTTGTGGATTGGTCTCACTCCGTATGCGGTAATTCTGTTTATTACAAAACCCCAATGTTGTGATAAAACATCGTGTTAGTCTCCAACTGATTTAGAGTCCAATTTTCGAAAGAATAACGCAGCATATGATGGTCTCGTGACTTTAATTCCTGCACCAGCTGGAGCTTAGGCCAACATCTTTATGCATAATTTCCACGTAGAGTACGGTAGAGCTCGAATTCCTGCGACCGATGACGAATCGATAAATGTGGACCTTCTTCCACACTTTCGTTTGCACCGGCGATATTCTCTTCAGTAGGCACACTTCTTAGGCTTGTTGGTGTTACTGCATCATTTTGAGAGTATGTTATATGAAATCTATCAACAACTCGACGGAGGGCTTTCTCAGATGGACGATTATGGGCGCCATAAGATCACGAAGTCTTCTGTAAGTTGGGTGAATCGATGACTCATTTTAGAAGTAAATTTGGATTATTTGTTAACGTTGTTCAAGCGCGATTCCATTCGTAATGATTTTCCAGAGTTCATTGATCAAAAATGTCGGAAAGTGGGTGCAGCATGACAGTTCGTTTGACAACTAACCCTTTCCTTACTTCAATCTAAACAAAAAAAATCAATGAGTGTTCGAACTCGCGGGTGATGTGTTCGCACCTTTTTGTTACACGGTACCTGTTCGATTTCTATAAACACATTAGTAAATGTTACAGTGGAAAATAAAAAAAAGAATAGTTTTTGTGTTGAAGGCTCTTTTGCTATTGCACAGACGTAATATTGTTAAAATAAATAAAGCAATATTTAGATCACTGAAATAATTGTATTTGTTTTGTCATAAACAGAGCGACGACGATCTGCTTGTTTGAGTGCTGGCATACAATTGAACATTAAGCAATATTTAGCTCTTTGAAATAATTGTTTTTGTTTTGTCATAAACAGATCGATGGCAAAAAGTATTGAATAGTATAGAGAACTTATTGCACTCTTTTTTCGCTCTCATGTAGAGAGTCCGAGTAAAAGGGCATAAACGAGTCGTATTCTCTTTATAAAATATTTCAATATCCATGCAACATTTCGACAATGTTATTACATAAAACAATACAAAAAGCATAAATGTTTCAAAAGGCGTCAATAATTCACACCAAAATTAAGGAATGGACCAAGTTAGATAGTAATACGTTTTCATACAAGAGAGTAATACGAGTGATACAATTCGTTCCATGAGTTCTCTATACTATCCAATACTCTTTGACGACGACGACCTGATTGTGTGTTCGCTGTCGCTACATCAATACCATCATACTTATTTTCAAACAGAGACTGTTGTTGTACATCAACCACGTATGTGATGCTAATACTGTGTGTTGTTTGCATGTGTTCACGTTGATAGATTGCCCTACCTGTGCCTATAGATGTTAATACACGAAAAAAAAATACCCTTTATATCCCGCAAGCCCTTACTATTATCCTGTGAATCAAGAGACTATTCCGTGTGAGGTCACTCTCTATACGCTGCGAGTCCTTTCTGTTATCCTGTGAACCAAGAGAGTATACGGAGTGGGATTACTCTATATCCTGCAAGTACTTGCTGCTATCCTGTGAACCAAGAGAATGTGGCGTGTAAGGTAACTCTAAGATATTTGAAGCACGGTGTGGACGATAGGATATCGCGAGAGTGTGCCGAGTGGGGTTGGTTCCATGATTTGCGGACTGCTGCTTATTATCCTTTGAAATGAGTAAACTCTAGAGCGTGCGATGTGAGGTCAATAAGGCCGGTATTTCACTGTACCCTGTACCATCGTAGAAGCTGGTTCTATTAGCAAACATTCATTATCAACACTTCTATTGTGTGTCTGTCAATCGAGGGTATATCGGATATATGAAGGTTAAATAACCACCAATAAAATCGCAACATCACTCTCAGTAACTGACACGAAATAAATTTCTGTGATGATCCCTGGCCGCTCTGAGCTCATCCCAGCAACCAGAAGTATATCATCGTTACAACTTATAGTGTCGCCTAGCCTATTGTGGGAGTAAGAGACAATATCTAGGACACTACTTCATGGTGGATCTAGCAGATATTCAGGGAATTCAGTTTATTGATATTATGACCTTTTTGTATGGCACTACTAGAGCGGTCCCAAAACTAGCCGACCTGACGTATAGATGGTGCTGGTAGTTTGAAAAGAAATATTTTGGTGAAAAGTGGCAACCCTATAAAATATATGATTTAAGTTTCAAGGCGCTACATTGTTTAGTATTTTTATTTGAGCCATCAAAAGTAAACGATCTCAGTGAATTTGCAAACATGGAAAAAATTGGTCACCGTTATGTAATTCAATATTTCCATTTGAAAGGTCTCAGTCCAAGCAATATTAAAGCCGAGCTAAATTCTACTCTGGGGGAGTTTGCTCCTTCGTTTGCGACAGTAAAATGTTGGATAGCAGAGTTAAAACGAGGCCGTACGAGCTGCCAAGACAAAGATAGGTAGTGGTCGACCAATTGAGGTGTCCACGCCAGACACGGTTAAGAAAATCCACAAAATGGTACAGGATGTTCGTCGGCTGAGAGTGCGTGAGCTAACTGAAATGATAGGCATTTCAAAAAGTGTTGTACATCGTATATTTACCGAAGATTTGAAGACGAGAAAGCTGTGCGCAAGATGGGTGCCGCGTTTGCTTTCAATAGAGCAAAAACAGCGTTGTGAGGATGTTTCACTAGAGTGTTTGGCGATGTTTCACCGCAATAAAGCTGCATTTTTGCGTCCATTTATTACCATGGACTAGACATGGGTCCACCAGTTCACACCTGAGACAAAGGAATAGTCAAAGCAGTTGGCTGAAATGGGAGAATCGTGTCCGAAGAAGACGGTCTCATCTGCAGGCGGTCATAGCTTCTGGTTTTTGGGATGCGCTTGGGATAATATTTATTGATTATCTTCAGGAAGGATAATCCATCAACGGCGAATATTATGCTAATGTAAAGGCGATGTATACGTAAATCTGTGCCATGGGTATCTGCAGGAGATGAGAATTGCTCACCTCCTTGGTTTTCTAAATATTTAAAGCAGTTAAAAAATGCCAGGAGTAGATTACATTAAAAGTTTAGGGTATCAGGTACATCTTTTGATTATAATAAGTACACTATTGCCAAATGTCGTTACGAGGCAGAATCTCGCAAGTGTTATCAATCTTACTCGTCCAAGGTTGGTAAGAATTTTAGGAACAATTCTAAAAGTTTTTTCAACTTCGTTAACACTAAGCGTAAGTCCGTAGCAAGACCTTCTCGAATTGTGATGAATGATGTCGAATACATGGACTCTGAATCTATTGCCAATTGTTTTGCTGACTTTTTCTCATCTGTTTACTCGGTTAATTCAGTCTCGACTACCTGCGACTATCCTTATGATATTCGGTCATTAGATCCGTTCGGGTTTGCTTCTATGAGTGATACGTGGGTCCAGGAGAACCTTTCATCACTGAAGCCCACGAACACTTATGGACCTGACGGGAACCCTAATTCTGTGCTAAAATACTGTTCTACGACATTAGCTACACCATTGACTATGCTATTCAATGCATCTTTGAAATTTAGCTACTTTCCAGCGGTCTGGAAAAGCTCGTATATTGTCCCTCTTCATAAGTCGGGTAGCATTACAAATGTGTCAAATTATTGAGGTATTGCGAAACTGACTGCGAGTCCAAAACTTCTTGAGAAACTGGTCACTGACATTATATCTTACAAAGTTTCCTCTATTATTGACTGTAGACAACATGGTTTTCGCAAAGTTACAAACTTACTTCAATTTTCTTCTCACGTAATTGATGGTTTTATTTCAGGAATGCAAACCGATGTTATTTACACGGATTTTAGTAAAGCTTTCGATAAGGTTAACCATGGCCTCCTACTGAGTAAATTAAGCGCTATCCGGCTTAATAGTAATATTATTGAATGGATTTCATCTTACCTTACCGGTCGCGAGCAGATGGTAATTTTTGGGGATTCGTTATCTACACCTATCCAAGTGGCTTCCGGCGTTCCTCAGGGAAGTCACCTGGGTCCTATTTTATTTCTCTTGTTTATCAACGATTTGCCCAATTCGCTAGCTGAGTCTAATGTGCTTATGTACGCGGACGATGTGAAAATATTTATGTCATATAAAAATACTTGAGACTATATTCTACTACAAAATGATCTGGATCGGTTTGGGAGTTGGTGCAATCTTAACCTTATGGAGTTAAACTTGGGTAAATGTAAGCATATGGCGTTTTACAGATCACGTATGATTACCTCCCGGTATTCTATAGGTGGTTCTACATTAGAATTGGTCAATTCATTCTTGGATTTAGGTTTTTTACTTGATAGGAAATTGTCTTTCAATAGTCACATTATTGCTACTGTTAATAAGGCTTATGGCGTATTTTCGTTCATTAAGCGCTGGGTGAAGGAATTTTCTGATCCATATATCACGAAAAATCTTTTTACATCCCTTGTTAGGCCCATACTAGAATATGGATCAGTGGTATGGGATCCACTATAGGACTTATATGTGAATATGATAAAATCGGCACAGAAACAATTCCTTATTTTTTGTCTTAGGAACCTGAGATGGGATCCTGACGTCCATCTTCCTCCATATGTCAGTAGATTGTGTTTAATTAAATTACCTACTCTGGCTAGTAGACGGACTATGCTTAATTCGATTACAATATATAAGATTCTCTGGGGCGATATATAGGCTCTGAGTATCTTCTTGGTCGTATTTCGATAAATGTTCCTTCGAGAACTTCTAGGAACTATAAACCCCTGTATATTAGTTTTCGACGCTATAATTATGCTTTGAATGAACCGGTTCGGAGAATGTGCACAGATTTTAATGATGTTTATCAGTTTATTGACTTTTCTTTATCACCGGACACGATAAAGTCTTTTATTATAAATCATTTAAATAGCTAGTGTGTGTAGTATTTTATGTACGAGTATTAATGTTGTATTGGTAATTTATGGTCTTATGTTTTAAGATTTATTATTTTTCAATAAGTGTATAGTAGTAATCTGTAGATTTTATTCCTCTTTTAATTGGTATTGCTTTAATCGGCTGTGAATTTTTATGTAGCCGTTACACGTTTTCCTCTCAGTTATTCCCGCTACGGATCGGTACGTTATCCCTACGTCATAGGGATGAGGCACCCTCGATCGGTTGGGGCGGGTGTGAGTGGCGGCGATGGGATCGTTCGTAAAAAAAAGGCCGCATTTGGCGAAAAAAGGTGTTCCTTCATCAAGACAATGCTCCAGCTCGCACACTCACCATCGCGGTTGCCAAAATTAATGAATTAAAGTTGGAATTACTGCATCACGCACCTTATTTGCCAGATTTGTCTGCCTCGGACTATTTTCTATTTCCAAACTTGAAAAAATGGCTCGGTGGTACAAAAATTTGCCAGCAATGAAGAGGTGGAGTCTACGGTTGATGGCTATTTTAAGGAGTTTGACAGTTCTTAATATACACAAGGTATCGAAGCTATTGAATATCACTGGAAACAGTGTATCGAGCTAAAAGGAGATTATATTGAAAAATATAGAAAATTTTTCGCAAATTTTTTTTGTCCTCTTTGTTAGATCGGTTAGTTTGGGGACCGCCCTCGTAATTGATTCGCCTCTTTGTTAGATCGGTTAGTCCTCTTTGTCCTCTTTGTTAGATCGGTTAGTTTGGGGACCGCCCTCGTAATTGATTCGCCAGGGACTAATGTACTTCCGTTCTTCAGCCACATCCTGAAAAACAAGGATTGGGTATCATATAGCTTGGACGGACCTTAACCATATTAATTCAATTTATTTGTCCAATACTGGGGACAGAACAACACCATCCTGTGGTATCACAACCGTCTTTGTTAGACTAACTGTGTTCATATTGGCAGCCATTTCTACCTAACCTAACCTAACCTATAGTGTCGTTTAAAGTGTGACTGGTTATGAGCTATACTGGCTGATAGAACCAGTGATTACCACTGTGACTCGTGAGTCACAAGTAAAACCAAGAATTCATGGGAAAATTAAAAACCATGGTTCCATATGCTTTATTGAAACTATAGTAATTTCTACCCAAACTCAAGGCAACTTAGTTAACTGTACAAAAAAAAAACAACACCAAAGATAAGGTCCTTTTCCTGTTGTTCTATATTAACAATGAGAGAGAAAAAAGATAATTTAATTTTCTTTGAACGAATGGAATTTCTCTGTGTTTCCTTGTTCGTCTACTACTTTATTTTCTATCATAATATAACTACAAACGTACATATGTAGTCCTTTGGCATTAAGCCAGTGACTTAATCTTTTCTTTTTCCTTCCCTGCATGCGTTCATCTTGAAAAAGGTGTAAATCATAATGACCACATGTCTTTAGATACTTGGGTAACCTACAACTACGTATATAGCTGACGCTCAAGGACGTGCCACATTCAGAAAATATTAGTGGCAAAAGGAAAAGAAGAAAGAACATTTTCCAAGATAAAATAATTTTCAAAAGAAAATTGTGCAGAACGAGTAGTTTAGTGGTTATATTACTGATAATCTAATTATGTTAGCTGGTGTAGTGGAAACGAACGACCACCACCCACCACCACCTGCACTACGATATTTGTGATGGTATCAAGTGAAATTGAGGGAAAGTTGGAGATTAAACATACTTCGCTATTAAAGTGGAACAGATCATAAGATTGTTGAAGCGACCCATTTTTTCTTGGCACAAGATTTTTGGTCATTACAATGACAGGAGTGCAGAGAACAGGATTTAAGGTAATTATCCAAATTAATCGTTAGCAATTCATTTGAATTTCAGGCATGCTTGATTTTCAAACAAACCAGTGATTTCAATTAACCTGTTAGTTAGACATTAGCTATGATATTTAATTTGATGGCGAATTAGTAATATTAATAGATGTTTAGCCTTAGGTGGCGTATAAGTAATAGCAATACATTTTTGTATTAATGCGACGAATACATAATATTATTTAATCAGTACTAATTGTTCCATAGCCTGTTTAATTTAATTTCACGCCGTAAAATTAATTAAAACTGATGGAATTGATTGATGATTTTTATGTTCGCCTAAACTGTGATTTATACAATGTTGACAGTTGAAAATTCTTTAAAGTTGAAAACTTCTGTTTGTGTTTTAAATGAGATTTACTTTAGTTTTATATAGGACATGATTGCTGAAACGAAACAGCCAAAATAGATAATAACTACTATATTCTCAAGTGGTTATGTCAAATCCGGGGTTCTTAGGTGAAAATAACCGTTTCAATGTATTCACTATTTTTCACACTACCACGGTGCTAGGGCTTAGGCACACCGGTGCGTATTATTTGCTTGACGTCGACGCCGAAAAGTTGTATGCATCTATGATTATGGAGGCTTTCCTATCGGAGCTTCTTAAAATCGTGCGTTGAATTTCATGAGCGTTTCTAGAAAAGACCCTGCTTACACAATTTTTTTGTTTTGATGCGATTATGTTTCCTTGATGTTTATACGACCAGGGAACTGTCCTTGGACGTGGAAAGTTTCTGATAGCCATTCACTTGGGAGAGGCCAGAAATGATTCCTTCATTGGACAATAAAAGCAACTCACTACTTCCACGCAGTATGTCCTGCGCAATGGCTTTGTTGGAAACCTCCGTTAGCTAGCTAAAGTGAGAAGGCGAAGCGAATGAGCAGGCTGATTGGTAATGTGATCATTGATACGTCTCTGAATTAGTAGGTGGCCCTGTCACTGAAGTTCTTCGAAGTAGTGGACATATTATTCTGTCCGTTGAAGGCGGATGAGCCAAAACCCCTGGCCAACGGCCATCCTGGCAGCAGGTAAAATACAAACGACGATGATAAATGAAGACGACCCTCTGTTGACGACCCTCGAAAACGTTATAAAGACCACGATTTAAGGATATGTACCTGGAATGGCCGTCGGTGGTACAATGGTTAAGGTGCGTGGCTCCTGTGCATGAGAACGTGGGTTTCATCCCTGCTCAAACAACCTTATATTTCTTTCGGCGACGGTCACCTCCCTTAGTGATAGCGACACTATCGAGTACTTAACCATGAAAAAGCTTCTCAAAATACCGTTCGGAACCGGTGCCCTGCCGTCAGAGAAAATTACAGAGGTCTGTCAATAAGTTAGCAGAGCTATAATAAACAACTACATATTATACTTTTATACAAAATCATTAATAATTATAAATCTATTACGGATCATATCATATTTCATATCATATTTTAAAATTCGGAAGAAAATATAATCAGCTTCTTATGCCAGGATTTCGTTAATTACGAACATTACGAAACATATATTTGAAAACGCTTCAGGATCGCTGACGCGATCTGAGGCGGATTGAATCAATTGGACTAGTATGAAATAAGAGGTACTTGTGTCTAGTTTAAGAATTTAAGAGAATTTCTCCCAATATATTTAGAACTAGCAAACCCGGCAGACTTCGTCCTGCCAAAAAAGATACTTAATTAAAAGACGTATTTAAAAAAGCAAGCAAATTAAATAAAATTCTAATTAAATAGATTTTTTGTGAAAAATGTATTTATAATGAAAATACTTAATTTATTGTAATTCACAGTATTTCGTAAAAAACTGGATTTTTGGTTGTGAAGTCTCCATTATCTAGCATATATTGTTCATTGGAACTGTCGATAAATATCTTGACACCAGTATCAGACGTACAACGGCTAAGTGCTACATAAAGTTGACCATGAGTGAAAACTGGCTTCGGTAAATGTAGAGCAACCTATTTCAGAGACTGCCCTTGGCTCTTGTTAATCGTCATTGCAAACGCTAAGCACAATGGGAACTGAAAACGTTGAATTTTGAACGGTAACACGCTGTCTGAGGAAGTAAGTTTGATCCGAGGAATGAGTACTCTATTCCCACGACGTGAACCTGTTAAAACCTCGCAGTCCACTGAGTTGTGCATTGCAATCACTCTTAATGGTGTTCCATTGATCAAACCTTTTGAGGTGTGCAAATTTCTCATTAATTGGACTACAGCACCAACCTTTAATTTCAAATTGTGACGCGGGAGTCCACTCAGTTCTATACTGTTTAAATATTCTGTTGGGAAATGCAGAGCATCATTTTCATCATCAGATACTATTTCGTCCATGCTAATATAGTTTCTCTCTGGGAAATAATCACTATTCATTCTAGATAACACCATGTTATTTATGATGTTACAGTCTTCGATCCGCGGAGCAAGAACTGCATAGTCAGCAATGTCACTTGAATTTAGAATTGATTCCAAGTCTCCGTATACATAGTCAACAGATGATCCTGTACCAAGTAACTTATTCGGAAAAATATAATTACCACCTATTGTTTGGTGTTTCGGCAGCGTTCCATTTCCAACACTAAGTAAGTATCTTGCAAACTCATCTTGTCCTTCATTAACACGCATATTTTGAGTCAAGTATAACTTACGAACAAAACGCCACAGAGGGTTTAATTTTAAACAATTTTCAACCGTTGTTGATCGGCTTCCATGTGGTACTACAGGGAGGGTTTGACGGAAGTCTCCGCAAAGCAGCACAAATTTTCCTCCAAATGGTAGTGAAGACTGGTTTGTTATAGTATTTGCCAAATCGTGAAACAGACGATTGATGACTGTGAATGAAGCAGATGACATCATACTTGCTTCGTCTATTATTACCATTTTTGCAGACAACAGTTTTTGACCATGTGGTGAGTTTGGTGTTACCGAAGAAACAGAAGTGTCAAAAATTGGAATAGGTAGTTTAAACTGATTGTGCAACGTCCTTCCTCCTTCAACTAAACTTGCTGCGATTCCTACGAATGCAACAGGTAAAACAACCTGATTTTTCCACTGGAACTCTATGGTGTAAATTCGACTTTGCCAAAAATTTCCTTCTTTCTGATGTCGTTGATTAGAGCATCCAACTTTGACTTGAAAACGCGGGCAATGAGATCAGGCCGCTCGTTTGATGACTGCTTATGTTAGAGATTCTCTTTTATCTCAGGCCAGGTTGGATTACATGTAAAAGTGATGAAGAGATCTGGCTTGCCAAATTCGCGAACAATCGCCATTGCATCCTGGTATTGGGCTTCCGATGAATGAAGATGGCAAAATTACCATTTGACCGAACCTTTGCTCTCCATTACTCTCACGTTGGTGAATATAATCCATTACATTCATGTAACATTCTGCTCTAAGCAGAATTTGTTGTGATCTAATAAATGCTAAGCGTTCACCTTCGATACGCACATACAAATCAACAATCCACTGGAAGAAAAGTGTTTCCTGAAGAATGTATTATAGAGAATCCGTCCCTTATAGCAAGTCGATAGCTGACGAACTGAAGCATTGTGAGCTTGTTCCTTGATACTGTTGCATTTGCTTGGAAATGCTGCAAATTTCTGGTCCAACCTCTATCACCGGTGGGAAATAATAATGGATACGCCATGGGGTCTAAATTCGGACTGTGTGATGGTATTGTTTGCGCTTGACCTATTTTTGGATGAACTACAATATCGCGTTCAGATTCCGGAATTCCTTCTGGAGAATTCTTGAAGATTCCTGCAACATCAGAAACAGTAGCGTCATTGTATCTCTGAGCGAAAGGATTCGTTTGTGACAAATCTGAGGAAAGCTGGTCCATAAGAGCAGGATCACAGCCATTGTTTGCTTCTGAATTCATTGGTTGAGCAGCAGCAACGTCTACATCGTAATAATATGTTTGTGCATACCTTGCTGTTTGATTTGCTTCTGGTACAAAAGAGCCTAAGCGATGAAGAACTTGGCCATGAATCTTATAGAAGAATGGACCACTTGATGCTGTTTATACGTTAGCGCTTGTGCTAATCATGGATAGAGCAGCGTTGAAAGACCTGATCTTGGCTCTATAATTCTTGCACTTTGAATCGTTACCAGTCAACAGTCTTTCAATCAAGTTGTCTCTTCTTAAAGCTGTTATTTCCACTTTGCCTTTGTGACAACACGTTGAACCTTTATTGCCATCAATTTCATTCGAGAAATGCATAGCTTGACATTCAACACATTTCTTGTTCAGAGGACCTAAATTATGTTGAGGAACTGTTGAGAAATCTCTTAATCGACGTCTAGTTTGTTGTCGACTGGTTCTGGTGGATCTTAAGAATCTACCTGTTGGACGTGACCGCACTTGTCGGGGCATTGTTATGAATTGTAGTTTAATTGAATTATATACATAAATAAACAGAGAACATTGAAAATCTTTGCGCTAAACCTGTCACTCACTAAACCTGTCACTCACTGAAACTCCCCACAAAGTATATGCCTGTTTTTAGTGAGTTGAAATTATATTTAGTTGGGACAGAAACCGATGACAACATTTGCCATTTCACCACCAATGTAAATTCACCAGTTCAAATGATGCCACTACCGCCGGTAGATGGAGGGATTAAGGATTAATTAAATCCGGTTTAAATCACTGTTGGAATTAACTTTTGCTAAATTTTAATGCTTAGTGCACCCCTTCAGACCACTACCTTTCCAACGGTGTATCGCACTTGACTGTGCGACCTTTAGTTTAGGAGGAGAAGCGGTTACAATAATTACACTATAAACACCTTAGCGTAATATATATATATATAGATATGTAATTCTGACTCCTGTTTGTAAGTGGCAGCACATTCGAAATAGAGAAACCAAAATTTATCATGAATAGTTTTATGTTTTCATTCGACTTGCAACGACAAGATTGTGGAACCCAAATCAACTTTATTTCGCATAGAACACGAACGAAAGCTTTCATTCGAGATAGAGAAACATGCACTAAATTTTTCATATGTCGAACGGACTAAGTTCGTCCATGGTGGCCAAATGGGGAAAGTTGAATCAATGGGACTAGTATCAAATAATAGGTATTGATGTCTAGTTTAAGAATTTAGATCCAAATGTCTCAAAAAACTTTCAGAATATCATATTCCAAGTAAGTGCGTCCTTGGTGGCCAAACAGAGAATGTTGTGTCAGTTGGACAAATATCAAACAATAGTTATTAGTGTCTACTTTAGGAACTTAAGACCCTAAATAGCTCTCATAATATTATTACGAATAAGTAAAAGCTTTTTCTTACTGGTAATGACTCTACTAACAGTATGTAAATAACAGGCGGTTAGTGCTACGCCTGAAAGTATGCATTGTAACAACGTACCAGCTCGATAAACCAGTAGCATGAATTCACCTCAGTAAAGATAACTCTCCACCATTCGAGATTGTTCTACAAAGATAAGCAACAACAACAACATCCAGATTCTAGAAGGTTCTTGAATTCGCTAGATATACCTTCATTTGAGTATGGTGAGTTGGTATAAATAGCAGAGATCTTTGTAATGGAGAGTTCATTTTGTGATTAAACCCTGTAAAGTGAGCAACACGAATTGACAGTAAAATATAAGATTTATTAAAGTGGTGTAAATAAAGTAAACTGTTGTACTATATAAGTAAAATAAAAGGAAGTTAAACCGTTGTAATTATCGTAATTTAAAACGAACCTTGTTTTATTATTGGGAATAAAACAACGCAAAAAGGACGAATAAGGAAATTCGTAACAATATCATATTCTTTGGCAAATATATGTGTTCAAATGGGGAACAGAATAAGTGCGTCAATGGTGGCCAAATGGAGACGACGATATAAAAGATATTGGTGTCTAGTTTAAGAAGTTAGCAACCATTTTTCCCAAAAAGCTGTCAGAATATTATATTCCTGGACGAGTATAACTTTTCAGATGAAAGTTAAATTAAGTGCGTCCATTGTGGCCAAACGGAAAATAGTGCATAAATGAGTTTCGTAGCACATAATAGGTAATGCCAAATAGGTTTGCCAAAACATTACCCAATTTTTCCAAGCAATTTAAGGAAGATTATATTCGTCAACGAATATAACTGTTTCGTATGACGGCCGGACTAAGTGCTTCCATGGTGGACTAACGGAGGAGGTTTCATCAATTAGACATATATCAAAAATAATAGGTATTTGTGTCTCGTTTCAGAATTTAGGACCCAATTTCCAGCGACACTTTCGGAATGTCATATTCCTCGGCAAATATAACTTTGTCATATGGTGGACGGACGGACTACGCACTACGCCAAACGGGGAAGGTTGCCTTAATCGGATTAGTATCAAGTAATAGGTCTTAGTGTCTATTTCAGCAATTTAAAATCCACTTCCAACAAAAAAATACGGAATATCATATTCCTAGGCGGAGGATGGAGGATGGACTAAATGCGTTCATGGTGGCCAAACTGAGAAGACTACGTCAATGGGAATAGTATTATAAATTGGTATTGGCGTCTAGTTTAAGAAGTTGGGAACCACTTTTCCTAAAAGGCTTTCAGAACATCATATTCTTCGACGAATATAACTGTTTCGTATGGAGGACTGTATAAGTGCGTCCATGGTGGCCAAATGGAGAAGATTGCGTCAATGGCACTAGTATCGAAGCATTGGTATTCATTGAAAATCATAGATTTTCGTGAGTAGTTTAAGAATTTAAGGTTCAATTTCCCTAAGAAACTTTCTGAATGTCATATTCTTCGACGAATATAACTTTTTTATATGTAGGTCAGAATACGTACGTCCAAGGTGACCAAATGGAGAAGATTGCCTCAATGAGACTACTATCACATCATAAGTCCCTATTTAAGACTCAACTTTCTCCGACGAATACAACTTTTCTTGTGGAGAACGGACTAAGAGCGTCCATGGTGTCCAAATAGAGAAGACTGCGTCATTGGGAATAATATAAAAAATAGGCATTGGTGTCTAGTTTAAGAATTTAGGATCAAATTTGCTCAAAAAACTTTCAGAATATTATATATTTCGACGATTATAACTTCTTCATCTGGCCGACAGACTAAGTGCGCCCATGGTGGCCAAATGGAAACGGTTGCGTCAATGGCACTAGTATCAAATAATAGAAATTAATGTCTAGTTTACAAACTATCAAATCATAGGTATTTGTGTCTACTTGAAGAATTTCGGACCCATTTTAGCCAAAAGCTTTCACAGTATCATATACTTCGACGAATATAAATTCTTCATATGGCGGACAGACCATGTGCGTCCATGATGACCGAACAGAGAAGGTTGCGTCAATGGCACTAGTATCACATAATATACAATAATGTGTGATTTAGATACTTAATCCCTTTTTCCCCAAAAATTTTATAGAATATCATATCCGTCGACGAAAATAACTGTTTCCCGTGGAGAACGGACTGGCCAAATGGAGAAGATTGCATCAATGGCACTACTATCAAAACATAGGTTTTTATGTCTAGTTTAAGAATTGACTAGATTCCCAAAAACTTTCAGAGCATTACTTTCTCATATTGTGGCCAAATGGAGAAGGTTACGTCAATGGAGCTAGTATCAAATAATAGGTCCAGTTTAGGAACTTCAACCCCACTTTCTATTCCAAACAGGAATACCTGGGAAAAGTCACTGGCAGGGGATACCAGTAGTATCAGATTTTTTTACGGATGGATCAAAGTTGGACGAGCATGTAGGCACCGAACCTAAATGTAAATATCTCCTTCAAGCTGCCTGATCACTGTAGTGTATTTCAAGCGGAAATTACCGCCATACTGGAGGTTGCTGAACTACTGAAAAATAGTGTCACAACCCTTCGGAGAACATGTATCTACATAGACAGCCAGGCTGCCATAAAATCCCTGGAAGCCATGTTAGCTACGTCCCTGACGGTGAAAGAATGCCACTCATCACTTAGGGTGATGACAGAGTATTTTGACATCAGGCTCATCTGGGTACCGGGACACAGCTACATTCCAGGCAATTCCGTAGCGGATGCGTTAGCTAGACATGGCACTACGGCACAGGTTCTTCCGGCAAAAGAAGGTGTTAGTATGCCAATCTCTACCTGCCGTTTGCAGATCAGGCAGTGGGCCGATAATATCTTCCAGGACAAGTGGAGACTTACTTCAACTTGCAAACAAGCTAGGGTCCTCTGGCCACAGGTGCACAGGAAGAGGACTAGGCACCTACTTAATTTGCCGAGAGGCAGGTTATCCACATTGATAGAAACACTTACGGGATATTGTCTTGTAGGAAAACACTCCCTAAGATTGGGACATAGAAACTCCACTCTCTGGAGATGCTGCATGGATGAGTATGAGGAAACGACGAAACACCTTCTGTTGGATTGCCCTGCTCTGGCAGGACTGAGATGTAGGATATTCGCAATACAAATACAGGATATTCCTGTAGGTCTTATAGACAAAATCATTGAAAGGGAAAATTTAGTCAATAGTTGCTATGGAGGAAACTGCAGATATCACAATGGGGTTCTTTAGCCTAAGTGTGCTAGACAGCGTGCTGTCTTGCAGCCTTTTCAACCAACCCCACTTTCTCGAAAACATTTTCAGATTATCATATCCGTCGACGAAAGTAACTGTTTCATGTGGAGGACGGACTATGTGCGTCGATGGTGGTCAAATGCAAAAGATTGCCAAAATAAGATTAGTTTCATACCATAGGTTTTGGTGTCTACTTTAAGAATTTAAGACCCATTTTTGCCAAAAGCTTTCAGGGTATCACATTCTTCAGCAAATATAACTTTTTCATATTGCGGACGAAATTAGTACATCCATGGTGACCAAATGGAAAAGGGTACGTCAATGGGACTAGTATCAAATAATAGCTATTGATGTCTAGTTTAGGAACTTAATACCCAATTTCCCCAACATATTTTCATATTATCATATCCGTGGTCGAAAATAACTGTTTCATGTGTTTCAATAAGTGCGTCGATGGTGGCCGAATGGAGAAGGTTGGGTCAATACGACTAGTATCAGATAATAGGTATGGATGTGAAGTTTAACTATTTAAACCCCACTTTCCGCAAACACATTGTCAGAATATCATATCCTTCGACGAATATAACATTTGCCTATAACGCATGGAGCAAGTGCATCAGCTGGTGGCAAAATGCGGAAGATTGCACTAATGAGACTACTTGCGTCATAAAATAATAGCTATAGGTGTCTAGATCTAGGTGTCTAGATCTCATAACTGATTACCTAAAACATGTTCTCTTATATACTTTAATGGGAATACTTTACATGTTCAACAACGGGGATGAAATATGTTGCCCCCTGTTATAACAATGATTGTCCATAAACTACATGAGCCACTCCTACATATATAACTTTTGTCGCCCTAATAGATAAATTTCCCCACCTAAACAGATTTAGTTCTTAAAGGACATGTAATGTCCTATTAAAGAATCATTTCGTAGTGACAGAAATTTATTTAATATGTAAAATTTGTATTATTTTATTGTCTTTATATTTATTTTCACTTGCTAGTTCACACTGGAAGTGTCCAAGTCCAAGGATCTTTTAACACCTTTATATCAATGGTGCGTATCTGTCCATATCAGTTTTACATAAAGACAACCAATAATTTGTTAAGTCCTTTCATTTCCATCTACGCCAGAGGCCGAGTGTCGTCGCCGTCACCTTAATTTTAACAACTTTAATTGTTGACTGCAGGATGCTCTTTATCAACCTACGATTAAGGATAATTATTACCTTTCAATTACCTCCCAACAACACAACAAAATTCCGCAGTATAATAAATCCAACAAATAAAAGGCGAACAAAAATTCTGGTAATTATGCACGACTTTCGAACAACAACAATCATCATCCTTACAAGAACAACAGCAAATGGCCTATAAAGTGTGGTCCGTTGTTGGTAAAGTTTTACTGTAGGACATGATATTATGCATTTTAATGGCAACCGAATGGCCCAATTTGCCACGGTTACCTTTGTTTATATACACGGACCCAATGCGAGCAAACTAACGGAATGAATGTGAATCCTTTTAAATATCCGAGAGAGATAGAGAGAGAGGAAGTAAACCGCTTTTGTCTCTCAACTTCGAGTTGAGGGCGAGAATTTTCTTCATTTGAATTGAAACAAAAGAGTCGAAATGACGTTGGAACCGGTACGGCCGAAAACAGAGAGAGAGATAGATTTCATATTGCAACAACAGCAACAGCAGTGGGCAAAAATATTTAACTGAACTTGTACTACTGACCTACATTTCATTAGGCTTGTGTGTGTTTTTCTGTAGCTGCCACAAACAACCAACACGCAACTGCTCTCCTGTTGCAAGGAACATGTGAAATTGAGATACAGAATTACAGGCAGCACTGACACACACAACTCTCGCCACCAAGAGTTGATGAAAATGCAACAGTAGTTGAATATTGTTGAGGCAGGCTAAATAATATTACAAGAGAGAAAATAATTTTGAGATAAAGAGAGAAAAATGAGAAAAACACTATTCAATTAAGCGTCCTCAAGGAAACGGAAACTGAATCTGCTCTCTCTTAAAAATAAATGGCATGCGTTTTGAGAAATATCAAAAACTGGGCAATGTCTCTTGTTTGCACGTACTTTCGTAGACTTTCGAACATGTTTGATGGCCGTGGTGAATTTGTTATTAATTGCCTTTCAACAAAGTCCCTGCAACAAATTGAGTGAATTGTTGAGATTCTTGTGAAAAAGACTCATTAGTCTTGTAAACATGTTGCCAAGAAAATAAAAACTGAAACTATAAGTTACAAAAATTTTACAGTTATAAATTAAAAAAACAAATGATTGCTCATTGCATCCCAAGAAAGAATTGGGGAGAGCTTTTCACAACCACTGAGCTGTGCGCTTTCTAGTTTTATACTCACTGATTGGGTCAAAGAGTTGTACACCGGTTTCGACCGGTATTTTGAGATGCTATTCATGGCTAACTACTCGATACTGTCGCCGTCACTATGCGACGTGACTGCCCCGGAAGAAATTTAAGGGGTTTAGAGCAGGGATCGAACCCAGGATCTCATGTACAACAGGCGCACGCACTAGCAATTGCACCACCGATGGCCACAGTTATAAATTAACATCGCATTTTATGCAAAACTATAGTTTATGCTGCTGGTAGTAACTGGACGTTGGAAAAAATTAAATTTTACTAACAAACGGATTTAAGTAATCCATTGCATTTTTTTTGCATATTTGGCATGTTAACATAAACATTATATGCAAATATGCAAAATTTGTGCACATTTTTAAATTTGTCAAATAAGAACGCGATCAAGAATTTTGCGGCTAACTTGTCATTCAAAATAAGAACAGATTGATTTAAATTGTACATTAAAGAACGCAAATACCATTCGCGTTGTTTCGCAAAAGATATCGGCTATTGGCATTGGCGCCATCAATTCATTTTAAAATACGGTTACCAGTGTTTTTTTAACTGAAGATGAAACTGAAAATTTGGCAGATTTCTGTAGTAAAAACGTATGAATACAATAAAACAATATTGCATATTTTAGAGTCATTCATATGTTGGAAGTCGTACAAATCGGAAACAGAACCCAAAGTTGTTTAGCTATAATATCTTTACGTTAAAGTTTCTCTACTTTTTGGTCTAACTATATTGACATATTTGCATATTCTGCATATGTCTTCGCATAAATTTTGCATAACTTTAGCATATTTTGGATATTTACACCAAATTTGTTGCAGAATCCCTGAAATCCCTAGTGGGGGGGGGGGGTAGCTTCGCCCCCATGGGAATGCGGCAACCTGGTCCTGTTGCGGAGAAAGGGCATCCCTATATGTATATTAAAGACTGGGGCAGCAAGTTGTCATAGGGTGCCATACCGAAGATTATTGCCACGCAAAACGATGGACTAACCGTGGATAATTGAGAGGTTTTCCACAGTGAGGAGAGGCAGTAGGGCACAATGCGTGTGATTGGAATAGACCCGGAAGTTAATCTTGGCCCAGACAAAAGGTATAGTATTATTTGTGACTAAAGCTGCCTATGTCAAGATTACCAAAATGCCAACTGGCATGACGGTTGGAGCAACACGCCTGTATAATGCGACCACCTAAGAAGCGAGTGACGATTCATTGCGGGAACATTCACAGCTTAAAGAACAGAAGGAAGTGACTGACAGCATTGTCAACTCCCAGAAAGGCCGGTTACTTTAGCAAGTAGCGATCCAGGGTGGGAACAGTCACAGCTTAAGGAAAAGGAGGAAGTGACCGTAAGCATCACCAACTCCCAGAAAGACCAGTTACTAGAGAACCAATGTTAGACATCAACCAATTAAACCTCCACCGGAGAGAGACGGATTTGTTGGATAAAATTAAAAACGGTAAGATACACATTGCTTTACTCCAAGAACCTTGAACCACTCGGGACAAGTTTAGTGGATTACATCACGTTAATTACCAACTATTCTATGCGAAGGCAGGTTTCCGTTCGAGAATATGTAGCTTGTGTCATAGAAAACTTTGTTTTATCTTCTCCTCAGAGTTATCAACATCGGAGGCAGCTGTGCTGATACACGGAAAGGGTAATATGTTCCAGGCGTCAGTATACTATCCATATGATTCGCCGACACCACCACCTTCGTCGAAACTACAGCGACTGGTTGAGCGACAAGCAACGAAGTATTAACCCACACACGTCGTGGGGTAGTACTAACTGTAATCGTAGGAGTCAGACCCTAGTAGAATTCTTGAATACTATCGACCTTTTGTCACTGAATATTGGGAACAAATCTGCACTTGTCAACAAACTGAAGGAAGAGGTATTAGATTTAATAATCTGCTCCGAAAATCCATTTTCGCATTGGAATCCATTTTCGTATCCGCGATTCCATTCGGAAAGTGTGTGTTCATCAGGTATTTTAACATTTGCTTCATTGCTTCCATTCCCTTCCCTGTGTCTTCCAGCAGCGTTTCCGCCTGAATGTGGGTCTTAGAGAGGAATATTTCATCTTCGACGTATCATTGACGCTATCCATCTGTTCACAGAATAGTCTCGAGTAGTTTCGTCTCGTCCTTCTCAATATTGTGTCGTATTCACCGAGAGGTCTTTTATAGTCCTCCCAGTATACTGGTAACTTTTTACGCTTAGCTCTGTTGTACAGTCTCCGGACTTTTCCCCCAAAAATTGTGTATCTCTCCTGTAACAAAGGATTTCCCTGGGCCAATTACCTTTCTCGAAGTAGACAGCCATCTTCGAATAACTCTAGTAGTGCTAGCTTTGTTCTGGTCACTTTATTGTATAATTCGTGCCTACTGGAGTAGTCGAGTTGACGATGATCTAGTCGGTTTCCAAGTAGGCTTCGGAATTTTCTCCAGTTTGTCCTGGCCTTGTATCGAAAGCTTATTGGTTTCGGCGGTGGCCGTGATATTTTGAACCTTAAGTTTCTGTGATGTAGCCGTCGGTGGTGCAATGGTCGTGTGCGCGGACCTGCTCTGACCACTTTAAATTTCTTTCGACAGCGGGTACTTCTACATGTAATACCTCTTCCTTCATTTTGTCGACAATCGCAGATTTGTTCCCCATATTCAGTGACAAAAGGACGATAGTATTCAAGAATTCTACTAGGGTCTGACTCCTACGATTACAGTTAGTACTACCCCACGATATGTGTAGATTAATACCTCGTTGTTTGTTGGATTGGCGCCCTCAACAAATCGCTGCAGTTCCGACGAAGGTGGTGGTGTCGGCGAATCTTATGGCAAGTATACTGACGCCAGGTATACAGGGTGATTCAGGAAGTTCCGGACACATTTCTCCAGCGTATTTCTTGGCTCATTTCATGAAGAAAAGTCCACTAGGACCATGTCCGAAAATGCAAGGGTGCGAAATGGCAGCGGGTTCAAAATTTTCGGATTGGCGGTCGGAGGGTAGTAGGGTAAAGTTGCTAACTCTGAGCCAGTGGTCGGATTTTTGGGCTTGTTGGAAAGGTCTTTAAGAGGCCTTTCAGAATCAATAAAAAAAAGTAGAAAAAAGTCAAATCGCCGAGATACAGAGCTTTCGGACAAAAATGGAAAAAAAAAGTTCACATAACCTCAATTTGCTCAGCCAGATGCCAGGTAACTTATGTTTTTTTTCCGTTGAGAGATAGCCATACCTCTTGCCTTTCCAAAACGACATAAACGAAGCCCATAGGTCTTACCGTTCCAAAGTGATGACCATTTCTGAAAATTTCAATAAACATAAATGTTTCTACTTTCAATAAAATAAAATCTTAAACGTGTTAATTTACAAAAACAAATAAATGTGTGCTGTTATTTCGCTTCCAAAAACAAAAACAAACATTTTTGCATTTCAGTAACTTTAGAACGGTAAGACCTCTGGGCTTCGTTTAGCTCTGTATCTCGGCGATTTGACTTTTTTCTACTTTTTTTTATTGCTTCTGAAAGGCCTCTTAAAGTCCTTTCCAACAAACCCAAAAATCCGACCACTGGCTCAGAAGTTAGCAACTTTACCCTACTACCCTCCGACCGCCAATCCGAAAATTTTTAACCCGCTGCCATTTCGCACTTTTGCATTTTCGGACATGGTCCTAGTGGACTTTTCTTCATGAAATGGGCCAAGGAATACTCTGGAGAAATTTGTCCGGAACTTCCTGAATCACCCTGTATATTGCCGTCTCCGTGTTTCAGCACAGTTGTCTCCGATATTGATAACTCTGGGGAGAAGAAAAACCAAAGGTTTCTATGATACAAGCTACAGGTTCTCGAACGGGAACCTGTCTTCGCATAGACATTGTTCAAGGTTCTTGGATTGAAGCAATATGTATCTTACCTTTTTTTTACTACAATGGGCCCAACTTGAAATTTAGGTTGAAAAATGGCACTACATTCAACAGTCGCTAGTTAAGGATATAATTTCTGGGCGGACCCCCCAACCCTGCGAACGTGCCTGCATCGGGCGCTAATCATTACGGATCAAATGGTTAAAAGAGCTATAAAGAGCTTCTCCCCATACAAACTGGCGAAACTGGATGGGATTTTCCCGGCGATTCTACAACATGAGGTTGACCTAATAGCAATGCATTTGGTGGAAATCTTCACCGCATGGAGATGCCTAGAAACCCGGAAAGGAAAGTTATGAGACCTCAAAGGCTTACAGACGAATTAGTATCACCTAGTTTCTACCCAAGATCTTGGACGACATGGTAAAAAGTGGAATACCGGAGGATATACTGAAATTCAGGCAACACGCATATGTGAACGGTCGCTCAGTGGAAACCGCACTTTATGAGGTAACCCAGTACACTCAATATTAAATTGTATACACTTTTCGTATGCAAAGATGGGGATGTGTTCATCAATGTCCAGACCGTAATACTCATATACAATTCTTAAAATAGTTTGCAGTGGGCCGGGCATTAGGAGATTGGATCAACCATATGCTAAGGAATAAACGGATAAACGGCGGTTCTCATGCCATAAATATAAGAGACAGGGTGCAAGGTGGATCACCACCGGGAGGGAATACGTCACTACTACTCCGGGTTGTCACAGTTGACAGGGATTCTTTCCGACGAAAGTACTTACACCTGACTACTATGCAGACGATGTTGTAATACTTCTTAGGGGAAAGGATGCTAATCGATTATGCAAAGAGGTCGAGAGGGCACTGAATGTAGCATATGACTGGACACAGCCGATGGCACAATAGCGTATGACTGGGCACAACCAATGTGAACCCGGAGAAATCGGAAATCTGTCTATTCACAAGGGTACCGAAAATCTCCGAATTTGAAGAGCTTCGGTTCCTGAATAAGACGACGAAAATATTCGATAAGGTTAAATATTTAGGGGTAATCTTAGATCGGAAACTGAATTTGAAGCACCACATAGAGAACAAGGTAAATACGCCCTACAGATATTAGTCGCTATGAAGAAGGGATATAGGATCTAAATGGACCTTATACCGGTACTAACGTCTGCTTCTGTAATATGGTGGATGACAGTTAAGAGGAAATACTACAAAAAACACTGCAAATTAAAGTTGTTCTAAAGTTCTCAGAGCGCATAGAAGAGACCGGTCACACAAAATTTCAAATCGTTTTCGCTAACGGAATAAGGCTGTTAAATTTCCCCACGGCCAAAAATCTTGGACTTCGATCACACAAAGGTTCAACATAAGGACATCCCCAAGGTTATTTGAGTATCTCCTGATCAGAAGACAAAGAACCAGATTGATAACGTTATAATTTATTGCAAGCCCTTTTTCAGAGTAATTCGAGGCGCTAATATGGATTCTGTTTAGAGCAAAGGTTCGCACAAGAATAAGCAAATCGAAAATCATACAAAATCTAACACAGTAGCATTCACCAGAAGTAGTGGTAGGCTACTGAAACAAACTCACTGAATTGCGGGAAGAGAACTTACTTTCAGTGTCCATACCTACATTAAAGACGAAAGAAGATTATCTTTCCGCCTCCAACTTGCGTCGAACTCATAGCCATTGTTATGACAGCCGTATATAATCACTATATATTTAAAAATTGCATGATAAAATGACAATACAAACGGAGCAGGTTCATTCATAAATAAAACATAAATAAAATACTATTAACAAAATAAAAATAATAAGATAAAATGAGACGTATGATTAAAATTACACATACGTCAAGTAAGACAAATAAATTAATATTAATCATACGCACATTGAACGGAAAATTTTCTTTTACATCGAATTTACGATCACTTAGATCGTTTCGTTACTGAGAAGCTGGTATTTGAATTCTGGCAGTGGATAAAATGCAAAACACCACCGTTAGCAATTCCAATGAAAATACACAAAAATCACTCCACTATTTGCTGACGATCGGAGCTAACATTATATGGGCCATGAGTTGCAAATATTCATCTGAGATGTAAGAAGTTTCTACAGACGTTGACGTCATTATGCAACTGGTAAATTACCCCAACTAATATTATAAGGCTGAAACTACCACCGTATTGGAAATGTGATGGATACGCACAGATAGAAATGGATGAATAAGACAACAAGTCATCTCTCCCCTACTTTGGTTACTCGTGATCAACAAAATACTACTGAAACTAGATAATAGGAGGAGGATCAAAACCCTGGCGAATGCGGATGACGTGGTAATAATGGTGTCCAGTTTGTTCCCATCCGTGTAGAGCGAAATCATGAATCACTTAACGATTGGGCCACTGGGAGTGGTGTTGGAGTGAATCCGGGGAACACTGAGGTCATGCTTTTTACCACGAAGACCAAGATACCAAAGTTTAATCCTCCTTGGCTAAGTGGAATAGAGATTCCACTATCAACTCACGCCAAGTACTTGGGCGTGATTCTAGACCCTAAACTTTCCTGGAAGCGTAACGTAGAGCACCGCGCACAGAAGGCAACCGTTGCGTACTACGCTTGTCGGAAAATGTTCGGAAGCCGGTGGGGTCTCCTACCGAAAATGGTGCTATGAATGTACACTAGCATAATCAGACCAATACTCTCCTATGGAGCAATGGTATGGTGGCCTGTCGCAGGGAAGACGTCCGCCATGAAACTGTTGTACAGAGATCAGATTGCATCGCCATTATAGGGGCAATGAGGACGTGTCCAACTGAAGCCCTTAATACGATGCTTCATATTATACCAATCGACCTTCACATCACAGCTAGAGCGGCCTGGAGTGCCACCCAACTAAACGCTCTTGGATTCTGGAAGAGCAATGCATATGGACATGCGAGTATACTACAGACAATCCCAAAAAAACTCAATATAACAACCGATTACTGCACCCCCTCAATGACGTTCGATAATCTAGTCGACACCAAAGTATTTACGGACGGATCCAAAATGGAATATGGAACCGGCTCGGGCGTTTTCTTCGAAGAGGCAGGCCTCAAATTATCATTCAAACACCCAGACAAGTGCAGCATTTTCCAGGCGGAGATACTGGTCGTAAAAGAAGCCCTCGCCGCCCTTATACTACAGGGAAGAACAGAGCGCATTGAAATATTTATAGATAGCCAAGCGGCTCTCCTATCACTCAAATCTTACAACACTGCATCTAAACTCATTAGTGAATGTAGGGAAAACTTGTCGAGCTAGGTCGGCTGGCCAATGTGGTTCTTACTTGGATACCAGGCCATAAAGATCTCCTAGGGAACGAAAAGGCAGTCGAACTAGCTAGGGCAGGAACTCCATATGGCGTCAGTCGCAAACGCCTATAGGGTTGGTCAAAAGAGGTATTTTCCTGCATTACCTTGAACGAGGGAAGACCAGACGATATTGGATGGAAACGTGCCGCATATCCAGAAACACATGGCCAGAATATAACATTCACCGGACTAACTCCCTGATCAGCCATAATCGGGGAGACATATCTAGGCTAACTGGCGTGCTGACCGGGCATTGGGCAATCGGTAATCACGCAAGATGGTTGTAGCTGCCATATAATGACCACTGCCGTGAATGTGATGACGCAGAATAGGAGGACACGGTGGAGCATCTCCTCTGCAGTTGTCCGGCTCTGATGAATAGACGCCTGATGACTATGGGCCGTCCCTTTCTGCATAACCTTGCTGAGGTACACGAGATAGATCTAGGGGATCTAATGGGGTATATCCGCTTAACACGCCGGATAAAGACACGGTACTTTGGACTTTCCGGAGTGCTGTGGTATGCAAAACGGTGTCTCCAGACACTAATTGATGCTAAATAGTATCTTTAGCAACCACGAATTCCAAATCAACCAAGACAACAATGGTGACAACGAATGTAGTATCATGGAAAAATATCAATTTAAATACGGATTCAATGAGTGAACTCATCCAGGTTCAATCCAGTGAGTGTGCGTGCAGCCACTACCCGCTTAAAAGACAAATTCAACAACATGTGTGAATGCGCCGAGTGAAGATAAGGACGAAACGAACAATTTCATAGTCTAAGAACGCATAGAACAAACTGAGCCCCAGCCAGGACCGTTAGATTGTTTCAGGCGATTTTAATGCCAAAGTTGGGAGTAAAAATGTCTCTTAAATAAACACCGGTAAATTCACTTCCGATAACCGATTAAGGCTGATAAATTTAGTCATGACAAACAAACTTGGGTATCGCTGATACAAACTTTCGCCATAAGGACATGCACTACACTGCACTACATTCGATGTCACCATAATGCTTCTTTAGACGTTGTGCCTTATCCACCCATTTCTATCTGTCCTTCTCCAGTACATTTTCAATACGGTGGTAGTTTAGCCTTATAACAGTTGAGGTAATTCACCAGTTTCATGGTGACACCAACTTCTGTAAAAACTTCTTGCATCTCAGATGAATATTTGTAACGCATGACCCATATAATGTTTGCTGCGGTCGTCAGCAGATGCGAAGGGTGGTGTTTTTCATTTTATCCACTGTCAAGCATTAAACACGTAGACGACGACAGGCTACCGACCACAATCTGTCAAAAATAAAATACATGCGTTTATATGCAAGTGAATATTTTAACGACGGCAAGGCGACACGACTGCAGGTTGTTGTCTATGCTACTTATGTAGCTGTAGTTGAATTAAACTAATTTCTATTTGTGTGGGCGACAATCAACAGGTTAGAGCTGTCAATGCCTGAAGTGGCACCACTGACAGAATAATCAACTGTTTTCACAATTTTTGTTATGTTTGTAATAATATTTATTAAATATTCTCCAGACATTTTATTTTCTTCTAACACAAATAACACAATAACACAAACGTCTACATTACAGATCAACTGTTTACTTTGCAGTTGCCGTCTTGAAAATAATTCAGTAGCTGCCACACGTCTCCATTTGCAGTCAGCGGCATTTGTAGTCGTGTGTTCATGTAGCCTGTCGTTGTCTATGTGTTTCATGCTTCAGGATTCAAATGCCCGTTTCTCAGTAACGAAACGATCTATGTGAACGTAAATTCGATGTAAAAGAAAATTTTCTGTTCAATGTGCGTATGAGTATTATTAATTTATTTGTCTTACTTGACGTATGAGTAATGTTAATCATACGCCCATTTGTCTCATTGTTTTTATTTTGTTAATATTATAATATTTGTGATAGGTTATTTAAATATCTTTTGAGAAAAAAACAAACAACCAGATTGTTCACGTCACATAATTCGCGGTGTTAATATTGATTCGGATCACTACGATCTGCGATCTAAAGGGAGAAGGGCGAAGAGACTAAACATTAATAAATGTAAAATAAACAATTATGAATATAAAATTGTCAATGATACAATAACACTGTGTGTAATGTTTTGCGTCATGGAAATATAACCATAAACGGAAACTACTACGTGAGAAAAGACCAAACACAAAAGACCCGTGTCTCCCAGTTTTGCCCAAAGTCATGCACTTTTTTTTACGGGCCCCCAAAGTTTTGGGGCCTCGGTGTCAGTTTTGAAAAAAGTGATCATTTCGTCAGGTTCATATCTTGCAATCCGTTCGGAAATTTGATATACTCTCTGAGGAAAATATATACTCTCTGAGCTCTTGTCATAGAGAACAAAAATTGTGAACAAATTAAATCAAAACTAATTCATCTTCAAAGTGAAATTCGCAAAAAAAAAACTTTAAAAAATTCGATTTTTTTGACCATTTTTCCCCTGTTCAGGTCCATAGGTAGCAAAACGTTCAAAATACAAGGAAACAATCAACTACAAAAATGTACCCAAGGTCTCAATAAACAACTTTCTGGAACATATGAACCTCCTAGGAATAATTTTTAACACCGTTTACTTCAACATTGAGATACTATGCTATCTCACCGACCGCAGCAGCATTGGCAAAGCAGTAAGCTCAGCACACGTAACAAGGGACGCAGCACACAATATAAAAGCGGCACGACGAACACATCGAGGCATTACACGGTGAAAGTTATACAGAAAGTGGTACAGCATAATTCGCGCACCACATTGGCAACTGACAATTTCAATATGCAGTTGTTTATTGAGATCTTAGGTACATTTTTGTAGTTGATTGTTTCCTTGCATTTTGAACGGTTTGCTACCTATGGACCTGAACAGGGGAACAAATGTAAAAAAAATCGAATTTTTCAACGATTTTTTTTGCGATTTTGACCTTGAAGATGAAGTTTTTTAGATTTTATGTGTTCACAATTTGTATTCTTTATGACAAGAGCTACAACTTTTAGTCAGAGAGGAAAACAAAATTCCGAACGGTTTGCAAGATATAAGCCTGACAAAATTATCACTTTCCATTCTTGTAATTATTATTTAATACAAAAACTCTATTTAATTATTTGATTTCAATTAAACATTCAATAGTTTTCAAGTATTCTCTGTTTATGGAAATCTTTTTTCCCTGCGTCTAACTTTTCCTTATTATTATAGTTCTCCTTCTTATCTTCTTTCTTATCATTCAATTAAAATGAATCTTGAATTGTTCAACTCATTCAAATATATTTTTTAATTAATTGTTTATTATGTTGTTGTTGTTGTTGTTTTTTTTCCTTAATTGTTTTTCTCTTTATTTCTTTCTAGTCACAATTTCATCATTAATCAACTCAGATTCTTTGGCAGCTGCAACAATTGGCGCTGCTGCTGCTGTGTTGCTGTTGTTGCTGATGTTGTTGCCATTTATTTAACTATAACAAGATAATGATGCAACAAATGCAAACGCCCAAACCCTGAACAAACACCAACTGTATCCTTACATTCGCGCATCCTGACAACAACACCCCGATGACAAGTGTCGGATTGTTGTTGCTGCAGCTGCTGATGTTGTAAGTAAATGGAATTTTATTTTTTCTATTCGTAGATTTTTCTTCCTCTTCTGTTGTGCTCTAAGAAGTTGAAGTCAAAGAAGTCTTATGTCTAGTGGCTCGTTAATATATTTTCTTCATTTATTGCCGTTGATGTTGCATATTTACTTGCCACAATGTTGCAAAAGGTTGTGAGGACGAGGAAAACTAGTAACATGCGACCTACTGACAGATATCGCAGTGAAGCGAAAGGAAGTGGATGTGTTATTGAGGGATTATATTTTTTCTTTGCCTTCAAATAACTGTCTGTTTGAGGAATCTTCTTGGAATGAGGGGTGCAGAAGAGTAGTTACTATGCGAAATCGCATATAAATTGAATATTATATAATTTTATAATTTTCGTTTTTTGCTTCCTTTCGCTGCCAATGTCCTTCATCAGGACAAAAGTAAAGTGAATTTCGATCAGTACTTAAAATTTAAGAAGACATTTGAAACATCTTCAGAATTTTGAGAGGAGGATGTGAATACTAACTGTGTCCTGGGCCTTGTTTGGGATTTGGCTGTAAGAGGAAATGAAATATTTGTCAAAAGACTCTGGGGCAACCCCATTTTTGCTTTATAATAATAACATTTATACGAATCACACAGTGTCCCTTTTATTATTTATGCATGGGAGTTAATTCGACTGATGGTCAGAACCATTTCCATGCAGTACAGTATATTTAAGCTTCGAGCACTTAGCTTTCGGCCAGCCAAGTTCAGTGTAATCAGCTGCAAGGCATTCTCACAAAATACTAGTTCTGAAATATTTCGGCAGAGAACAGGTTATGTAGCTGTAGTTATCGCATCAATGGCGAATGACACAATACTACAGGAGTGATTAAGATAATTACTGGATAACGAAGAGTCTACGTCTTTGAAGGGTAAGACCTACACTGGAACAGAAGCGCCAGCCTCCGTAGTAGTAGAGCGACGAGAATTCGAAGGACCAGTTGGTCAAAACCTTCGTAAGAACAAAGAGACAATCCACTGTAAGAACAAAAATACAAGCTACTGTAGGAACAGAGATAATCCAACGTAAGAACAAAGGGACGACCCCCTTTAAAAACAAAGAGGAAAAGCTCTGGTAAGAAAAAAATAAAATAAATGGTTTCCCATTACATCCCATGAAGGGATTAGGGACAGCTTCTCACCAACCAGTGAGCTGTGCGCGTTCTACTTTTACACTCACTGATTGGTGCCTACAGTTTAACACCGGTTTCGAAAGGTACTTTGAGAAGCTCTTTCATGGCTAAATACTCGATAGTTTCGCCGTACTAAACGAGGTGACCGCCGTCGAAAGAAATTTAAGGTGGTCAGAGCAGGGATCGAATCAACTTTCTCATGCATAAGAGCCGAGCACACTATCATTGCACCATCGACGGCCAGCCTTGGTAAGAACAAAGGGATAAACCATTATAGACATAAGGAGATAAGCTTAAGCAGAAACAGAGGGATCCACCTGTGTATGAACAAAGAGATGAAAACTTCATAGGCTCAAAGTCTTCATGGGAACAGAGGGCCAAACCTTCTAGACACAAAGTCTTCATAGAAAAAGCGGGACAAACCTTTTGAGGAACATAGGGACGAGCCTCCGCAGGAAAGAAGGAATACAACAGGCATAGAAATATATAAACAAGACTTTGTAGGAACATAAAGAAAAGTTTCCACAGAAACTGAGGAAGGAACCTATGTAGGAACAACGAGATGAATACTTAGTAGGAACAATACGACAAGTTTTCGTTGCCACAGAGGGAAACGTGTTCCGACAAACACAGTAGTGAACCTCCGTAGGAATAGAGGGGTAATGACTTTGTAGGAACAAATGGACAAACCTTTCGTAGTAATAGAGGGACAAGCCTCCTTAGGACAAGCGGGACGACCCTACATAGGAACAAAGGGGCAAAGCATACGTAGAAAAAAACCAACAAAACTGCGTAGCAACAGAGAGACAAGCTTCCGCATAATCAGAGGGTCCAACTTTCTAATGAACAAAGGTAAGAACACTTCGCAGGAACAACGGGATAAGTATTCTTAGGAACAAAGCGACAAAGCATTCGTATGAATAAAGACCCGGACGTTTTTACTAACAGAGAGAACTAGCTAGGAACAGAGGGGCGGACTGTCATAGGAACTAAGGAACAAAGCTGGCCTAGGAGCAAAGAGACAACTTTTCATGGGAACAGAGAGTCGAGCCTCCGTAGGAACAGAGGGACGGAGCTCCGTAGAGACTAAAACACAAAGCCGATCTAGGATCAAAGAGTCAACTTTTCGTAGGAACAGAGGCATAAACCTAGATATTAACACAAGGAAAATCATTCATTGTATCGAAGGGACAAATCATGCGTAGGAATAAATGGAGCAGCCGTCGTAGTAACAGAGAAACAGCTCCCGAAGAAACAGTAGGACGAACCTCTGTAGGAACAAACGTAAGAAGACTTGGTAGGAATAAACCGACAAGTATTCGTAGGATCGGACTGATAAGCGTTCTGAAGAACATAGGGACGAGCATCCGTTGGAACAAAGATACAAAGCCTTCATAGGAACAAAATGATAAATTTTAGTAGGAACAGAGAAAAACAGGAACAGAGTTCCGCAAAAACATAGGTACGAACCACCGTATGATAAATTGAATGAAGCCGTCGTAGGAATAAAGAGACAAGTCTTCGTGGAAACAGAAAGGCAAAGCTCAGTAAGAATAGAGGGACGTGACTCGATAAGAACAAAGATACAAAGCCTTCATAAGAGCAAAAACAGAAACCTTCGTAGGAACAGAGGAAAACTTCCTTTGGAATAGAGTAGTGAGCCTTCGGAGGAACAACGGACTAATTGCTCGTCTCGCTTTCGTAGAAGAAACGGACCAAGCCTACCTATATATAGAGCGACGAGTCTCCATATGAACAAAAAGACAAGTCTACGTAGGTACAAAGGGATAAGGCCTTCGTGTGAATAGAGAGATATCAACAGGGGAACTAACCTCCCTAGGAACAAGCGTACGAAGACTTGTTTGGAATAAAGTGACAAGTCTTCGTTGGACCAATGGCACTAGCGCTCTGAAGAGCCTGGGGACGAGCATCCAGGGGAACACACGGACTCTCACTCCGCCGGCGGGTCAGGACCTTACAAAACGAAGATAATATATTTCGTCAACCAGTTCGATATTTTGCTTTATCTCTCCTGTTGGAAATACCAAGTGTACCCAGGGATTCATCAACTTGATCTCTCCAGCGGAGTCTTGGTCTTCCTATTTTTCGCCTTCCTTCAAGTTCAATTTCGAAAACCCTTCGTGCTGGTTCGTCTTCACCCATTCTACTGACATGGCATAGCCAGCGCAATCGCGTAATTTTGATCCGCTTAACTATGATACTCGCCGTTGTGCACTATATGGCCATAAATATTTCGAAGACTCCTAGAGATGTTTCGTCTGCTTGCGATAAGACCCAGGATTCTGCGTCATAATGCAAGACAGATTGAATGACAGCTGGACTTTTTTTACTCGAGAGTGGGCTTTATCTCGAAAGTGCTTGCTTAGCCCAAAATAACATCTATTCGCACGCACAATTCTCTGCTTGATCTAAAGGCTGACGTTGTTGTTTTTGTGTACGGCAGATCCGCGCTATACAAATACATCCACCACCTCGAAATTATAACGGTTATTAACGTTCACGCTTTGGTCTAATCGTGTGGAGGCCCTGTTCTGTGAATCCATTAATTTTGTTTTGTCCTCATTTACTGTCAGGCCCACTTTTGCTAACTTCTTCTCAATTTTCGAAAAAAAAACCGCAGTAACTTATCTAATTGTGCGCCCACTGATATCTACATCATCAGCATACGCGAGCAGCATGTGACTTTTGCTGCTGCTGGTTCTATTCATGTTGACTGCAGCTTTTCTCATAATGATCTCCATTAAGATGTTAATGAGATCGCACGATAGGGTGTCGCCTTGCCTGAGGCCTCGCTTACTTACGAAAGGTTCGGTAATATCCTTACCCACTTTCACTGCGGATTTGGTGTTCGTCAAGGTCATCCTGCAAAGGCGTATGAGTTTTGGAGGAATACCAAGCTCAGACATTGCTTCGTCGAGTTTCTCCGTATAGGACTATCGAAGGCCACCTTATAATTAACAAATAGATGATAGTTGTGGGTCATGGGTCTTCTCCAGGATTTGGTGTAGCGTGAAAATCTGGTCAGTTGTCCAGTCCAATCGGTCCAATCGGGTCAGCGATAATTGATTTTAGTCTTTCGCAAATTATACTTGATAGAACCTTATATGCTATGGATGAAAGGCTTATTCCACGGTAGTTGTCACAGAGACTCGGGTCACCTTTTTTAAATATGGGACATAGTACACTGAGACTCCAATTGCCGGGTATGCATTCATCTAACCAAGTTTTGCTAATGAGCTGATGCGTGCCCCTTATCAGCTGATCACCGCCAGCCTTAAACAGCTCCGCCGGTAATCCATCGGCTCCTGCAGTTTTCTTGTTCTTAAGCCAGTTAATAGCTGTTCTGACCTCGTCTTGTTTAGGAGGTGGGCAATCGACGTCGTCGTCCATATTGTGATCGATTGTCCCATCGTCATTGGATATATCAGTTACCAGTGACGCGTAGAAATGATCTCTCCATATTCCCAACATGCTCTGTACATCTGCGATGAGATTTCCGTCCTTGTCTTTACAGAAGGGGGCCTTGAACCATGTCCAGTTGTCCCGTTTTTTGACTTTTAGTTTGAATTTTCGGGTTTCGTTCTGCGTTCTTTCATCTGTATGTCTCAATTCTCACTCTCCAGTTTTCTCCACTGCCGTTTCTTATGACTAAAGAGACGGTTTACCTCCTTTATTTTTTCCCCATACCGCTCAGTTGCAGCTTTCGTTGCAATTGACTGAAACATTGCCATACGTGTAGCTTTCTTTCCATAATCGTACTATGTTTTGTTGCGAAGCGGTTTTTCAAAACCAAGTACGGTTGTTGCGGCAGTTTTTATAGAGTCGGAAATGGGTTTCCACTGCGCATCAGGATCGTCATCGGGTCGGCGTGGGTTCTGTGCCAAAAGTTTCGTGAGCTTCCTTGAATAGGCTGTGGCTACCTCTGGTAATTGCAGCTTTCCGATGTCCAGCTTCCTCTGCGTCTGGTTTCGTAAGATTTTCGCTCTACTTAATCTTGTGCGAACCTTTGCTGCTACCAGATAGTGATCAGAATCGATGTTAGGTCTCCTGATCACTCGTACGTCCATTACATTGGATGAGTTCCTTCCATCAAATACCACGTGATCAATTTGGTTCTTCGTTCTTTGATCAGGCGATACCCAAGCAGCCTTGTGGATGTGTTTACGCTGGAATCTTGTACCATTAATAACCATGTTTTTTGCCGCGGCAAAGTCAATCAGTCTCATACCGTTGTCGGAACTGTCAGCATATAGACTGAAATTGCCAATAGTTGGATAAAACACATTCTCCCTTCCTACTTTGGCATTAAAATCTCCTAGTACAATCTTAATGTCATGGCCAGGGCAGCGGTCATACGCTTCATCTAGGAGCTCATAGAATATGTCTTTGGCATCATCATCTTTCTCTTCTGTCGGGGTATGCCCACAAATTAGGGAAATATACAAATATTTAGCTTTTATGCGGATTGGGGCTATACGTTCACTCTCAGGATTGAACCTAGAGACTAGATGTCGCAGTCTTTTGCCAACTACAAATCCGCAACCAAATTCATGTGTTTTCCCATGGCAACTGTAGTATATATCGCAGTTTCTTTTTCTTGAGCAGCCATTTCCTGTCCATCGCATTTCCTGGAAGGCGGTAATGTCAGCCTTATATCTTTCGAGGACGTCTGTCATTTGGATACTTGCACCGGGTCTATATAGAGTTCCTACATTATGTTTTCCTTTTCGTTTCTGTATATTCACTGCCATATGAGCGGTGGCGGGAGGCAAACCCAGTCCACCGGAATAATAATAATATTAACAATAATTGTAATATCATCGTTTGGAACAATCACCGATGAGGATCTGTGTCTAAATTTGAAATATATATTGGGTTTACCAGGAAGATGCATAAAGATGCGCTATAATTATATTACAGGTTGAAAAAAAATTGATCAAAATATGTGTTAGATTGTACGAACGTATTTCATAAATTTCGCTTCATAGAATCTAGGAAACAGTTTCATAGATATAACGAACAACTTTCAAAGATTTATCTTCATAGAAGTTTCGTTTCATGGAACTTATGAAAATGTTTCGTATATCCTATGAAATACAAGGTGTTTCAAAAGAAGTCATCCGATGTTGTTTGGCTGTCATTTTTTTTCTAAATGAAAAACTTCGATTCTGTTTTCTAATTACGTTTATTTGAACCTTTAGAATTTTACTGGTTAAGTTAAGAAGATGATATCGGTTAAATGGCCGCCGTTACAATTGATTACCATACGGGCCCGTTTTATGGCATTTTTCATCACTTCGGCGAGAACTTCGGGCGACAGATTTTCGCACTCGTGTCAAATGATGACTTTGAGGGTTTCCAGGGTCTCGGGATTGTTCACGTACACACGGGACTTCAAAAAACCCCACAAAAAAGTCTGGAACGGTTAAATCGGGCGATCTTGCGGGCCAGTGCAAATCGCCAAAACGAGAGATGAGGCGATCCGGGAACGCCGCCTTCAGAATATCGTTCATGGCTCGCGCACTGTGTGCCGTTGCTCCATCCTATTGGAACCACATATCCTCCATTCCTAATTCGTCGAATTGCGGCAGAAAAAACCCGGTTAACATGACCCTATAGCGCGCACCGTCCACTGTTGTCGTTTGACCAGCGGCGTCCTCGAAAAAAAATGGGCCGATGACTCGTGTAGTGTAGTCACTTTGAGCGGGTGTAATGGCATCTCGTGGATTTTCGGTGCCCCAGAAGCGATAGTTTTGCTTGTTCACTTACCCGCTGAGTTGGAAATGAGCCTCATCGCTCATTATGATTTTGCTGGAAAAATCGTCCATTTCGTCCACGAGATTGAGGATGGCTTGGGCGTAGGTTACACGCGTTTGGCGGTCGACAGACAGCAGCTGATGCACGGGCTGGACTTTGTATGGGAACATGCGCAGGTCTTTGATCAAAATTCGCCATAGCGACGTCCGGCTGATGGCTAATTTCAAGGCACGGCGTCTGGTCGATGTTTCCGGCCACAGCTCAATATCCTCGGCAACAGCGACTATATTCTCGGCAGAACGGGCGCTCCGGGGCTGGCCACTCCTAGCAATGTCTCGTGTGGATAAACGGCGCAGTGTTTTCGCAGTCGGTGTCGGACGGCCGGGGAATCGGCGACGGTATTCGCGCTGCGCCAACACCACAGACGAATTGGCCATTTGCAAAAATAAGAGCATCTTCAAACAGGGTGGTCACTATTGAAACACCCTGTATTTTTTTGGCTAAAAATTAACTAGTCATAGAATCTACAAGGTGTTTCATAATATTAACGAAGATATTTGTTTCCTTGTGGGAGGAAGGGGGATGTCTACCATGGGATCCTACATAACTGTTTGGGGAGCATTGAGAACTTTTTGGCGTTGACAGAATTTTGAGTTCTTGAAGCAAAAAAATAAATGCGACTCGGGTGAGGCCAGCAGTTAATATCGTTACCATTAAATGGACCAAACACATCATCGAATTGATGTAATGTAAATATATTGACTATATATTGCGATCCCTGCAACATCTAAGTGGAGGTAATATTAAAAAAACTTCGTTGAATTTAAGCGTCGATAATAAATAAGGGGCACTATCCCTTAAAGTTAGTCGACATTTATGTTTCCGTAAGCCTGTCGCTATATTATATACATATATTATATAAACTTAGATGTTGAAGAGATCGCGGGATTGCCTATATGTTCCTGCAAAAGTTTTGTTAGACATACGGCTAAGAGTAATAAGGTCTTGCTGAATTTAAAGAGGGAGAAACCTAAAGTATTGATGATAACGAGAAAGAGCGAACGCCCATAAATGTTGGTACGACATTCTAACTTGGAGAGAAAAGCAAAATGTAAATGCTAAATATTAAAGTAGTGTCAGCCCAGACTAAGATAATCTTGTTAACTGGATAATCCTGCTCTAAATCTGCGTTGTGAGTACACATCTCATACACATCCCGCATACATTGCGCATAGTCTCTGGTCAGTGGGACGTAAAAATAGAAAGCCATCCGTTCTTCAGTTGTGAACAGCCGAAAATCTGAGTCCATTATCCGACTTCCAGCTGCGACTTCCGTGAATGATAAACGTTACGCAAATAATCTCGAGAACTTACAAATTCCACGATATATGGTTGGTTGGTTGGTTTTCGTGGTTGCTAAATACACTATTTAGCGTCAATTATTGTCTTGAGACATCGTTTTGCATAGCTCATCACGCCGGAAAGTCCAAAGTACCATGTCCATATCCAGCCTTTTAAACGGAGATTAGATGCCCTAGATCTATCTCGTGTACCTCAGTGAGGTTATGCAGGAAGGGACGGCCCATAGTCTTCAGGCGTATAGTCATCCGAGCCGGACAACCGTAGAGGAGATGCTCCAATGGCACGGCAGTGGTATATGGCAGCTTCGACCGTCTTGCGTGATTACCGATTGGCCAGTGCCCGGCCAGCACGCCAGTTAGCCTACATATGTCTCCCCGATTATGGCTGATCAGGGAGTTAGCCCGGTGAATGTTATATTCTGGCCATGTATTTCTGGATATGCGGCACGCTTCCGTCATATCCCATCTGGCCTTCGCTCGTTCAAGCTAATGCAGGAAAATACCTCTTTTGACCTACCCTATAGGCGTTGCGACTGACACCATATGGAGTTTGGTGGAAGAGGATCCTGCCCTAGCTAGTTCGTCTGCCCTTTCGTTCCCTAGGAGACCCTTATGACCTGGTATCCAAGTAAGAACAACATTGGCCAGCCAACCTAGCTCGACTAGTTTTTCCCTACATTCACTAAGGAGTTAAGATGCAGTGTTGTAAGATGTGAGTGATAGGAGAGCCGCAAATATTCCAATGTGCTCTGTTCTTCGCTGTAGTATAAGTGCAGCGCAGGCTTCTTTGATGGCCAGTATCTCCGCTTGGAAAACCCGGCACTTGTCTGGGAGTTTGAATGATAAATTGAGGCCTGTTTCTTCGGAGAAAACACCCGAGCCGGTTCCACATTCCATTTTGGATCCGTCCGTAAATACTTTGGTGTCAAAACCTGTAAGTGGTTCCCCTTTATCCCACTCTATTCTCTTGGGAAACTTGACATCGAATAGGTTATCGAACGTCAATGAGGGGGTGCAGTAATCGGTTGTTATATTGAGTTCTCTTGGGATTGTCTGTAGTATACTCGCATGTCCATATGCGTTGCTCTTCCAGAGTCCAAGAGCGTTTAGTCGGGTGGCACTCCAGGCCGCACTAGCTGTGATGTGAAGGTTGATTGGTATAATATGAAGCATTGCATTAAGAGCTTCAGTTGGACACGTCCTCATTGTCCCTGTTATGCCGATGCAAGCTGATCTCTGATACAACAGTTTCATGGTGGACGTCTTCCCTGCGACAGGCCACCAAACCATTGCTCCATAGGAGAGTATTGGTCTGATTATGCTAGTGTACATCCATAGCACCATTTTCGGTAGGAGACCCCACCGGCTTCCGAACATTTTCCGACAAGCGTAGTACGCAACGGTTGCCTTCTGTGCGCGGTGCTCTACGTTACACTTCCAAGAAAGCTTAGGGTCTAGAATCACGCCCAAGTAGTTGGCGTGATTTGACAGTGGAAACTCTATTCCACTTAGCTGAGGAGGACTAAACTTTGGTATCTTAGTCTTGGTGGTAAAAAGCATGATCTCAGATTTCCCTGGATTAACTCCAAGAGACTTCAAGCCCCCTTTCATGATTTCGCTCAACACGGATGGGAACAAACCAGACACCATTATTAGACGGTATATAAAATGCCTGAAGTAGTAGAGGTCACAAGCATATCATATAGCCTAGGGATTTTCTTTTTTGCATGACCAGTTGACTGTTCCAATCTGTTCACAAGATGGGTGGCGCGTTTGCCCTTACGTGACCACGTGCGAAATCGTATGACAACATATAAGGCATGTTTTCCAGTGTTCAATCACCAAACGGACGAGATATTGCACTGTTTCGTAGCAGTAAACGAAACTTGCATCGATCAAAGAGCGCACACAAATAACAATTTCGTTACACTCAAATGAAATCTTAAACAAATTAATTTTAATAAGATAATGCATTTATCCTTTGCGGTTAATAAATTTAATCGTTCACGAGTTACAAGCAATATACACAACAGACGACAAATGGTAACTGTGAACTGGAAAAACATTTCCAGGAAACGAAAAATGTTTCCCGTAACAGATCTTCTGTTTAACGCAACGGAGTTCTAATAACCCCATGCTCAAAAAAACTTTTACAACAAATGTTTATAGCAAACTATCCTTTATGGTTGATCAGTAGAATGGTTTACGAGAACTTAACAATATATACAGTAAACGATATATGTTAACTATAACTTGAAAAAACGTTTACGAGAAACGAAAATCGTTTGTTTACCGCAAGACTCAGGGAAACGTTAGCGAGAAACAAAAACTTTTTGGGACAAACTAATTTTTGTTTAAAGGCAAACGAGAAACAACACACAACTTTTTGAAGATGCTAGATCTTGAAATCGACATACAATATACGAGAATTTTTGTATTTCATTGATTTTGTTCAGCAATAGTAATTATTTTGGTTAAAAGTGTACCCTCATTAATATTTAATATAATGTGTTTTTCGTTTATAATAAACGGGTTTCTCTATTGGCCGGAAAAATAAATCAGACAATAAAAGTTTGTTTACAAGAAACGAAACAACATTGCAAGTTTTATATTTACTGGAAAGTTATCAACTTTTGCGGTTAACCATGGGACTAAGTAGCAAACGAAATATTTTTGGGGCAAAATTAATATGTTTGCCACAAACGTGTTTAAACTTGTTATTTTTTGCATGAAACATAAAGGATATCAGTCATCGCTTAAGCAGGTGCCTATTTTGAAAAGCTCGATTAATCTTAATATTCTGAAGCGGTGCAATGTTTTCATTACAAAAATCGCTTACGTTTTGATTTCTCCAAAAGAGACAAGAGCTTCTGAAAATTACAAAAAACGGTTATACTAAAATGCATTTTAGAAGTCGAATCATATTCACATGGTTGCATTAACACCCCCTTTAAAAAAAGTCCTCCTATCTTATATTGTCCCTATTCTTTACTTTCTTCTATAAGTCCAATTTAATTTAAGTTAATCTAATCTTGTCTTTCCAACTTATTTTCTGTCAGTTAAAAGTGATACCATGCGAGAACTATTACTTATCTTTTTCAGTCCCTTCGCCTCTTCATTCGTTCAACTTTGCCAAGAAAATAGAAATATTTTGTAAACAAGAAAATTATGTAAATTTTTTATTACAATTTTATTTCATTTTATTATGTTTCATTTACATCCTCGCCGCATTTGTCACACATTTCCCATCCTGAATGCGAAAAAAGACTTTCTACTATCTGCATACACACGTATATTTACTTCCTTTACTCCAATTCGCCGCCATCCTTGACATCTTGAATGACATGAAAATAGTTAGAAATGACACAATAAACAATTACACATTCATTAAAAATTAAAACGAAGAAAACAGGCAGCAAAATTGAATGGAAAAGGGGAAAGCGCAAAAGCAGAAAATAAAGTGTAGTGGCTGCAATCAACTCCAAGGGATGTGATTATTCTTAAGCGTAGCAAAGATTGTGGCCATAATTGATTTAATTGTCGTGTTTTCTTGAGATTTCTCTGAAATCTTTAACCTAAGGATCAACTAATGGTCATTAAGCTAAGCTGATTAAGAAAATATTTCAATTAAATTGTTGAATATAAGATTTTCATATTTTCAGTAAAATGTGGAATAATTTGTATAATTAAGATTATGCCAATAATTTCACATGAAACTGATTTCTGAAATAAATTGAATTGTAACTGAATCGAATTGAATTGAATTGAATTGAATTGAATTGAATTGAATTGAATTGAATTGAATTGAATTGAATTGAATTGAATTGAATTGAATTGAATTGAATTGAATTGAATTGAATTGAATTGAATTGAATTGAATTGAATTGAATTGAATTGAATTGAATTGAATTGAATTGAATTGAATTGAATTGAATTGAATTGAATTGAATTGAATTGAATTGAATTGAATTGAATTGAATTGAATTGAATTGAATTGAATTGAATTGAATTGAATTGAATTGAATTGAATTGAATTGAATTGAATTGAATTGAATTGAATTGAATTGAATTGAATTGAATTGAATTGAATTGACCTTCGTTGCGAACGGTCGTGGTCATTATCACTCAAATTTATTTTTCGGTCGTTGTGTGATATGTCTCAAGAAAATTTATGTGGACAATGCAATTTGCAAATCACTGCAAAAAAATTTATGAAATGCAGTATATGTAATTCATCATACCACCTTTCTCCTTGCTGCTCTATCCAAATATCAACATTTGGTGGAATGAACGCTGAGAAAAAGGCAGTTTGGAAATGCCAAAAATGTAAAGATCGTAAAGGATCGAATACATCTTATGAGATAGTCGTGGAAAAAGACTTAAATCTGCAAAAACAAAAAAGAAATGAGGCAGATGAAGATGAAGAGTTTAGCGATTCTAACAAACGTTTTAAAGACCAAAACGCAGAACCCTCTCAAAACCAAGCATCTTTTATGGAAATGCAGAAGCAACAGCATGTAAACACATCCACACAACAACAACCCTCAATAACAGAATTAAATAAAGGTATGCATATGATGATGCAAAGCATGGCTCAAATAACAACGCAGCTAGCGTCCATTAGTGCGCAGATTCAAAACCAGCAAAGCACACTAATGCAAATAAATGAGAATGTGTCAAACCTCAGTAATCAAGTCATCGAACTTCAAAACCATAATAAGGAGAAAGACCAACAATTATGTGAAATGAATGCAAAAATAAACAAACTGGAGCAAAAACTAATAGAAAAAAATTTGGAAATAAACAATGTCACCAATGATGTACTGAGTGCTACTGATATTGTGAAAAAAATTGCAACGAGTGTCAATGTGGAGTTAAACGAAACTGATATAGAAAACGCATACAAAATAAAGAGAAACAATAAAGTAGTTGTGGAACTTTGCTCTCTTCGAAAAAAGAGAGAAATAATGAACAATTTGATCCGGCACAGAATAGATGCAAAAGAAATAAACGAGGAAAATAACAATAGTGGCAATGACAATAACAACAAAAAATACATATACGTCAACGATCAGCTAACACAAAATAACCGCCGATTATTATGGTTAGCTAAAAACAAATCAAAAGAGGCAAATTGGAAATTTGTGTGGGTACGCAATGGTGAAATTCATGCCCGTAAAATTTAAAATTCCCAAGTTGTCAATATTTGCTCTGAGATCGATTTGGAGATGATTATGTAAATAACTCAAACTTACAAAAAATATATGTCATATAAAATATTCGAGAAAGAAACTCAATTTTAAATACACTTAGAGAAAGGGAAAGAAAGAATAACAAATTTAAACCCGTATGTGAATAAATTTCAAAAAATCATTAAAATTCAAAAAATTCTTAATAAAGAAAACATATAAAATGGATCAAACAAATGAAATAAAGAAAGTAAATATAATAAACAATTTTAATCAAATTGATAGTAAATTAGTGAATAATTCATCATCATTTATTTATATGAATATTAGGTCATTAAGAAAAAATTTCACAATATTTCTGGCAAACATTAATAAAATAATTGAAAGTATAAAAATAATTATTCTAGTGGAGACAAATATAGTGGACGACGAAAATCAATTCTTCACAATTAACAATTTTAACAGTGTATTCCTCAACAGAGAAGGTAACGGCGGAGGAATCGCTGTATACATAAAGGAAAACATAAATTTTACAACAACACATCTTAATACAATCTACTTCGAAACAATACAAATTGAGCTCTCAATAAACAACAACACAATTACTCTTTTACCCGTATACCGTCCCCCGCGCTTAAACACAAATATGTTCATAAAGGAATTGGAGCTAATCATAAACTCAATCCACAAAAATAAAGTGATGTTAGTTGTTGGTGACATGAATGTTGACGTTGTCAACGAAGCAGTCAAAACAACAAGAACATATATTGATATGATGTCTTCAAATGGATTGCAATGTGTAGTTAATGAAATAACCAGAGAAGATGTAAACAAAAACAAAGGAACGTGCATTGATCACTTGTTTGTGCGCAGCAACAAAACAATAACTGATGTGCATGCAGCCGTTGTCATGACTACTATCTCAGACCATTACTCTTTGTTTGGGTGCGTAGAAGAAAACAAAACAGACGTAAACAACAAAGCTCTAAGTCAGGGTTCGGAAAATCCACAATTTAAAATTAATTATAAAAAAGTAAATAAATTAATAAAAGAAGCGAATTGGAACGATCTGTCAAACACAAACTATTGCTGTGATGATAATTTTAATAATATATACAATAAATTTAATGAAATATATAGCAAGTCAAAACATCCCGTCCGAGAAACTAAAAAGAGAAACGACTATCCTTGGTTGAACGAAACTATAATACAGTATTGTGATGTAAGAGATAGATTGTATCAAAGATTTCGAAAAAGTAGACAAAATGCGTGCAAAGAAAGAGAGTACAAACTTTTTAATAACAAATTAAATGAAATAATAACACATGCAAAAAACGAATATCGTCGTAGAGAATTTATAAAAAATCGGTACAACATTCGAGGAACTTGGCTTTTAATAAATGAGATTATTGGCAAAAAGGTGAACAATGTAGATGATGTGATCAAGAAAAACTTTAAAAATGAGTGTATGAAAACGGTAACGGAAAACTTCGCGATTAAGTTTAAGGAAAATGTTTTAAATCTGATTCACGACTGCAATATAAGAACGTTGGTAACGCCTGAGAAAAGAATTCAAAACTCAATATTTATTGAACATACTAATGAACTGGAAATCTTTAATATATTGAAGTCTCTAAATTTAAAAAAAGGGCCAGGTGTGGATGGAATTCGACCTAAAGATATCCGAAACAACGCTAAGGAACTTTCTATAGCCATTACATCCTTAATAAATTCAAGTCTAGATGAATGTACATTGCCTAATCTTCTCAAGACCTCGTTAGTGAGACCGATATTTAAAAGCGGAGTCAAAAATGACTATAACAACTATAGGCCCATATCGATTTTACCGGTAATGGAAAAGGTGTTAGAAGAGATTATGGCGAGAAGATTAAACAATTTTCTCGAAAAGTTTTCCATAATAAATAAAAACCAGTATGGTTTTCAAAAAGGTAGAAATATCAACAAACTGCTTGGACATTTTTCAACTCACATCAATCAATGTTTAGACGGTAATGTGCAATGTTTGGCACTTTTCATTGATTTTAGCAAGGCATTTGATACGCTGTCTCACAAAAATTTAATATCGATGATGGAAAGATGTGGAATCCGTGGTAAATGCCTGAATTGGTTCAAAAATTACCTAGAATGCAGATCATATCGTGTTAAAATCGATGGAGTTTTGAGCCAACAAATAATGCAAAACAATGGTGTTCCACAAGGGTCGAAACTGGGACCAATTTTATATTTGATTTATGCCAACGAGTTAATAAGCATTTTA